>VTON01000122.1:0-601247 GCA_009617725.1 Hydropsyche tenuis | reverse complement strand
ATTTACCGAATCATAATGAATGTCAAACTGTGTATAGTTGATTTTTTTATTTATTTTTTTCAATTTTTCAAACTTTTTTTATAAAGTTTTAATGATTTTTTTTCTATTTCTATATTTAAGCGTGCGGTTCTCAAACTTTTTTATAAAGTTTTAATTATTTTTTTTTATTTCAATATTTTTGCAATACGAAGTCTAATATCGATTTCTTTTTAGATTTTGATTAAATAAATGATATTAAAATAATAAATATTTTCAAGATACGTTTTTTTTCGATAAATAATTTTTTTTCGTTTTAACAAAAAGCCTGCGATCCTCAAACTTTTTTTATGAAGTTTAGTGGATTTGGGTGTAAATAGGTGAGCCGGTACGCCTGAAGGGCTTACCCACTAGCGTTGAGGTATAATATAAAATCGTGCAATCCTCAAACTTTTATAAAGTTATAATGATTTTTTTTCATTTCTATATTTAAGCGTGCGGTTCTCAAACTTTTTTATAAATTTTTATAATTTTTTTTTTAGATTTCGTTTCAATAAATGATAATAAAATAATAAATGTTTTCAAAATACGGTTTTTTCGATAAATCATTTTTTTCAAATTTTAAATCGATATTAATTTCTACAACTCAATATGAGTGGGTGTGGAGTGTAGCCAGGGGGGCCAAGGTCCTAGCGTGAGGACTGGCGCAGCCAGTCCGAATACGCTAGTAAATGATAAATATGAATAAAATAGAAATTTAAATGATTTTTATTTATTTTATTATCACAAGATTTAGTACTTTTTAATAAATCATGAATCAAAATACACACAAGTTTAATTTAAAAAATAATTTTATTCAACTAATCATCCAATTGGGTCAAACAAGCCACTCCTCTAATGATCCAGTGCTTTTCCGGTTGATCAGATTCAAAATTTATGTTAGCGATGAAATTGCTGGAATGTCCTGTCGTGGCTAGCACTCCTCTCCTAGCACTCGTCTTGTAAATTGGACAAACGTAGCAATCTTCTTGCTTAACTTCCAACTTCTTGACTGGTTTCACCCATATTATAGGTACGACGTCGTACAATATTTTAGGGAATGATTCATCTAATTTTTTTTCATTTTTGTTCCATCTCGCTCCTTCTAAGTATAAACCCTATAAATTTATTTGAAAAATTAACATTTGATTGATTAAATTTTGATAATTTTGAAGGACACAAATGGATTAAAAAAATATTATTGAATGGACGATATTCGAAGTGTTATTAGCGATTAAGCTGTCAAACTGCTGTCAAAATAGAAGTGTCATTACATTAAAGGAAACAGAAAATTTATTCGTATTTAAATTGAAAATACGGAATATTGTGTTTTTTCCAAGGTAATTATTATAATTTTAACTAATACACATGTGTTAAAAATATATATATGATTGAAAAAAGTATAATTATGTATTTATTCATAACATAATACTTACTCATTTATTTACACTATCAAATTTCGATACTTACTTGAATAAATACACTCTCATCGAACTTTTCCTGTATATGCTGCGTGAAAATTATTTAAGTAGATTAACAAAGCGTTAAAATTAGCTTAACTACTTAATAATATACATATTGTCAAAGTAAAAAAAACATAATAACATATTAAAAATGTAATCATACAATATTTTTTTAAATCAAAACTGTAAAGTCAGAATTACATTTACTAACACATTTACAGCTTTACACATATAAGAGAAAAAAAAATTAACTTGTACATACTTTTGCAAATACTCCAAATTCCGGTTCGACTAGTGTATCAGATTCATGTTCTGTTATTTTATATTCCAAAACCAAATCATCGATAGGAATCTTGTATTTTCTAGAATAATTTTGTAAAACTGCCGTCAAAAATGATTGTGTAAAATAAAAACCTGAAAACCAATAAATATTGGGTGGTCCGCAGTCGATCCAATTTTGAAAAAATTTCAATCTGAAAATTGAACAATCCATAAATTATATTTTTCAGAGACGATGGAAAATGAAAAAGTTCTAAGTGAAGACTCGTGGAAGGGAGAAGCATCTGCAGTCATTAAAGACATTCAAAATCATGTGAAAACGATTAGCATTTCAAAAACTCTCCCGAATTGCAATAATGCTATTTATCTCAATCTGTTCACTTTTGAAAACAAAGAATACTGTATTGAATTAACGGGCGCAGGCTTCACAATAGTCGGTGAAAATTTCGATACAAATAACATATCAACAGATATTTATTATGAAACACCTTATGGTTTACTAAACAATATTAGTACCGGTTACCAAAAATCCTTTGGAAATGAATTGGCAGCAAAATTAAATAATTTAGAAAAAAATTTGGACAATTGTAATGACGAAAACTAAAATTGTGTTTGACCTTTATGATTAGCTAGTTATTTTTTACCTCGTTAATAAATCTGTGATATATGATCCTAATGGTTTTAATGAAGGATAAGATTGTTGACGCCAAACATTTGGGATTGCTCTCTTTATTATGGAATCATAACATTCTTCAATATCTGGTGTCATCATAGTTAAACCTTGAACAGCGAGATGAACAAAATTCAAGCTGTCTTTTACAACTTTCAATAATTTATTGTATCGTATCAACTCCTGAAAGTATAATTTTGTTACTTAAATTATTTTTATATATTTAGATTAAAATGAATTTTGATTTTACCTGTCTCAATACGGTGTTCATGCTATTTTCATAAGCAATGGGATACTTTTCAGTCACATCATCTATGGGAAAATAGTCGGGTATTCGACTGATTATTTCATTGATAAATTCCACAGTGCTTCCTTCTTTTTCATCGCCTTTTGCACTTGTAACAGTAATATGCGTTTGTATAAGTAATGTACCAGTGAAAAGCTGTATTGAAAAACATTTTTTTTTTCATTACAATTTTTCTCAAACATACCCTTAATAATAATACTGAATAAGTGAACACTTACGTTGCATGTTTCTTGGTTATCTTTGGTTATATCAGCATTTTCGTGAAGACCAAATATTTCCGGCATCTGTGTTGATGGAAGTGTTTTAATATAATCCAAAACAGATGAATGTTCTAAATCATTTGGAATATAATAAGTTCCGCTATCAGAAAATTTATAACTGCAAAAAAATTTAAATTAATTTAATTTTTTTTTTTCTGAAAAAAAAGAAGAAAAACATTCATTTTAATCCTACTTTTCTTTTATAACCCCTTCATTATTATAAAACATAGAAAGAATCGAACATAATAATCGTCTGTCTTTATCATCAGTTACTCTTCCTCCATAATTACATTCACCTATTAAGTAGTTCAGTGCCTCAAAAGGAATATCGTCATATTCACTTAAAAACATCTACAAAATTTTTCAAAGTATTAAATTCAAGGAGATGAAATAACCAAATATACATTAACCAATATAAATATAATACTAAAAACCTGTAATTGCATTGTACTAATACGCAAATCTGACTCGTTAAATTCGTATGGTATATTCCAGCCGAGTGGACCAAATTTTTTTCTTTCTTGGATAACTGCATGGAAAAAACATAAGGAAAATAGTAAACGCTGCCATGCAATAGTTTGTGGACAGTTAGAATAAAAATCAGGACTTGAAATTGGATCTGTTGTATATGAACGATACAAATTGTTTTTCAAACCTTCCGGAGCTTCTTTAACCATTTTTATACCTACAAATTTAAATTTTAAAATATAATTCATCAAAATCTTTAAATTCAAATTAGATTCACGTTACCGTTTTGTAAAACGGGTACTGGAAACGCTTTAGATGGATAGCTCGTTAACCATATACGAAAATCGGGATGTGCAACTTGAGGTACGATAACCTCAGAACATATTCGATTTAATTCGGGCATCCAGCTTTCCATCAAATGACAATTTTGTAAAACAACCCAACCTCCAGTTTCTAACGCATCTTGAATCATTGATGATGCGACTAGTCCCTAAAAAAGAATAATAATATTTATGTGATTGTTCTTTACGAACTAAAAGATCTTTTAAAATTCTTAAACTTTCATTATATTCTTAGTTATTGTATGTTTCAAAATTGAATTTGATTTTACCTGTCCTTGCCCTAAGGAGATACTTTTCATGCTAACAATATTTTTTTCTGAAGAAAACTTGATCAAACTAGTCATAGGGTCCGAACCAGCCGACAATATAAATATCAACGGTGTACAGCTATTGCTATCATTATATGATTCTTCAAGATCAAACGGAGGAGGGTTTATATAACATTGACCCATTTCAGTTTCTACATATTTTTGTATCATCAGCAAAATTTTATCAGATCGAATACATCTAAAATAAATATTTTTAATTATTATATTGAACTAATTTTACTTTCCTGATTGAAAATATTTTATTTTTTACCTTAATAGAATTAAGCGAGTGAGCCCTTCGGCTTTTTCATACGGTGATGGAAACACTAAAGTTTGTGGATGAGAATGGTCATAAATATATTTCCATTTGTCAATTTCTTTTATAAAATTATCCATGAAACCATTTAATCTAAAAAAAAAAAAACCAATATCGTTAGACGAATTTCCAGTTTTCTAATATACAAATATAATAAATTAAATTAATATTCACTCTGCTATTTCTGACGCTTTCACAATCTCAGACCATGACTTTTCAGATAACCAGTCAGGAACAGGGTTCAGATATTTATTTTCCAACGCAACTCCACCAGTTAATAAAAACGACAGCAATTCTTCATTCATTTTATTCTATAATACATAACGCAGAAAAGAATGTTTTGTAGTTTAGCATAGTAAATAAAACTGTGAAACTCAATCGTAATACCTGAGATCGCAAAATTCCAAGCGTTAACACAAACGAAAAGATCAGTTTATGTTTTTCAAACAAGCACCGGCATACATTTCTGTATATACTATTTGTGAAGTAATCATTAAGGTTTTTTAACCTTTCTTCTAAGATTTCAGAAAATGGTGCATTCAATATCGATTGATTATACAAATTTATAAACCTAAACAAACAATTCAACTTGTATCACAAAGAAAATCCCATATTTACTCTTCCGAATAACAATTCAATTACCATGATAATGAAAATTGATACATCGGATCTATGTTGACCAAATCTGATATGCAAAAAAATAAAATCGCACTATGCTTTGAGATTGGAATGTATTGAGATCTTGCATCATCTATTTCCTTTTCTGTAATCAAAGCAATTTTCTGCTTGTTTAATATTTCTTCGGAAAGAGTTTTACTTGTTGAAAGTATTTTATTTGCCGATTCGCTTTCTAATATATTTTCATCAGAACTTAGAACCTAAAAATAACATTCATCTTATTCTTTAAATGCAATTGCTTCGTATATTTTTAAAGTTCAGCAAATATACTTCAAGTATTTGGTCCTCAATGTCTTTCAACATTTTTCTACTAGTTGCTCCCTCTATTATCAATTCATTTTTCTTTTTTTCCAAATCAGGCTTATCTTTAGCTACAACAATACCCAGTAATTGATCTTGTAAACCTTGAAGTGTAATCATAAAATTAACTAAAGCCACCTGAAAATGATCACACAATATTTCAATAAATCTATCGCATCTCTATAAATGTAAAATTTTGCTCAGTATACTTTCACAGCTGTTTGCGGAAGATAATGTGGATTTCTCAATTTTGTTGCTATATAAAATCTAAAATCATGATTGTATTCTAAAACACTATCACAAAAATTGAGACAATCCTTCCCTCCAACTTTGAATAAATTTAATTCTAACAGCGATTCCAACGATGCATCAAGCGTTTCTCCTACATTTTCTAAAATAACCGGTACTCCTTGTCGAATTGCATTTTCCAAAATTTTTAAGTAATCTTTTTCAAACAGTTTTACAGCCTTGATTCCTTTCTCTATAGATTTAATCCATTTGCTTGCTTGTTCTTAAAATATATAAAGATAAATTATATTGAAACAACTTTTAACCGTTATCAATAAAAATAAATTTTAAATTTTACCTTGTGGATCAATCATCAAAGGCCATCGTCTGCACTTTGTCACAATTATACCATTTTCTGTAGAAAAATTATCTATCGGAAGCCCAGCAATATTCCATTCTCTGATAACCAAAGGCTCTCCCAATGTGCCTATGATTGAATAATTCTCAGAATGCGGTAGACCTTCGACAACATATTCCAATCATAAACAGTTCACAAATATTAACAACTTAAATAGTAACTTGTATGTTTACCATATTTTACACAATTCATATTCCAAAAAGTCATAAGTTCGCTCCTATACTTCTTCGTAAATGCTCCAAGATATGCAATAAATCCAGCAGATAACAAAATATCACCTGTAATTAAAATTCTTTTCTTCATTCAAATATATTATATAATACATATCTCACGATATATTTAATAAAAATAAATGTACCGATAATATTTGTGAGTGATTCTTGCAACATTGCAGCTAATTCGGACCAACGAGTTTTTTCTCCTCCCAAGCCACCGATTAATTCCTCGGCTCTTTCCAATTTTTGTGTACACATGCTTATTTCGTCTTCTAAACCTTTCTTTTTTCTGGTGTATTCAGCAAATTCATCGTTTAATGCCTGCAGCTTGTCTAAAACCTTTGAAATCCAATTTATCAATGTTAAAACAAATATGTAGTTATACGACCAAAACTATATTAATAATTATTTGAGATTTTTTTTACCCCTTGGAGTTGAGCTCTTTTTTGATTTAATGTAAACATTTGTGCTTGTAATTCTTCTTCAGCTTCAGCTAATGCAATTTTTTTGGGCGCAACCACTTTAATAACCCTATCATATACTTCCATTGCACGTACCCATTTACACAATCCTTCACAGGCTGTAGATACTTTTGTTATACCAGCTGGATCAAATTCTTTGTCGGGTATATACCTTTATTAAAAACATAAAAACGATTTGAATTATTTTCTCATATTTATATTAATAATACAACTCATCAAACCTTTCTCTTATACGCTTCATAATTACTGGGCTTATATTATCTTTATCGTATGACTTCAAAGATTCTAAAAACTTCAAATCACCGAGTAACTTTAGTGATGGTCCCCAAAAATCTTCAATTACAATACCTTAATTTCGGAACAATAAAAATATTGTTTTAATTTTATTTAAAGAAAAAATATTGATGTATCTATAATTTTCCAACCTTCTGCATTAGTTTTTCTATCGCATTTGACACCTTTCATTACACAGACAGCTTCCATTACTAATTTTACACCCCCGGGAGGATTTTTCATAGATTTCACAAGCGTTATATCAGCAGGTTTTAACGTATCCAATGATGAAATCGCCTCATTTAGAGCAGGCACAGCTTCCGTGAGATCACTTTCACAATCATCTTTGATTGCTTGTGCTGCTGCAGCAGCTTCGTTAGCCAAAGCTTCATCTGCTCCTACAATCTACAGTTTGTAACTTAAAAGACATCCAACACATTGTATTTTTTCAAATTTAATTTTCAATACTTCTTTCTGCGCCTCAACAACGACAGTATCTTGTTCTATTTTTATCATCAACTTTTCTGTAGTATCTGAAGTAACCACAAGTTGAGGATGAAGTTCTGTCAGTTGACTTTGCATAACTAATACTTGACCTGCTGCAAAATCGAGTTGTTCTAATCCCGATATATATCTTAAAAATATTAATTGACTATCTTATGTCTCATTAAATTTTATATAGATTCATATATTCATATGAGTACAATACCTATTTCTTGCAAGAGTAATTTGTTTAACTTTTTTATCGTATAACAATTGGAAAGTCTTTATCAATTCTAAATACGTCGTTGGTGTTACATATACTTTTCTTCCTTGTTCGTGATAAAATCTATAAAATTTTGTCAATATATAATTATCAAATTAACAATAACATTAACAATTAATATATTATATAATATTACCTATCACAAAATTCTATTGAACTTGTATGAAAAACTTTACATACGTTGACACAAGCTTGCTTTATTTCGTCAGATACGGTATCCAATTTTTTTAAATTCATTACTGCCACTTTTTCCAATGCTTCATCTGGCCATGGTGAATACCTTCAAATGAACAAATATTAATTTTTTTTATTATTTAAAAAAATAATTATAATGATATTTTCATAGCAAACCAATCGATTGTGCAACAGTTTACGAGGGACGGGAACATTCTCATGTATTTTCGAAAACTTTCACCGATGGGCGACATCGTAAATGCTATGTGCAAATTTTTCCTCACACGCTCGACAAATAGTGTATAGAGGGCAAACGGAGTAGTTTCTACTTGACCCTTCAAATATAATTTTATCAAAATCACTTTGTGCATGTACTGTAAAAAGTATAAATAAAAACTCTATATAAATTTACCGATTCTCTCGCAACATTAAGCATACTATCTAAAATTGTTGTTTTATCTTCTACTGCATAAATATTTGGTATATCGCCAGCATTTATTATCATACTTATATCTTCAATCATCCCCTCATATTTAATTTGATTATCAGAAATTAAAAATACTATTGGTTTACTTCCGATTCCGGCTTTCATCAATATTTTCTTCAGATCTATGTACCACTCGTTATAATCATATATTTGAGAAATTTGTATCTGTTCATAAAAAAATTGTATTTGTATTTATAGATGAATCTTTAAAATTGTTCCAACACAGTAAAATCAATTAGTGAATTCATACTTGTTGATATTCAATTTCTTCAATTGCTGCTGCTAATTTCACTGCACTTGAACGTCCACTACCCCCAACACCGACAAGCAACAAATGCCCTACACAACAAGCAATGAAGTAGATTAAAAAATGTGTATTTCAAAATAATTTTATGATTGAACCAGCTACCATTTTCCTGCAAAAGTATTCTACATGCTCTCGAGATATGTTGAAGTGCATAACGGAACATAACTATATTTAAAGTTGTAGATGATGTTAAGTTATATTCTTCTAAATAATATTCCATTTTTTCAATCATCAAATCAACGTCTAATACCTAAAACATTTCAATATAATTGAGAATTGATAAAAGATGATTTCTTTATGTTTAACAAACCTGATCATATATTTTCGGATCAGCATCTGGTTCCATATAATTTCCAAAAAATATATTATCAATATGATCTGGTTGAATTTTTTCTCCTTCGGGAATATAATTGGATAGCACCTTAGTGAGATTCGTTCGGAAATTTTTTTGCACTGATTCATTGACGATACCAAAAAGCTTTAGCCTTGAAAATATTCAGAGTCAAACACACATAAAACACGATTCATACCTGAAAATTTAATATAATACCTGTCATTCTCATCTACCAATCTATCATTGAATACTCGATAAGTTTCGTGAACCCAAAGAGTAATCAATTTGTTTACTTCCCTCATATGTGAAGACGGGATTAACAGAATACCTTTTATAACTTGAGAAAAATCTCTCAGATTAAATGTATAATGAGACTTTGCTGGTGTTGGTAGAAAATTATTTATGGCCATTTTATAAACATCCATCGTGGCTAGTACAATGTTCTTGATTTGAAAAACAATAAAATGATATTAAAAACCATAAAATGGCATTAAAAACAATCAAATAATTTCTGAATGTATAAAATTTTTATTACCTTCGATAATTGTGTTATCGATTCTATGAAACCTTTCGTGAAATGCAAATCTAGGATCGAAGAGAATATTTTACTTAATGTTACGTCTTCAAATGAATCTATCGATATAACCTGCATGTGACGAATGAAGCGACTAGTTACAGAATTGGAGCCGTCTTTCAAAGACAACATCGATGATATAAATAGCTGAAAGTATCCAATTGATGCAAGATATTCAAAAAGAATGTATGCATAATGTAAAATCTTATCTACAATATGAATAAATATACGTACGACATCTACCAATTCTTGTTTTGTGGAATCTTTAAGATCATACCAATAACTATGATCTATCCATTGTCTTAGTAATTCTACGGGAGGTTGTGCTCCATATGTTTCTTTTTGAGGCATATTTAGATCATCCACAAAAACTATACACTATAAACAATAATTGATTTATAATTATTGAAAGATCATCGATATCAAATGGAATAATGAAATTATATTATTACCTGTTTTCCCATAGCTGGACCGAAAACACCCTTCCGTCTTCTATCTAGCTTTGACATTATAATCTCTTGAGTCTGGAATATATTATAATAGAATATAGATATTGTAATTCTTGGAATAAATGCTTTAAGCCCACTTTTTAAAATAATTTTAGATATTTCCTATTTGTGTACACAAACATTCAATAATAATTTAAAAAGAAAAACTAGAACCTGATTAGCACTAGTCCTTGCAGAAAAATCGATACAATTAGTGGTAAATTTATTTTTTGGAAGCATTCTGAGAAAAGTTTGCACAATACAAGATTTTCCTGTACCGGTTGGTCCAACCAAAAGTATCGGAATCTTATTAAATATCATTTTGTGAAGGAAAAAATTTACGTACGAACTTTCGTTTGTCGGTACAATAATTTCTCCACCCTGATAAACAAAAAACATAATTTCAATTCGCATTTATTCAAATTAATTATAATTTTTGTCTCGATTACCCTTATATTTTCTGACATAGAATGGTCTTTTTCTATTTCTATCCAACTTATCCAAGAACCTCCATTTTTTTTATCAAAAACATAATCAAATATCAGTCCTTTCTCTGGAAAGAGTTGATTTTTGCTCAATTTGAAATTTGCAGGTCTTGGAAATTCTTCATTACTTCCATCGATTAATTTTCTAAAAAATACATCGAATCTTTTTTTGCTGATATCTACAAAAGAAAATTTTTGTATTACAAATTTTAACTGAAACATATTTCAAATTGAACATATTTTACTGTTTATAGTTCCGCAAAGTCCCCAAACTATAGAAAATATTAAGTTACATAGAATCCATACGTTGTTGTTCAAATTTTCTTCACCGATTACTGTAGTAAATATTCTACAAAAAGACTACTCATTTTATTATAAGTACATTCCATTCATCTAGTTAGATATATTCTTTCTACTCACATAAAATAGGTGCTGCTCATTTGTAGTTATGAAAAAGAAATAATTTTGTTTCAACTCTCTGAAAATAGCAGGAATAAGCCAATTGATAACTTCTTGGACTAAATCAAACTGCTCTTCTTGAATACTACCAATCAAATTGTGGTTGAACGTTTCTAGTAATGGTTTCCATCCTGCAATATCATTTTTTTATGATTACGTAAGGAAATTGTATAAAGAGATTATTTTTTTACCTAATTCTTTAGATTCGAAATATATCATGCCGCAGCGTGATACTGTTGCTGGAGAAGCTTGATCTAAATCAGATGGTTCGAAAATAATATTCATTGTATTGGACATCTGAAAAAAATCACGAATATCAAAGAAAACATTTAACAATTAACAATAACATAAACATTTAACGGTTACTGAAAATGTTAAAATTTATTTTAACATTTTCAGTAATTTTTAAATGCTAAATAGTAAATGTTAAATACCTGGACAATTTCTCCTGACATTAAACATAATTTTTTATTATCGTCGAGCACTGTATTCATATTTTCTATCCAAACTGCATCCACAGGTCCGTCGAATATTATCCATTTTCGTTCTTTAGATGAAGAAGATGAATATTCTCTAAAAGTCATTGCTAAAACTCCATCTGTCCTATGAAGTTAATTATAATTACAAATCTGTCATTTGACTATTCACGTTAAAAAATCCTATTTAACTCACCATTCATAAGTCGCAGAATCAAAATGACCATACAACTGTCTCATCGTAATTGCTTTGGGATTTATTATTTTAAAAATCACCCCATTTTCTTCAACCTTAGAAGGAAGATTTTTAGCATTAAGTGAACACAAAGCTTGAGATAAAATCTGTAACAAGTAAATTTTACGATTATGATTTTTCCAAATTTAACACTAACGTATAAAAATAGGTTTACCTGATACGCAGTTGTTTTTCCAGACATTGGATCACCTACTATCATCAAACCATGACGAACTAATACCATTTCATAGATCTGAAATTTTCAAAAGATTTTTCACATTTACAATTAGCTTTTGTTATAAGTAACAATACGAATATAATACATCTATCTATATCTATCTATCTATCTATCTATCTATCTATCTATACTATTATAAAACTGAAAGTCCGTCTGTCTGAGACGCTTTTTTTTTAATTAAAGTTTGTCCTTTATAGAAACTGAGACGAAACCACCTAGAACGTTGAAACTTTCTCAAATACCTTAAAAAATAATCCTTTAGTGACTGGCGTACTTTAGAATCTCGAAAAAGGCCGAATTAAATTACGCAAAAAATTAATTAATTGAAAATTTTTAGGCGCCCCTTTTGATTTTTTCAGGGTTTTTTTCACAGTGGGGGGTTATTTTAGGGGCGGTTTATCTTGCTATGGATCCCTGTGTGACGATCTATTTCAAATTTCGGACGGGAGTGCGGTATTTATTGAAATATATGAAATTGAATGCGTAAAAACTCGAAATTTACGATTTTTTGGACGCCGCCATCTTGATTTTTCCATTGAGTCGCTGTCATTTCATTTCAAGGAAGACATTCAAGTGTTTCAATATGCCAAAACCGTATCTATTGTACATATTAATAAGTCATCGAATCCTTATCAATAGTTTTTTTACATAAATTTATCGATTTACCGAATCATACGAATGTCAAACTGTGTAGTTGATTTTTTTTATTTATTTTTTTCAAACTTTTTTTTATAAAGTTTTAATGATTTTTTTTATTACCATATTTAAGCGTCATGTCAATGTCAAACTGTGGGTTGATTTTTTTTATTAATTTTTTTTCAATTTTTTTTAAACTTTTTTTATGAAGTTTGAATGATTTTTTTTTATTTCTATAACTAAGCGTGCGGTTCTCAAACTTTTTTATAAAGTTTTAATGATTTTTTTTTATTTCTATATTTTCGCAATACGAAGTCAAATGTCGATTTCGATTAAATAAATGATATTAAAATAATAAATATTTTCAAGATACGTTTTTTTTCGATAAATAATTTTTTTTCATTTTAAATAGATATTTATTTCTACTACTAAAATTAGTGGGTTTGGGTGTATAGCCAGGGCGAGCCGGTACGCCCGAAGGGCTTACCCACTAGCGTTGAGGTATAATATAAAATCGTGCAATCCTCAAACTTTTTATAAAGTTATAATGATTTTTTTTCATTTCTATATTTAAGCGTGCGGTTCTCAAACTTTTTTATAAATTTTTATAATTTTTTTTTTAGATTTCGTTTCAATAAATGATAATAAAATAATAAATGTTTTCAAAATACGTTTTTTTTATTCGATTAATCATTTTTTTCAAATTTTAAATCGATATTAATTTCTACAACTCAATATTAGTGGGTGTGGAGTGTAGCCAGGGGCGCCAAGGTCCTAGCGTGAGGACTGGCGCAGCCAGTCCGAATACGCTAGTATTATCATAAAATCTCTTTTTTTAAATATTTTAATACCTGCAATATTTTATTCATAAACCAAGGGGTTTCCTGTAACTTTTTCTCTTTCAATTCTTCACTTATTTGCATTTCAAGACTATCTCTATCTGGATTGAGTTGATCTACTTGAGGGAACAAATCTGTATAAATTCCGATAAAAAGTGGAATATCCTAAAAATTCTTTAATTAAATAATTATTTTCCTTATATGAATTAATCGAAAAAGCAATTATTTTGACATACTGGGGATAAAAATTTAGGCAAATTTATATCAATCACGGCTCTGAGAACTAATGAAGATTCATCTCTATCTGGATATTCTTTTTTTAAAGCTCCAGCAGCAAGAAGTACAGATTTTACGGCTCTCATACCATAATCATAATGATTTTGTGATGATAATTGTTCTGAGCACAATTTGTAAATTTGAACAATTTTTTCAGCCAAACTAGAATTAATCAAATCCATAGAAATTTTCTTGAATAAAAACATAATAGAATCTGCAAATATGACTCACGTTTTTGCATTCAAAAATCCGTTCGAAAATAATGTGACCTCACCAATCATTGTATAATCTGGGACCATCATCGCTACTGTTCTAAATAGAACCTTAAGATTATCCGGTAATTCTTGTCTACCTGCATACCTGTACTCATATTGTTTGTTACTACATCACATTTAACGTTTCTTTTATCATTTTAGCATTTTAACTTACCCAGGATTCATAGTAATAAAACACGTACATGTTGGGTTCAAAGATATCTCAGTACCTTCAAAAACAAATCTTTTCACTTTTCTAATTACAGCCATTTGTATGCTTAATATCTGTTGTGCCACTACAGATAAAACTTCAAGTTCAATTCGATTAAATTCGTCAAAACATGCCCAAGCTCCCGATTGTGCCAAACCCTATTAAATTAATTTTTTTGATTATAACTAGAATATGTTTAACAATAAAAAATTGTGGAAAAATTTTATCACCTTGAAAAACTTTCCCAAAGCTTTATAATCGAGAGTATCTGAGCAATTGAACACAACGCATTTTTTGGCAACGGCTTTTGCTAAGTCTTTACATGTTTCAGTTTTTCCCGTTCCTGCAGGACCTTCCGGAGCACCACCCAAATTTAACTTGAAGGCTCCCATCAATGTTCTGAATCACATTGTATATAATATTATTATTTTCAATCAACATCATCGTTTGTCAAATATAAAGAATAATACCTGAAACATCTATCAGTTAATGGAGTTGCGACTAGTCTACCGGTATTTCCCAAATATTCAAATCCATATGCTATATCCGTTGTTATCATCGAACATGTAATCGCATTATCACGCCAGTAATAACGGAATTGTGAAATCCATTTAAAGTCTGTCACTTTTTGCACATTAGAATCAACTAACTGTTGAATTATATCACGATCTGAAATTAAACCGGGTTAAAAAACATAGAATTTGAAAAATAAATTGAAAATCTTCAATATTATTCATCGTACTATGGACATCAATAACAATGAGAGCTTCAACTGTAATTCTATTTCCAGTCTCTAAATCTGTTTGAATCAGTTGAACAATTTCTTCTATTTGAGAATAGCATTTTTCATAGTAACTTTTCAAAGATTGTTTTTCAATAGCCTCCGTCACCTATATATTATATTAGTTTTTATTGTGAATTCATGTTTTTCCTACATTTAAAAAAATCAACTTACCTCTACTGTAAATTGTATACAATTTACTACTTGTACAATTTGGCCTGGAAATTTTAATACCCATTCAGATCGCTTATCAGTGAAATATGTCGGTATTGCTTCCAGACAAATATCTCGTAAACTCAACGACATTTGTTCTTCTAGTTGGAGTAACCATCGTTCCACCATCCCCTTATTCAAAGAAACATTTGCATTTACAACAAAATAATATATTTTTAAATAGCATAAGTATTATATTTAAAAACCTTCGCTTCCTCGGGATTAATTGCATTAGCAAGAGTAACTATTTCATTTTCACGTGAAATCATACCAGTAACTTCTTCTTGATCATCAAATTGTAGGGCATAAATACCTTCAAAACATTTTTTGAGGTGAGGTTGCACTCTCATTGGATCCTTTGTCTCCGAAAGGATTTCCAATAGTTCATCATTTGACAAAAAAAAGAATCTGTTGTGCAAAAAAATTTTAATGAAAATAGTTTCTGTAATTCATTATTTTGTCAAAATAATAATACATAACTTGGAAAGAAAAGACGTTTTTTCTCCAAGTAATCGTTTAATCCTCTTTGTATATCAGAAAGAAAATCATTAGAAGATTTCAAAGAAGATAATAAACCAGGATAATCAGTAGCCTCCAGAA
Source organism: Hydropsyche tenuis (assembly GCA_009617725.1). Lineage (NCBI taxonomy): Eukaryota > Metazoa > Arthropoda > Insecta > Trichoptera > Hydropsychidae > Hydropsyche > Hydropsyche tenuis. The sequence continues at coordinate 585,393 of VTON01000122.1, read as the reverse complement.
CGTCTGGATTTTTTATAGTCGCAGCCATTATCACTCGCCATTGTTTATCTACTTCCCTGAAGTTTCGAGCTTCGGTAGGCATTTGACGCATAATATCTTCAGATGAAAATATCGGTTCTAAGTACATCCAAGAACTTTGAACCTTAAATATTAAATATTTTACTACACTTATTTGTTGAATGATAGAATAGATTTAATTGTAAGATATATAGCTTCAATTTCACCTGTAACCATTGATCGAGTATATCCTGCATAGATATCAATTTTTCTTCCCATGCCTGCATTTCGGCCTCAAACGGTTTAACATAAGGAGAACCTCGCATCGTCTGAGATTTCAATATATGGTCATCTAACATCAACTGAATATCATCTACACTGCTAAGAATTGCAACTCCAGATTCCCTATAATAATTATTATATATTTATATACAAATTTCACTATCTTTATAATCAAGCAGTTAATCGATTAAATTAATTAATTGACAAGCTACCTGTACATCTTGCATTCAAATTTCACACCGATCCATTCCTCTTTCATTTTCAATAAACCTTTTTCGAGAGTGTATTCTTTAGATGCTGCTGAACTAATTTTTTCCAGCTCTTCGATATGAAGATGCAAACCTAATTCAATCATATCAGATAAAGAAGAATCTGGACGTATTTCAATTAATGCGCCACTTATTTCTGATATTTGACTCCAGTGATGAGCTTGCAAACCCTTTATATAAGATAATTATGATAACCAGCTTTATTTTATAATATACGAATAATTAGAAACTCTTACTTCATTGCAAATTGCTTGAAGTACAGGTATGAGTACTTTGAATTTATCTACTCTTGCACGGACCATATCAGCTACACGTTTAGCTCCAGGATAATCAAATAAATGCTTACTCAATTTATATAAAAGCGTCCATTGATTTTCAACTTCTTCTTTAATTGCTTCTGCATTCAACTCACGAAAAGGACCATAATACCTATACAAATATCAAATTTAATATTCAAATAATACATTTTAAAAATAATTATAATACTGCTTATAAATATTACCATTTTTCATATCCAACGTGAAAATCTAATGAAGTATGCCAAAGTTTATAAAATGGATCAACCGATGCAAGCATTGCTACTAAAATGGAAAAAACAGTCACTTCTTGATCTAAAAGTGATTGATCTTCATTGATATTAGCAGCTTCTTGTTTGTCTTCCTGTTTAAATTAATTTTATTATATATTTTTCATTAAGAATTTCATATTAAAAATTAATACCATTAATTTCAAATGAATCTCGTCTATTTTGGTCACGTAATCTTTCATCAATTCCATGTTGATCAGTGGTGGATCGAGTTTTCTGAAAGTATCCAATGATTTTTCGTGCCGTTTCAACTTCTCTTCGAATATATACTTTCGTCCTTTCAGTGCCTCTTCAGCCATGTTGCGTTTTGTCGTTAATGTTTTTAACGACAACTCAATAACAGTTTTCATATCGATGGGCCACACAAAAACTCTACTGTTCATGGAAATATCTTCCGCTACATAATGAGAGAAAATATTATTTTTTTATTCGCTTATAATCATTTTTACTTTTATTACCAGATAAATCTGCATGATCCATCAAAAACAAAATGTTTGCTGCGGCTATTCTTGATTTTTCTTTCAGGTCATACATTGTTACATCTCGACATTCGACGATATAATTTAATAATTCGACCAATTGTGCCGTTGTTTCTGGCATTTCAGATGATCTTTGAGACATCGTTTGATATACATGACAAATTCTAAAATATAATAATAACAATTAAATAATTATAAAATGCCTATATATTTTATTCATTTATATTGTAAAATTTACTCTTTATTAAGTTTCCTGTTTTCCAAAACAAAATATTCCACGATAAATTTTCTCAAATCTGTTATTATTTTCCACATATAATCATTTATATTGGAACAATCGAGCATTATCATATTCAAAGGTATATGCCTCCGGAGGAAAGTTATTTTATTGCGAAGTTTTTCGAAAATTATTATTTGTTTGCTGAAATCCTGGAATTATTTTTTAAATTTTGTTTGAAAAAGTTTCATATTTAAGATTATATGTCCGTTACAAAAATAAGATATCACCTCTAGTAATGGAAATGGTTTTTTGTAAAACATAGTTATCGTCTCTTCTTTGGCACTACCATCGATAATAAATTTGAAAGGTTCATACGTATCCAAGTATTTTATTGGGCCGATACAATTTTCATTGAAAAATCCAAGAGTATTTTCAATGATTGTTTGTATTTGTTCTTCGAATTCATTCACAGCGAACAAAAACAATTTTTTACTTTTGAATTCTATAATAAAAATAAAACAGTTACAACAAATAAAAATGAATTTGATAATAAAATACAAATTATACCAGGGAATAAATATTGTTCGATCCGTGGTACTTCTTTGTTAACATTTATGATTTCTATCAACCAAGATTTTATGAACTTCCTAACGTTATCAAGAGTCGGTAAAAAACTCAACTCCCCCGTTTTCGGATCAGTAAAAATTTTGATTAGAATCAACGGACGTTTATTAATTACAAAATCTTCATAAATTTCACCGAAATCGTTTCCTTCCTGGTAATAATAAGAATACATTTTCATGATACATCAATTATATAAATATCAGTAAAAACATTTCATACATTAAACCCTGCAAAAACATTCGAAAAGTGTTCCAAACTTTTCATGACTAAATCTCGTAATTGTTTCGACATCAAACCACATATATTTCTGAGAAAGCATTCTATTCTACTCGTAGAATCAGTTCTTTTTTTCGGTGCATAACACTGCCATTGGTTTTTCAAATGCACCATAGCATCAGCTACATCGCACAACCATCTGTTCAAAATTATAGAACGAGATATTTTACACCTTTCAAGCAATCTTTTTTCAAACATATCGCAATAAAGAGGAAACGGTGATTCCGATTGCATATCTGACATATCACATATCAGCATATCACTGTACCTATTTAACAATAAACATATCTAAATTATATAATAAAGATTTTCATAGTTAATTAAACAAAAAATAAAACTTGCTTCTCATCCCATATCTTTTTTAATTCCAATAAAATGCAGCTTCCTTGAAAATATATGTAAGATAATTTTTGCTTCGACATTGTAAAGGGTGTATGCCAAGGCATCGGAGCACGGATAACAATAGTAGGATGACGCGGAGGGAAAAGGTTTATGTTAAGTCTAAGTTTTTCATAAGGATCTTGAAGAATGTATCGGAGAATCGATTCTTTCACAGCTAACGTATAATCCTCCAGTATTTCACATTGCAAAGATCGTATTAAAGCTTTGTAAGTAGGAGGCTTAGTAATTCGTTTCCAAATATTTTGCAAAAGTTGCGTTGCTTTGTCGTAAAGGAAAATCGGATATGGGGCAACATATTGATCAGTGTGATCCTAAAATTTATTTTTTTTTTTCAATTATTCAAATTTCATTTCATTAAATATAAATTTTTGTCTTACTGAATGTATATAATATTTTATTTTATTGTTTTCATTTTCACTGGTAGTATAAGATAGTAATTCAAGTATTTTATTTGTCATGAAAGACAATTGTTCTTCGGGTGTGTGCGGTAACCCGGCTTGTAATTGGGATAATCGCCTACAAATAAATACATTGTACATTTATTAATCAAAAACATTATTTTATTCAAAGAAATATTGAATTAAACAGATATAAATAATAATATACTTTATTTCTTCATTTTCTTGGTGTATTTTCAATAGTTTTCTTTTCAATTTCAGCTTTTCCTTTTTTAAAATTTTAAGCTTCCTTTCTTCTTCCTTCCTTTTAAAATATTCTCCGTTCAACAGATCAACTAACGGAACAAAACCTAAAATAAATACTTTACATATAACTTACAATTAAACATATAAAGTATCATAACAATCAAAACCTATTTTTACCACTTGTTTCTTCCTTTCTTTTCTCCTTCTCCTTCATTTCTCTCTTTTTTCTCTCGTTTTCGGTATCATAACGTGTTTTAATTTTAGGAAATCGTATTTCTCCATCTTCTCCTATAGGACCATATTTTTTCACCTTCGGTTTCTTTTTCGGAGGTTCATAATTGACTTCAATTATGTTCGCACAGTTAATTTTGGTGTCTATGAAACATTTTGATCCCACTTTAAATATTTGAACACAAAAGTCTAATAAAGAGCAATAATAAAAAATAAACCGTGTTTGAAATATTCTTTGCCATTTCTAAAATGCTTCCTTTTAGTCCAAGGCTTATCTTTGAACAGTGTTGGATACACATCTGAATTAAATCTAGATTCACGTTTATTAGAATCGACCAATGTTGAACATGTCCAATTCAAAACTGCATGAAGTGGCCTCTTTGAAGCACTTTTTTTTACTTTCACTGGACGATTCATTATTGAATCATTATTATATCAGTAATCACTCAAATTGATTATTGCCACTAAAGGTGGCTTCCAAACACATGATTCATAATCAACAAACAAGTTGTTACCATAGCATATACATCCATCCATATCCATGTAAAAACTCTACAGGTGTTTTGATTCAAACTGATAATGTTGGTGGTGGTATAAGTGAGGATTTTTATTTTGAAATACAGTGGAAATCGTTTAACACAAAAACGCTTAATGTGAAAAATCATTTAACAAGAAATAATACTGTGGTCCTCACAAAATATAATACTATGACATTTAGCATGAAATTCCTTTGACATGAAAAAATATTTTGGTTCCTTCAGTTTCATGTTAAATGTTTTGCACTATTTGTATTTTGTATTTCAATATTTTTTAATAGATAACAATTTATTATTGATTTAGTTAAATAATGCAATGTAATCATTTTTTAAACCATAATTAACATTCATTGTTAAATCAAATTATTATTTTTTATGTTTTTTATCAGATGACTACTTTTTCAGTGATTATCCTAGGAAATGATTTACCGTTGCCTTTTTCAGTGATAGGATGTATTATAACAATTGAAAAAATCTATTTATTTATCAAAAATTTTTTTTCACGCATAATAAATACATATTCTAATACATTTTAAGTTAAAAAGTAACAAACAACAAAATTTATAATATTTCTACGAGTAATAAATAAATAATACTAAAAATTTAAACACACTTTAATACTTTTTCAATTAAATCTAGAAGAAATACTCTGATCATGAATTTGAACATTTTCATAATTCCTCCTTTGTTCAATACCAGATGTCGGTCTACCTGGAGAATCTTTATATATCGATCGTTTATCTGGACTATTAACCTCAAACCGAAAATTGGCATTTGACGGTTTTCTCATATTTTCATTATCTTTCACAAACGTCCACGTTGAACTTCTACCTAGTTCAGTATTAGCAGGGCTCGGTTTCTGATTATAAATCCAATCTAAAAATTTTTTTTATCATTTAACCATAATGATTAGCAAAATATTGAATCATAGTTATACTCACGTCCTTCAGTTACTCTTGCGATTGCATTCAAAAGAAATTCTTTGTCTTTCGATTGCAATACGAGCATATCCCGTAATTGTTTGACCATGCCTTTTTCAGCTTGTGACTTGGCACGCAAATAATACACAATGACACTGAAAATAAAATTAATTAATGTTGGAAATGTATGAAAAAATAATTGATCAATAATCACTCACCACATAGTAATTAAAATAAACCCAACCACACCAGGTTTAGTGAAAAACATAATTATAGAGAAAAATGTATTATCTTCTCTTATATTCAAAACTCCTTTTAAGAAAACTTCATACATGTAATCGAAATTTTGAAACGGTCCACAACTACCGGTCGGAATTCTGTTACGAAAAAAAATTAAATGAAAAAAACTCAAAATATTATTTGTAAAAATATCAAATTATAATTACTTGATGAAAACGTATCCCAAAGCGACCAGAATGCATAGCAGTGAAAAAAATGTTAAAACTAGAAACACGGTGTGCATTTGTGCAGCTTTCCAAGATTTATTAGAAGGTTTGCAATTGCGAAGTGTAGAAAATTTTCTCACATAATATAATATGAAAAATTTCAATGACACAATTATAGGTAGTAAAGGAGAATAGAAAAAACCCAAAAACATTAACGTTTGATTGTATATCAAACCCAAAGTATTGCGAGCTATGTCAAATTCAGGAACTCCGATTTCCGACCACAGATGTCTGAAAAATTATTTTTAATTAAAATAGATTAAGCTAACAACATAAATATGTATGAAAAAATACTAACTTGTGTATAAGAGAACGTAAAAATTCAAACAACGGTAATCCAATGATTGAGATGAAAAAATCAAATATAATAAGACGGTAGACTTCTTGACCCAATGATGTTTCCCAGCACTAAATAAAAAAATAAACTTATTAAGCTATAACATAATCTATTTTCATGTAATTCCGTATTACTTACCGTGTTTGAAGATTTTAACCAGAAAATACATAATATAGACACAACCAATGCTTCCAAAACAAACGTTCTTAATAAAGAAACGTATAGCGATGTTCTCGGATTTTTATATTTTTCGAATCTATAATAATCAATATTAAAAAATTATTAAAGAAAGAAAACTTAACATAAAAAACTTCTCATAATTTCTCACCTTATAGTATAGGAAAATAATATCGGAAGTGCAAATATTATAAGAGTAACGATAATTGCCATCAAAATCGACTTTTGGTTTGAAATTCTGATAGCCGTCACAACATCGGAAATCTCAATATTTTCATCCATCAAAACCCACATAACTAAACCAGTTAAACCAAGAAAAACTAATACAAATAAATGCATGAAAATATTGATGCCAAATATATATATTTTATCAGAAAACTTATATTTGGTTTTCGTTTTATAACTTTCACTCAACATTTCCTAAAATAATTTTACTTTTAATTTTTATTTTTTATTGATAAAATTTATAATTTAGACGAAACAATTACCTTTATTTCGTTATAAATACTTATTGATTTTAAAGAAGCCGCTTCGGCTGTGGCAATGCTAAAGTCCCAACCACAAAAAATTTTATTTGCATATACATTTTTGAGTCCGCTCGATGTTTCGATGAAACTCGTCTTATATGATCGAGCCATTCTAAAAAAAATTAAAATAAATCATTAATAATTAGCTTTAATAGAAAAGTAAATTACAAAATTACCTGAATGATAGCGAAATGAAGATAAATAAATACAACACTATTAATGTGAAAAAATAAGCATATGGTATATTATAACTGTTTAAATTATCAAGACTGAACGTAGCTGGAGAGTAAAATCCATAATATAGAGTAGTATTTGTGAATGATCCCTGAAAAATAAAATGTCATTTAATTACGAAATTCACATACAATTCTTCTTCATCTTCCTACATATTATATTATAGTACAAATTGTATATCCATAATTAAGAATAATTTACCTCATATATTATTCCTGAACGAAAGTTGCAAAAAAATAACAAGATTCATTTAACAAGATGTTTTCGTTTACCAATTCGCAATTTAAAAAATAAAAATATAATTTTTTACTCACTTGTCCTGTGAATATATCCACAAAATTGAAACCTATCGAGTCTGCAGTATTATTAATGTGATTTGAATACAAAGCTTGCGGAATCACTACAAATCCTAGAGCGACAATCGACACAAAAACATTCATCACAAACAACCAACGTAAGAAACGAAAATAGGTTGCAACGCCAGATCCAAAATGACCCTCGATCATTCTAATTCCATAATACCACAATTCCATCGAAAATAATACATCTTTCGTGTTTTGTTTCATCTAAATACACAAAAATAATTAAAAACAGTAAAAATACCATAAATTAAGAGAAAATCGTGAAGTATACCTTTTTCCACCAAAAACTGAATTTATATTTCGTACGTTTGAAAAACCCTATTGGTCTCCTTTTGGATTTTTTGCTTACTGAAGCCGATAGTTTAGCTCTAACATTTCTTTTCACAGTCAAGCATTGAGGTATGTCACGTAACGCTTCACTAAAATTCAATTTTATTAATATACGCTTAAGTTAAGAATCACACTAAAATATTATTGTTATACATTCTCAATGCTTCTCCATCCGGAGTATCTTCCATCATCTGTTCATTTTCTTCAATTTGATTAACAATTTGTTGGATATCATTATCATCATCGGATTGTGTATCGCCATCTATCAAGGACATGTCTTCTGGATTTGAAGCTTTTACTCTAACAGTACCTAAAAATAAATAGGCAACAAATATTTTGTTCCCAAATAAATATATGAAATAATAATATACAAAAATAAAAACCCGCATATATAATATTTACCATATAAAGCATTGTGCCTTGACGGTAACATTTTCATTAAATCGTTTTGCAAAGCGTTTCGATGAAGCGATTGAGTCCTTCTAACAGTTCTAGCCGTCCGCATCCATTCGCTATTTTCAAAATTGGAAGATTCATCATCACTGTTCATATTTCTCCGAGATGGTTCTCCATATTGCATTTCAAAAGAATTCCTCGGCTCGATGTGATCCTCCACAATGTTCACACGGTTCCTCGCTAATCGTCTCATCTTTTCGCGTATATCAAAACGCTAACTATAACTAAAAATTGAATATTTCAATCAAATATTTCAACTTTTATACACAATACATGATGATTAGTTTCCGAAATGCAAACTACGTATGTATCCAGCGGATATATGGATCTCATGGTATTGTTTATCTAAATAGATTGGCTTATAGGCCCCTTTATGTGCTTTGATCTTATCGCATAGATAAGACTTAATAGCCTAATAAATTCCAATGAATCATATTTCAGTATTTAGTTTTGTAAATGACAAGTAATTAATTATATTAATAATAATAAACAAATAATTCTAAAATCAATCAAAAGTATTATATTGCCCTCTTAATAATTACAAAATTAAACTAGTTATTTTTTTCATATTTTATTTAAAGAAAAATTAGGACAATACATATAAGATTTCGAAATGCAAATAAAACGCCCAAAAATTGGCAGTCTCATCATTGTTTTATAATCATAAAATGTATATTACGATAAAAAGAGATGGAACAATACAATGTTTCAAGAAAAGTCAAGGATTAGACATAATTCTTGAATTGGATGAAATTCCTGGAATCTTGACTAATTAAAAGTACTTGTACAGGTATGTATAATACATCGAAAAATGCATGACTCACACTGTTTATGAGATCGAATGCAATATTTGGATAGTTATATGTTTTCTGTTGGCATTTTTGATGAAAACTGTCGAAAATAGGCTTTCAAAATGCTACAGATGTACAAAACTTGAAAACGACCCAAACGTGAAACTTTCAAGAAGCGAACTGTCAAACAATCTAAAGCAGAAGCAGCTGATAAAAATAACATGCACATAATACTTAATTTTTCGTCCAGTTCATTTTTTTTTCAATTTCAAATCGTATTTTATTTCATACCGTGTACTTTCGTTAAGATTAATCATTTACGAACTGTGTTGAAATAGTTACGTGAATATTTCTAAATGCCGAAAATGAAGATACAATTATAAAATTTTATTAAAATAATTTTAATAAAATTACAATGAAAATATTTAGAAATATGAATCGAAACATTTTCTCTTTTGAATATTAAATAAAATACTTATTTGACAATTTAAAATCAATGTAATAAATCGAATTAAAACTTTATTTTACAATATGTTACCATATTATGTTTCAAATAAGTAAGTAAGTCCTTAAGTAATATTTATTTTTATTTCTTCATTTCATTTTTCAAAACAGATAATTTGGTCAAACACGCATCTCTCCAGGCTCTTCTTTCTTGTAATTTATCTAACGGGCAAATTTCGTTCAATTGCCTACTGACTTCTTCAGCTTGAGGTCCTTCCATTTTTGGAGTCGGTCCCATTGTTTCGCTTACAGCATAAATTGTTTTAGAATACCTACAATCGTATATTTTAGAAATGATTCACATTAAAGATCCCAATTAAATACTGAACCGTAATATTTTTACCTTTCACAATAATTCTTCATCCCCTCAGCATTCAAATGTGCCGTTTCTAAAGCACCAAGAAAAGCATAACGCATACCTAATCCTTCCGACATTACCTTGTCGATATCTTCAACACTCAGTATTTTATCATTAACTAATCTCCAAACTTCGTTTAAAATTGCATACCTGAAATATATAACAAAATCAGTATCAATTATGAAAAGTGTAAATACAATTTTATTATATTTAAACACATACTGTATTCTATTAAGAGCAAATCCTTCAATTTCTCTTGATAAAGATACAGGTGCTTGACCTATTTCTTCCATAATCTTTCTCGTTTTCAAAACGATCTCAGGGTTTGTCCATGGAGCAGGCACTATTTCCACAAGTGGTACGTAATAAGGTGGATTTACGGGGTGAGAAACTATTACCTTAAATATTTTAAATTATAAGTAAGTATACATCTTATTTTTTATTGTAATATGCTAACAATTAATAATTACTTGTGAACGATGCTTTAGAGTTTCACTAAATAATGATGGCATAAATGTACTGGTGGAACTTGATATGATAATTGTATCGCTAACCACACCATCTATCTCAGCGTATAATTTTTTTTTCAATTCTAGATTTTCTGGTACACATTCTTGTAAGAAAATTGCTCCTTTTACGGCTTCTGCAAGACTGGAACTTCCTGAAACATTATACAACAAATATAAGTATGACTTTTCCTACAATATATTCATGATAAATTTTTTAAAATACATACTGAAATGCTAGAACATTTATATTTTTTTTAAACGGGTGATCATTGAAATTAAGAGATGAGTGGCGATATTAATATAATACATAACACAAACATGTTTTGACAAGAAATATATCATTAAATTTAATCTTTTTAACGTCCAATAAAAGTTGTAGTTCAGTCATTTTTCCTTATCATATATGCCCACTACATTAGTGATAAGGTGACTTTCGAAAAGTTTAAATACAAAAAAGAACATCCCATCCTCAAACTATCTACTAACATATCCACTCCACTTGGTGATCAGTGAGAATTGATAAGTTCAATGAAACTTAACTGTTGACCCAAATAATGATAAGGTAAATAAAAAAGCAATTCTCAAGTATCTAAATAACATTCTAGACCGAGTTGTTTTATATCACATTTATCTATTACACATTGCTTAACTTTAACAATTACAACACACACTCAAAACACTAATTTCAATTTTAAACCAATCCCCACAATCATTACCTTTAATACAAGTATACTGTTGACTAGCATTGAGCTTTCCCCTCAACAACCCCTTACTCTGCAAAGTCTCCAACTGATCCTTGACATCTACAAGAGCTGACTCCACTTGAGACGGGACAATATCAAATATAGTCACCTGGTAACCGACAGAAGCGAAAAGCATAGACCACGACCGGCCTATGAGTCCACTACAAAAGAACAAAATTTCAATTATTCAACTCATTCTCTCCAAATGAGCCAAGACCATCGAACCTTCCGATGATGCTGATCTTTTCCTTTTTGAACTGGGCCATTGTGTCGCTGGTTAGCTACTGCCGGCGCCGATTTGAAACGGTTCTTTTATATGTGTCCCCACTTTAGATCAATCTGAAAAATTAAGTGTTTGTCATTGAGTGTAACAAGTAGCTTTCGAATAATAAATATCAACTGAATGTTTGTGCTGACTGATAATAGTGTTTGCTTGATAGTGCTCATACGCAATATACAGATTTTTTTGTTATTTATAGCTTATGTTATATAAATATACTTAATGTTAAAGTATTTTTATTGCAATTGTGACCTATAATTGATTTGATGTAGAGTCATTTTCATCTGATATTCTAAATATCGTTTATAATTTCCACATTATTATGTATTACAGATTTTTTTTATATCTATCTATCTACAGATTTTCAATTTCTAAACAGTTAGTGATAACTAATTGCTGATTAGCGTTCAGTACGTTACTGATATTTCTAAATACTGATTCAAGTTAATAATTATTTTTTTGATTTTTTTTTAAATATATCGTTATATGAATTATTTTACGATAAACGTTATACAATTCCCGTGACGATAATACTATATCCTGTCGTAACTGAACATATCTTTAAAAAAACGTTGGTATAATATTATACATATGATCAGAAGTATAACAAACGAAAATTATATATTTTGAGGTCACAGTAAACAATTACATAACGATAAGTCGCATATTATGAAATTTCATTCAATCTCAACTAAATATTTCATCATCATTAGACTGCGTTTACATAATATTCGATGCAAGTCATGACCTTTTCAAATAATTGGGTTCGAGCATTTTTCAACCTTTTTTATGATACAGAGGTGATTTTTGAAAAGTTTGCTTTTATCAAATTTTCTCAGAACAGCGAATGCTTGTACTAATCGCTTAATTTCGGTGGACGTTGAGAATCTATACATTAAAATCTTTATGCATAAGTTTGTTTATTTTAATATCTACTTATAAGTATATTCCTTTTTTGTGCTTATATAAAAATGAATCCCGAAAAAACGTGACTTTGTTTTTGCAAAAAGACTACTGTTATTAGGTATTTAAATCAAGGTGAACTACTTAAGAAAAACGAGATATTTTTATAATATAATAGTAAAAATAATCAAGATAATTATTTTTTATTTGCGTTGTTATTTATAATATCTGCTAGTGGGTAAAACCGTAAAGTATCCACCGACATGTTTTGAAAATTCGTCGTTTTGGAAAATTTGAATTTGCATGAGCATATTTCCGTAGAAAATACGCGAGCGTATTGAACTATTGATACAATAAATGCAAAATATAATTTTCAGTTTTCATAACAAAATATATTCATGAAATTAAAAAAAAAATGCATAAGTATTTAAAAATAAACTTTCATACACAAACGGGTTTTAGGCGAGAAGAAATTCTGAATTGAATATAAAGTAGAACGAGAATGAATATCCAGTTTTTTTCATGCTGTAGTGAAATCTCGATGTTCAGAACTTATCCAGAGAATAAATATTATCAAAATCATTCGATAAATAGTTCGAATATATCATATTACTTTGGAAAATATTTCTTTTCGACATCTATACAAATAAAATAAATTTATGGCGAAAACTAACCGCATTTTGAATCATATAAAGACGCATAGTTTATTAATAAATAAATTGCAATACAATGAAACATTAACGATAATTAAACGAGGAAAATATCATCAAAAACGTTCGCTATGTTCACGTAAATTTTTTCATAATGCGAAAAATATTTCATGTTCATACAAAAACAAATGCATGTGTAAACACTCGCAGATAAATCAAATTTAACAAACACGAGGAAAATACGATATTATTCATATTCCCTTTAACTGGCATTGGCCAAATATTTGATTTTCACCTGTACCACCAACATTTTTTCAAAAACAAAAAACCAACATTTTATTCATCTACGGTTATTTTTGTAGAATTAGTAAGGACACCAGTGGTGGACCATATACCTATAGTTGACCATCTCTCGGAAATACGTAAAAATAAAGATTTAAAAAAATGATAATCTTTGCGAAAATGTGCGATAGATAAGCTGTAACAAGCAGTTTATCTATGGCCTATTTTTCTAAAGATTATGATCTTTAAAAATCTTAATTTTTACGTTTTTCTGAGAGATGATCAACTACACATATTATACATGTAACATGTATAATACATGTATTACATGTATTATACATGTGATCATTACCGGTAAACCGGTTTACCGGTAAATAAAAAACATTTTTTTGCGTTTGAAATATTTTCGAAGTGTTATTTTTTTTAGAAAATATTTTTTTGAATTTTTGTACATAACCATTCGGTCTTTTTTTGAAAAAGTTGTTTTTTTTATGAAAGTATTTTCGGTTTTACGGTTTTTTCGGCTTCTCGTTATTTTTACGTTTTTTATCAAAAATTCCGGTAACTATCGGTAAAACCGGTTAATATTTTTTTTACCGGATTACCGGTAGAAGAAATTTTCAGTAAATCTGACATCCCTAATCCTCCACTGGGGCCGCTACCCTAATTTTTCAAAAAAAAAAATCATTAAAAACAATACACATACAAAACGCTTCAACCCTACACGGAAAATAATATCGAATTTTCCGACCATATCCCGCCTATCGAAAATACTGCACCACAAATCGAAGGACAAGTGTAAAACGCACAAAGACCGACATAAACAAAAAGGACGATGTCCTCAACGAGGAAAATGTTCACGAAACATTCACTTGCGCATTCACAGAGGCGCTGCTAGCCGTAGATAAGCGGCTTATGACTCACGCGGAATTTTGCCGGGAAAGTCCCTCAGTACGGTCGAGGCTGTCGTGCTGTTCTGTATTTCTCGATTTCTCGTCGCGAACGCACGTACATTCTTTATCTTATCTGCTCGAAAAATTGCGCAGACCTGCGAAAATTAGACGAGTCCCCATTCGTATCCTGGATGCGGTTCCGGAATTTGGCGGGAATTCAAATGTCACAGGTTTGTTTTTTATGTGCCATTTTGTGTTTTGTCCTTCATTCGTTTCCTAGTCGGTTTGTTCGACAATGACTCGTTGTTTATCTGAACGTGTTCGCTTTTGATGGTTAGCGGATCGATTAGTTCGAGCGATTCGCGTTGATGCGATAAAATTTGCTTTATTTTGAATAGCAGGGCCGGCTGTAAGTTAAAAAAACTATATTGTGCCCCTCGATTTGTCGATACTTTCGTTTTAAAGTGGCGCGAATGGTCGGCACGTTCACATATACAAATTGTTAGTTGTTAAATCTTGAATTTATATCCGGGGTATAAAGGGAGTGTATGTACATTATTTTGAAATTCTATAACTTTCAGTTATTTGAACGAATAAAAATGCATTATAGTGCTTAATTTTTTTTGTGTGTATTTCACGCGTAATTTATGCATTGTAAGTCCTTAAATTAGGATTCTTTACGAATTTCGCGCTTAATTTGTACTTGTGTGTGTAGGGCCGACTTGTTTGTCAGTTTTTACAAATTATTTTCCCTTACAATTAGATCGTATAAATTTACACGTGTTCGAGGTGCTAAAATCGGCGATTAATAACTGGCGATTTGTATGTGTATGAATGGGCCACTTTTGCCCCACTCTAACATGAAAGTACCATTATATTTTTCGAAACAAATAAAAATTAGGAAAATAATACACTTGAATACTACTACTAATTGTATGTTGCCTATAACTTGGGTACTGAGTAATTGCTTCTGCCGGTATTGAATAGGCTTACAATTAGTTAGTCGTAGTCAGGATATTTTTTGAGGGGGGAGTTTTCGAAATTTTTTTATAATATGTGTGAATTCAAGACGTTCAATGAATTTATACACGATCGTATAATATATGTATCTCGATACAGTTCTAACAATTAAGCACAATTTATAATAATTTTTTAAGTTTTGGAGGGGACAGGGCCTCCATGGCCCTGACTACGGCCATGTGAACAGGACATAGGTCGAGTTGGGAGATGAAAATTAATATATTATAATCGATACGTTGATTTTTTTTATTTAAATTCTTTATTTTTGATTTAGTCATTGTTCGTCGACGATTTTTATTTCGTCTTGTTTGAAAACAAGTTCTTCAAATGCATAAATCAGTCGTTCCAAGAAAGTGCCGTTTACGTAGATAGCGGTTTACATATACATAGAAAAAAAATTGGTATTTTAATGACAACTTGTATACTCGAAATGTTGTTTTTTGCTAATCAAATATTATACATTTAATTCGAAATAATAAATTTCGCTATATCATACAAAATTGCAACAACGGGAAACAATCGGAGATACGTTTGTCGCACGTTAGAAGTAAAACCTTGATTATTTAGTCTTTTGTCAGACAGCGTTCAATGCAATGCCTTACTCGTATTGAATATTTATTTATAACAATAACAATGATAACAGGAATTCCCCCGCGTCGGGGAAACAAAAAACATACACAAAAAACTTTTTCAAATCAGTCCAACAAGAATTATCATAATTGTCGCCGAAAAATATAAGAAACAATAACAGCCAACCTATAATTCAATAAAATATCGATTTGTGTACATGATGATTCGCACAAGCAGGTTTCATATTCAGCAGACGTTCGATGCGGCACGCCATTTTTGCGCAACACGATAACGCGAAGACGCATATAAATTGCACTAATGCTTGTTGCAAAACGTGCAAAATGATGATCTCGGAATGCGTCGTCGATTTGTTAAGGATAAAGTTTTATATTTGTTTACAAACAGTAGTAACTTACCGCTAGAATTGTCAAGGTTATGAATGTCAAAATTTGAGAACGTTCCGAAATATGCAACTTTCGTTTGATTTTTTTATGCGATTTCAATTTTATTACATTTCGCATTAGAATCTGTAAATGGCTGTATTTATTATATTTCCTAATATTATAGGATCTAATGTAGTAAATGCCTATTATATTTCTTATTACAATCTAATATTAAATGCTTATTAATATCACATTTCCTATTCCTACTAGAATCTAACAGTAATTGTCTACTTTTATATTAAACTCCTTCAACATGTTATATTTCTATAATTGAAATTATAAAATGATTCTACTAATGTTTGCTATCAGAAAATTTATAGATCAAATGTTGACCTCTCATATGTAGTTTCCCCCCCACACTTTTCTCCCCTATGGTTTTTCCCCCACATTGTTTCCACTTTGAAAGGTTTCCCCCCCCACATGGTTTTCCCCCTAAAAGGTTTTTGTCCCACATCGTTTTTATCTACTAGGTTTTTTAACATTTGTCATTAAAATTTCATTTATATTTACAGCCTTTGAAAATCGTCCGATTGTTTTTCCATTAAAAATTAATGCACTAAATATTTTTAAGGTAAAAAAATCATAATGCAATACAAATGAATTTTATTTATATATTAATGATCCATATCTTTATAGTATTTCAAATGGAATCGTTTGGCAGTGTGTTTGCTTGCAATGGAAATACATATGAACAACTTAGTTACATAGACTTGAGCGATTGCAGTTCTTCATTGTCTCCGCAGTCGTTACTATCGCCCGGTTCTAGTACTCTGGTAATGTCCCCACCAGCTCAGCAAGTACCGCAAGAGGAAAATTTATATGATAGAATGATAGATAGCAATATGTTTTATGACAAAACAGAAGGTAAGCATTGTTTCATAGCACATCAAAAAACTAATGATAAATTCTCATATTGTTTCTTGATATGTGTAGTTTTTAAAAAACCAATTTTGAAAATCATCGACCAACCTACGAAAGAGTTTAGGTTTCGATACAAAAGCGAAACCGGCACACATGGGTGTATATCGGGAAGGTCACGTAAAAAGTCGTTTCCGGCAGTACAGGTATTTTTGACGAGTACTAAAGTTTATATAGTTTTTTTTTATTGTTTAAAATCAATTTCTTTTGTAGCTCTTGAATTATTCAAAAGATGCCATGATAATGTGCTCACTAGTACAAAATAATGCGAAACATGATCGTCACCCACACAGTTTGGTCGTTTGGAAAGGAGACAAAGAAGTTACCGATCCCCATGAAGTTCTAATAGGTCCTCATAATAAATTTATTGCAAGGTATATATTATGCATTTTTTTTAAAGACTTTTTGTTAAAAACATGTTCTAATTCAGATATTTCAATTATACTTTTAAGGTTTCCCAATATGGCCATATTATTTACGGGAAAAAAGTCAATTCCAGAAGAACTTTTAAAATATAAAAAGCAATTAAAAAACAATTCGATGTCACCCGAGGAAGAAAAACATGTATGTGAAAAGTCAATTTTTGATCATATTTATTTTTTCTCTGTTCATTCAATTTTATAATTAACAAATTTCAGTTAAAAATCATGTGCGAGAACGAAGCTAAAAGTATCAATTTGAATTCAGTATGCTTGAAATTTTCTGCCTTCGATAACAATCATATGCTTATTTGTGATCCCATATTTTCTGAAGCTATCGATAATTCAAGTAATAATTTCATTATATTGTATTTATACATAAATGAAAAAAGCATTTGATTATACTCGCTTTTATTAAATTTTCAGAAAGTGCTGAAACATGTCAATTAAAAATTGTAAATATTAGTAAAACTTCAGGATATTGTAACGGCGGTGAAAAGATTTTCTTGTTTGTTGAAAAAGTCAATAAAAGTAAGAAGTCAATAATAAATATGAAAATACTCAGAAATTTCCCCTTTATAATTTCATTTTTATTTTCAGAAAATATTAAAGTGAGATTTTTTGAAATCGTCGACGATGTAAAAGTATGGGAAGACTTCGCATATTTCACAGAACTTGATGTTCATCATCAATATGGGATTGTTTTTCAGTAATTTCATTATAATATTCAATATAATATTTTAATCTATGTTTCGAAACTAAAAATCAATTTTTGTTTCATCAATTTTCACAGAACACCAGCGTATCATGATCTCACCATAACACACGATGTGAATGTTTTTGTAGAACTTTTCCGACCTAAAGACAGCGCAACCTCTACAGAAATACAATTCCGTTACAAAGTAAGTACTATTCAAAGTTATTTTTTATAAATTTTTCATTAAAATAATTATTCATGAAACGTTTTTAGCCCATGCCGCGCCAAAATAAGAAAAGACGCATCGAAGACGACTCTGAAGCGATATCAGCAGAAGAACTATTTTCATATTTGCCCAACCGTGAAATTCCCCAGGCAGATGTGCCCATATTTGTTCACAACTTCAATGAAATACAAGTAAAATATCATAAACATAAACCATATACTTAAATACTTATAAATTTGTATTTATTCAGTGTTTACTTTTTTTATCAGATAACACCAAATGGAGGATTTAATCATAAAGAGATAGAAAATCAAAGAATTCCAGAAGATATATCTCAACAAAAAAGTTACATATCTCATCACAATTTTATACCCAGTGTCGAAGATTTTTCGATTGAACAAAATAGACCGAATTCAGGCGCTATGGAAATCGAAAGACTTTTACATGAATACACACAAGGTATATTTTTGGAAATTCTATTTTTACTAAATTCTTATTTTAAAATGTAAATCACTTTTATCTTTACAGAACTTTTCCCGCTCGAAAATACAGAAATGAACTCGTGCGTGTTCTTCGATCCTATTTTATCATCAAGTAATATTGTGAGTGATGCTCCTCAAAATAATAGCAAACGGTCATCTAAAGATAACGAAAACAATATAAATTTGAAGGAATTAGCTGAAATGGTTCGTTTAATATATGTTTTTTCATTATTAATTATAAATATTATTTTACATTAGTTTTCAATTTTTCAGCTTGAAAATATGCACGAAAAGTTGCAAATGTGTGAATCTTCCAAAAAACTTAACGAAAAATGCCAAACTATGTATCGAGGAAACGATTTAACAAAATTAGGATTGGTATATATTCTATTTGTGTTTTATTTCTATGTTCTTTTATGCTAAATATGAATTTGTAACATCAAAAAAATGTTTTCAGGTGAACGTTATGGCACAATTGTATAAGGAAGTTCCGATTGTTCAATGTTATTTGGAGAAGATTCTCGAAGACGGATTATCTGATGGAGAAACGTAAGAATAACTGTTAAACATTTTTTTTAAGAAGTTTAGTTGATGAAAAAACGATATTATAAAAATTTACACCATATACATTAAAAAAAACATATATGTTTTAGTTTTCTTCATTTGCTTGTGACTATTGATGAGAAATCATTTTTAAAGTCAATCTTAGATTTTATGAATGAATGCAAACTATTCACGTGTATTCATGGTGTGAACAAACAGCAAGAAACAGCTTTACATAGGGCAGTTAATTTTCAACGATTGGATTTGATTGATTTATTGCTTACATCTGGTAAGATCATATATCAATTTCAACAATATTATAAATACTAACTAAAAACAATTTATCTTCTGAAACTGTAGGTTGCAATCCGAACTTATGTGATGAGAATGGGAACACTCCAATGCATCTGTCTATTATAAACGCTAATTATGATTGTTTAGAACATCTATTGGCACATAAAAATTCTGCATCTTCGTTAGATTTAAATATTTGTAACAATGGTAAATTCCAAACATCTTATATATGTTATAGGCGGTCCATCAATAATCAACTTTTGTATTTTTTTCCAGACGGTTATAGTCCAATACATATAGCTTTTATGTCTGCTTCAATCGAAGTCATCGATTTACTGATGAATTCAGGTGCTAATACAGAGTTGGAAGTTTCAACAGATGGGCGAACGATATTGCATCTTGCAGTCGAAAGAGGAGATTTAAAAATGGTTTCGTTTATAGTAGAAAAGGCGCTGGTCAGTATAAAAATGATATAAAATGAAATAAATATTTTTTGTGTTAAATAAAATGAAATTTTTGTGCAGGTGCCGATAAATGCAATGACGTATAAAGATTTTACCCCTATGCATTCAGTGTGCGTTTCCAAGAATGAAAATGCAATTGATATTTGCAAGTATCTTTTGGAAAATGGGGTAAGTATTCAGAACTTTATTTTAGTCTATGTTTTGTGCTTTATATTACAACCAATTCGTTTCTTCTTTTTACAGGCGAATCCTTTAATAAAATATGACAAAAACTTTATATCATCTTTAGCCGCAAACAACAATAATTCTCAGGTAATTTTATTCATAATTGGATTTTTTCGTATTCAATAATAATTACTATTGCAATATGAAAACCTAAATATTTACAATATTTTA
Organism: Hydropsyche tenuis; assembly: GCA_009617725.1. Taxonomy (NCBI): domain Eukaryota; kingdom Metazoa; phylum Arthropoda; class Insecta; order Trichoptera; family Hydropsychidae; genus Hydropsyche; species Hydropsyche tenuis. Next base: position 564,613 of record VTON01000122.1, on the reverse strand, counting down.
GATTGCAGAACTTATCGAAGAATATATTGAAAAGAGCAATAATATAAAATCGGAGGTTGATTGTCTTTTTATTTATTTATATTTTAGAAATATGGAATTTATTATTAATCAGCTTATTATTTTTCACCAGACCGATGATTTCTTAGACGAAAATACTATAACAACTATTTCAAATCTGTTGGATAAATCTGGTAAATGGAGACAAGTAGCTGAAAATTTAGGTTTTCAATCCATAATTTCAGTGTGTGAGCAATCGGAAAGTCAATCCAGCAGTCCTAGTGCCATTCTTTTAAATAATATTGAAGTAATAAAAAACCCAAATTTACTTTTCAATACAAATATCATAAAATTTAGACTTGCTTATTTCTTATACAGATGGAGCAAAATATATCCGCACAAGATTTATACAAACTATTTAAGAATCTTGGAATTAACGATGCTGCTGAAGAAATTATGAAAATATTGCCCAATTCTAAAACCTGACCAGTCCACATAATTGTTTTTATCTGTGTATATATTTTATTTAGATACGTTATTTTTTGATTATATTAATAAATATTTCTATCTGTTTATGCAGTTTTAAAAAAAGTCAAAAAACTCGAGAAAAGTTATCTAACATTTTATTTACATTAATCTTTAAATAAATCACTTACAACATAACATTTGATTCAGGTGGAAAAAATAACAATTATTTAGGATACATGATTGGTGTTCTTCCGCCGAGGCCTTCCGAATCCGGCGGTATTCCCAACTCTTCATCGGTCCACTGCAACGGATCCACGATTGGATATTCTCCCTGAAATGTTGACATTTCAAAATAAAAACATGGAATAATGATTAATAAACCTTAAGATATTGAGTTTGATAAATTACGGTTATATGTTCGGGCTCTGTCCATAAATGCCACAACACCCACCACCACATGATGCCGCCTATAGCTGATGCTAATCCTCTGTCGAATTTAGGAGGAGTCGGCGGTGCAGTACGATAGCACCATGTTCTGTCAATTATACAAAATAAAATAACGTTAATAATAACATTTGTCAATTCTATCAATGTCATATGAAGATTTTTCAGTGGTTATTGATTTTCCAGAAATTATATCTTTCTCTTTTCGAAGTCAGCAATATAGATTTTCATATGAGTGTAAAATATTTTTTGAAACATTGGTAATGAAGTGTTTTAATCGTGTATGCTGGAAAATTTTGTTTTGACCGTTTTCGAGTTATTTGGTTATGCAAACACCTTACAGATGTAGGATAAGTTGCTTAGTGCAATTTTTTTATTCGGAGTTCTGAAATGGTAAGCGAAGGGCTGGAGGTCAGTACCATCGCTGTAGATAAATCGTGGAGGACAATTATATAAAAATCAATAATTCCATTTTTTTTTTTTATGTGTTGTCATTGGTTGTGGTACCTGGACTAGTCCATTATCCACATTTAAAGGAACATCATGAGACAATGGGTGCTATATAGCAAGATTTATAGGTAATAATTCCATATAAAAATTGCTCACTATTATCAAAAGGAAGTCCGCTATCCCATCTTTTATATCCACCTTATTCTATGCCAACTTCCTGAACGAGCTTAACTGGATAACGGCAACAATGACTAAAACTATAGGCGACACATTTACATTTACTGGGAACTCTACATTTAACTTTTACTCGTTATATATTGAAGAGAAGTCCACCACCCCGCCTGTTATACAGGGTCTTCCCCGGGACTTTTGTAACTTCTAATCGGATTTAAAGTGACTTAGAGTCATGATAGAAAAGTGAGAGTGATACCATTCCGAATAAAATCGGCTACAATTTTAAAAAAAATTTTTTTTTTTTTTTTTTTTTTTAGAGGGGGGGAGGTAAAATTTGTGTGGGGGGGGGGTAAAAATGAAAAATAAATTGTAGCCGATTTTATTCGGAATGGTATCACTCTCACTTCTCTATCATGACTCTAAGTCACTTTAAATCCGATTAGAAGTTACAAAAGTCCCGGGGAAGACCCTGTATCTACCCCACTCTGTGCTAGGAACACTAAATGAAACTACGGACACCGAGAACTCTACATTTAACTTTTATCTAAAAAACCTCAAAGGATTGTTTTCTGGACGGCACGCTGCATCTGTATACTGTCCCAAAATTAAATATAAAACACTTCATTATTTTCCTACAATAAACGTCCGAATAAACTACACATTATCGCACTAAACCGACACTGATCACCGTATACGATTTCCAAATCTGAATCGACACCAGTTTTATTCTATACATCGATTCGAGAAAAATCGATTTAGTACTACATATTCCAAGCCATTTTCAAGTCGTGAAAAAGATAAACAAAAACGACAGTACAGCCAGTGATGATGTAAGAGGTGGTAGGAAATAACGGCTGAAGAAGTATACCCATGGCCGGAGTTGCGTATAAAAGTTAACTGGTTGGATCTCGTGGCTGCAGTGGCCGCCAATTTGGCGACTCGAGTCGCTCGCCAAACGCTCTGCATCTCGACGGGTGACCACCTCGCCGATGACAACTGACACCGCACTGTCAAGGCACTCGATTTTGCCGTTCGGTTATAATGCTGCTATTTTCAACCTGGAAAATATCGTTCTATTTTGAATTCATATTAGTTTTTTGATGATGATCTTGTATAAAATATGATTTTTTTTGTTAATTTTTGAAACTGTAAAAGAAAATGGTTTCAAGATTGTTCGCTACAAGAAAATTCATAAAATTAATTTTGAATCCAATATTTTCCTCCCCGTATCGTTTTCAACTCATATTTTTCATTCTGCATCGTTTTCCCACCCTACGTTTACATATAATCGTTAAACCTGTAAATGAATTATTGAAAACGATTGATCTCTACCAAAAAATTCATAGAATGAATGTTGACTCCCATAGTTTCCTCCCCGCATCGTTTTCACTCTGAAAGGTTCCCCACCCTAGATTTTCACCCCGCACCGTTAGGTTTTCATATAATCGTTAATTCAATGAATAAAAACTTTCCAAAACGATACCATATAAAATATTCCATTTAATAAATTATTGAAGGTAAAGGTTCACAAAGGGACTTTCAGAAAAAAAAAACGATTGGTCACTACTAAAAAATTCATAGAACTAATATTGACTGTTGACTCTCATAGATTTCCCCCTGAAATTTTCCCTCTAGTCTTAAGTTTTTATATAATCGTTAATTCAATGAGCGAAAACTTTCGAAATCGATACCATATGAAACATTCCATTTATCGAACACTTTTAACAATTTTTCGACTTAAAAATTCCTAAAGCAAACATTCCAACCAGAACATCGAACCGGAACTGAACCGTAACCGAAAACCGCTAAAAATTCCCACTTTTTGTCGAAACGAAAACCGGAACTGAACTGAAAAAAATCAGTTTATTTCGGTTCAGTAAAAAGTATTTATTCGAATATTAAAATATACGAACATTCGAATATTTTTGAAAAGTGTACGATCGTTTTTTTGAAAACTCGGAGCTGAACCGAAAACGGAACCGAACCTAAATATACATTTTTTCCTTGAACCGTAACAAAAAAAATGACGGTTTGAAACCCTGATTCCAACACGATCCAAAAAAATCACATTCCCACAAGTCAACATAACAAAATAAATTAAATTCATAACGTTGGCACTACAGCGTAATGTCAACGCTCTGTTTTCTATTTCGCTTTCAGTGTGGCGCGCGTCGGCCGTCGTTCAGGATGACTTCTCCGTCGCGAGTGGTGAGATTTTTTTCACCACTTTTTTCATACAATTACCCATAATTTTTTACGTTTTATTACTGCAAACTTGAACCGCACAACTTTCAATACCTCTACAATCTACATACAAAACACAAAAACAATGCAACTTTTTTGTACGCCGCGTCGATACCGTTCAAATATTTAACGACGCTTTTCGAAACCGGATCCTGAGTATTTTTGATGAATTTTTTTGCTTTTCCATTCGGTTTTGCGATGATTTCGCGCAAGCAGGATGCCTCAAGTGCAATTATAATACGTGTAATTGCGTCGTCATTGTTATGGAAAATTTTGACTTCGATCTTTGTCCCGTTCTGATGAAAATTAAACGTATATTGTAGATCCTTTGTTTGATGATACGTATATCCCCCTCTATAGATAAAATTCGTGATTGTTTATTGCGTTTGAATCATTTGTTAATTTATTAAAAGTGAAAAAATGCTTGATAATTTATACGAAAACATGTTTTCGATTGTCTGAAAAAAAAGTTAATATGCATGTAATCTGATGTACAGGGTGACGCGGAAAAATGAGAGCTTTTGAAACTCTCAATAAAAATATTGAGAATTAATTTAAAAAAAAAACTTATTCACAAAAATCGAACCAATATTATGTATATCTTGCCATTTAAGAGAAAAATCAAATAAGAAATTTCTGAAAATTACTATAAATGCCACTTTCTTTAACAAGTTCATTCGTCTAGTCTACTGTTGAAGTTTCTTATCATAAACTGTAACAACTCATTTGGGATTCGTCTTTAATTTCTTTGTTTTAATTCATTCAATATCTTTGGCGAAATCATGTATTATAGATCCGATTTTAAAGATAACCCCATAAAAATAATCACAAACGGAGAAATACGACGATCTTTGGTTCTAGGAAATATCACCGAATCTAACAATGATTGATGTTAAAAATTCTTCTATGCTAATGATTACTTTGTGGTGTACAATGTTGTGTAATTGAATACATTCTTCGTGAAGTTATGAAAAATTGTTTAAACAGTTACGATTAAGTATTGTTTCAATATACCGATCTGAAAAACAATTATTGTTATTCACTCTTTATTTACAAAAAAGTAAGGCTCAATTACTCGGTGTGAAAAAACTGCATACCATACCATCGCCTTGGATGATATGGTGTGGTTATTGGTTATTGGATTGCTTATATTTTATTGGATTGGTTGAGACAATATTACTGCAAGCACAAAAAATTTTAACAGTAGACTAAAAGAATGCAAGAATTGAAAAAAATTCCATCCACAGAATACAATTTTCAAAAAATATCTAATTAGATTTCTATCTCTCAAATGGTAAGACGTAATAATCTGATTTTCGTCGACAACTTTTTTTTTATTGGTTTCCCTATATTTTTATTAAGCATATAAAAAGTTCCCATTTTTCTGCATCATCCTATATTAAAGTTTTTATTTATCAATATAAATAAATTTTCCCTCAATTTAATTTTAATCATTTAAATATATTGATAAATAACTCGAGATAAAATTCCATGTTTATTAATCAAATATTTAACATTTTCAGCTGAAAAGTGTTGGACCGAAGCTAGTGCCGTTCTTCAAATCACTCGCCGTCTACTTCGTACTGTTCATTCCGACAGACAAACCTTCGGTATGGGCGATGTTTGTAAAATGTGCGCCGGTCTTGAGTCTCATGTTCTTCGTGTTGCTACACGGAATGAGTTTGGGGAATGAGTAATTGTGTGATTTTGTAATTCGCATATTTTCTGAAAGATTACGCATGTAATTTGCAATGTTTGCTTATTTTTTAGATACAAATTTTCGCGCAGTATTCTCATTGGGTTGATATTTTCATGCATCGGAGACGCTTTCCTGATCTGGCCCCATTATTTCCTCCATGGCATGGGAGCGTTTAGCGTTGCTCAAATATTTTACATAAGAGCCTTTGGATTCCAAGATTTGAAACCGCTCATCGGTCTTCCTCTGTATATGCTCGCGATATATGGTAAGTTTTTATTGATCTAAAGTCGAAATTTTTTATTATATAATTTTTGTATTTTGTTCGTGTCAAAGGTCTTTATATCTTATTAAATTTTTTAGTATGTAAATTTATCAGTAAAATATAGTATGTCAAACTAATAAATTTGCAATTATATGATTTTTTTGATAAGAATCAATCAATTGAACTGGGGAAAAAAGATAATCTCGTAATTTTTTTGCGTTTTCTTTTTGAATAGTGTTTTTCTATGATTTTTATCTTGAAAATATCTAAAATAACAATTGTTACATACTGTAAGCAATTGTCTCCTAACAATTTATTGTTCAAGGCTATCAATTATTCTGTCTATCAATTTAACTAGCCGGATGATTAAGTGGGAAATTACAATAACGTTTATATAATTTCTGACAAACATTTAAATAATATATATAAGTTTTCGCTTAAATTCGAAATCAAATCACTAACATGTTTTCATTACAAATCAACACATAACAATTTAATTTTAATTGTTTTTAAATTAATCATTTCCATTTGACCCCACGATATCAGCTTCCCAACTGTATTGACTAAATTGTCATTCCAAAAATAACTTTTGTATATAATACTGATCTGGTTAAATGTTCGTTCTGTAATTTTATAATAATATATATTTTATTATATTTCAGTCATTTCGATACTCCTCCCGCACACCACAGACGTATACACTGTTGGAGTTCCAGTTTACGGATTCTTACTTATGACTATGGTGTGGAGGGCAATAGCCAGAGTGAGATTCTCTAGAAATCAGTGGACTTGGACTGAAATCTGTTCATGCGTCGGCGGCATTTGTTTCTCCATATCCGACGCAATCATCGGTTTTGATCGTTTCGTGAAACCCATACCGCATGCTCAGGTATTAAAATTTATATGATTTATAATTTTCAGTTCAATGATCATTAGAGAGTTAGATATTCTTGTATTGCAACTTTTTAATAGTTTAAAATTTATTTTCCTGTTCAAAAACGGGTATTGAAACTCGTTTTTATAACTAGATTACTATTTTCTAAGATTTTCCATAAATAAAACTGTACAGATTTTTTAAATTACAAGAATTTCAACTTCAAACTACTCTAATTTCATGATTTTCAGTTCAAAGACATTAGAGAGTTAAATATTCTTGTATTACGACTTTTACATAGTTGAAAAATTCTTATTCTGTTCAAAAACCGGTATTGAAACTTGTTTTCATAACTTAATTACTAATTTTAAAGATTCTTCATATACAAAACTATACAGATCTTTCAAATTACAAAAATTTCAACTTCGAACTACTCATATTATGTTTCTATTGAAACAATCGATAATATTTAAAAATTACTAATTTTAAAGATTCTCTGCTTTCTATTTCAGCTTTTGATAATGACTACATTTCAGCTTTTGATAATGACTACGTATTACATAGCACAAGTAGGCATCGCTTTGAGTGTCGTAGATTCTAGTTCCGTATACAAGATGTCTCTACAAAACCAATTGAACCCAGAAACTGAAGAATCCGAAAAGCTGTGGTCGAAATCAGACATCTCCAGCAGCGAACTGACGTCCAACAACGCAGGCGAAGTTCTTATACAGGGTGATATATATCAGCATTCAAAACACGACTGATTTTTTTATTGAATTTTCTAGAACATATTTTATACACTAAGCATCGACGGTTCTCGCTACAGCGAAACATTAACAGAAAATCGTATAAACTCGTGTCAAAAGTGTGAATGAGATATGTGTGTATATATTTTCTTGTTCAATGAATTAAATTAAATATTACAAGTTTTTCAAATTAAAGAAACGTGTATTCACTTTCATATACAATATTGAATAGATGTTATTGTCAATTTTTAAATACACTGTTCGAGTCATAATCTGTAGGACGTAATGAGTAAACGAAGCACTATGGTGAACCCTGCATGTACGATTGTAAACAGGTTTACAAAAATTGTAAAAGCACCAATGGTTTTAGTCCATTTCAAATACTTATTTTATAGTGTTTTATTTTTTCTATATAGTGAACTATTTTAAGCTTTAAAACTTAGTATATAAATGCATATACTGTTTCAACGTGTTTCACTATATATGTTTTTACATTTTGTATTTTCGATCTGTCTTAAGATAACAAAATATTGACATATTTTAAATAATACTTTTACATGTTTAAAAATTGTTGCGATCAAATCATTATACAATATATTTAGCTTACAAATGTTTGAAAATCATCGAATCCGAAATTAATATTTTGTGATATTTAAATTAAATTGTGACAAACTATTTTTGGATTTGTCTTCCTGTTTTTTAAAGAGGCGAATAATCCATATCCTCATGTTCACTAATTGTTAGTTTTTCCACGCGATTTTAGGGAGTTAATTGCAAATGTAGAATTTTATTATCCTAAGCTCTGATCAGTATTTGATTCGACGTAAATAACAATTGAAAATTATACTATCTTATTATAAAATATATATATACAAAGTAATTTTATAGTAAATGTTATTGTTTTTTATTATGACAAAATTATTTGTGATATACTTTTTGTCGAATATAATTCGTTGAAAAGTATCGTGTTTGACACGCAAGCTTTAAGGAATGTTAAACGTTTGGATATTCAAAGTTTGAGATTTTTTTTCTAATTGTTGCATTTTTATATATTATTTAAATAAATTTAAATGTAAAAAAATCCATAAACATACAAAACAATGGTTGACTTTTAAGTTTTTCTTCCAAATATTTTTATTATGACTCAAATATATTTTTGGAAAAAATCAAGAGATTATTTTTGTTACAAAATATTACCTGTTTTCCTTTTATAATTCCTTTGTATACAAAAGCAATAAATCTTTTCAAATATACCTTTATTATTTAGATTTTTAAAAATCTAATAACTGAAATTTATTCATATTCATATATAATATATATACAAAAATCCAAGTGTTGTATAGAATAAATAGTGGATTCAGAATAAGCAATAAAATATTAAAAATATCAAAAACTTATCAATTATTCCCTTCTTAAGTTATCAAGTCTAGCTTGCAAATCGGCATCTGCATCGTTTTCTAAACTGCCACCACCACCACCACCGCCTGCAGCAACAGCAGCTGATGCTTGTGCAGGTTGTTTCAAACCTATTAAACATGAAAAAGGTAATTAAAGTAAAGTACATATTTGAACATTACCAAAATGTTTAAAAATAAGCTCATTTTAATCGCACCTTTAGCAGCTAAAGAACCGCTCGCTTGAGGCAGCCCTGAAAGTTGGTCGTTCAGTTGTAAGCCTAGTTCGTCCAGTATTTGCGTTACGACGGCATCACTAAAAGTAAATTCATCATGAAATCGATTCAAAAAATTATTTATAATTTACTATAAAAAAGAATTATACCTTTCTTCTTCTTCGTCATCTTCTTCCATAGCATCATCGATAGCATCGTTCATCATTTCTTCTTTCATATCCATTATTTCTGATTGTTTTTCAAATTCCTACAAAAATATCAAATTTAGCGCTATTTACGTAAAACAATGAGCAAAAACATAGTTAATAAACTATTTCAAATACTTTACATGTAATATTTTTTGGATTTGCGGCAAATTCAATTGCTTATTCATATTCTGCATAGCTTTAGTGACCCCCCTCATAGCGACTGCCATAGTATTTTGAGATTTAAGGGTTTGAATTTTCAAAGAAACTGCTTGGATGTTGGCTTTCATCAACATGAATTTCCTAATGTATTTTCTAGTTCTCACGAGATCTTTTGCCATTATTTTGACTGCGTCCTGAATATAAAGATCCGAGTTAGAAATGTAATTTTGCTGATGAATGATGTTTTACAATTATTTACCATTTGGCCTTCCTTCGCTAATTTCTTAATATCTGCTATGACTTTTTTTTCCTGCTGTTCCATCTTCATTTTTTCTCTGTCTAAATCTCGCATAGCCTTATTGAGTGCTCTTTGATTGTTTCTGAGCATCTCATCAGGGGTTAAACGACGACCAAACAACCACTCCATGATTATTACTGAAAAATATAGAAATCTTAAGTATACAATTTGGTATTGACTATGAGTCAACTTTATGGTATGTCAAATAGACAAAGATTAATAGATTTAGTTAACTAATAGTATGTCTACTTACTTTTTTATTAATTAAAATGATAGAATATAGAAATTAACTGAAAGTGTGGAACCACAGAGCCCACTCAAACTTTGCGACACAACAACCAAGTGTCAAAACGATAAATGGCGTCACCTGTCAGTGACTAATATAGCCGAAACAGTTTTGATGATGGCCATGTAAAATTGAAGATGAGCAGAAGTTTGCGTAAATGACACTTGCGCACACGATGCTGGCGTAAGTTTTCAACTACTCGTTGAATTGATCACTTTAACCATTTTGATTGTCACAAAAAGCATTATCAAATGTAAAAAGGTATTTATCGTCATTATTCTCAAAATTTGAAAAAATATTGCTGAGATTTGGGTAGGTTCCCGCGAATTTATTCATTATACAACGACAAGTTGGGTTAGGTTGAGCGAAAAATTCGCAAAAAATATTGCCAAAACTTGGATTAGGTTTCCGCGAATTTATTCATTATAAAAACGTCGTTTCAAACGACAGATAGGGTTAGGTTGGGCGAGTAATTTGCAAAAACTGTTGCCGAGACTTGGGTTAGGTATAAACGAATTTAATCATTAAACAACGACAGGTCGTATTTTCAGGACAGAAAGTATTTTAAAAGTTGGGTTAATTTTGTAGCGACAATATGCATTGTTCAACGTTATGCTGGCCATACACGCCACGATGTATCGTTCCGAAAAAACTGAGGAACGATTTTTCGCTACGTGTATGTATAAAAAACCGGACGAAACCGGACGAAACTGAACGGTTTTATAGCATACACGTAGCGAAATATCGTACCTCAGTTTTTTCGGAACGATATATCGTGGCATGTATGGCCAGCATTAGGTTGGGTTCAGTTTTGGAGATCACAAGAGATTTTTCAAAAGGTTGGGTCAAATTCGTGACGACATTATTCATTGATTGTTGAGAGTAGATTTTGGTTAATTGTAAGTTACGTTACAAACGAGAGAAATTATTGCAAAAGGTTAGTTCAATTTTTCCATATTAACAATCAGCGCGGTAGACAAATTTTTTTTTTGTTATGTATTCACATATATTCTATTGAAAAAATGAATTTCTCTGAAGCATTGGTTCCCAACCTTTTTTGACTCGCGTACCACTTGGTAGTACATTACGCTAAACTGTACCACCCAGAGCCGTAGCAATGTTTTTGGCGCCCCTATTATTTTTTTGTTAATTTTTGCTTATTTTTTTAAAATATATATTTTTTGATTTATTATATAAAAATTGTAGTCAAAAATAACGTTAGGTGGTCAAGCATATTTTTTTTTTGTTTTGCAAATTTTGAAAATATTTTCTCCTCAATTTGGAGGCCGTTGGAGCTGTGCCTTAATCCGCCACTGATTGTAATCAAATTTAAAAAAGGAAGATTATAATAATAGTTCGAAAATTAAAACTGCTAAAATGAAAATACATAGTTGAGAAGTACATTAAAATCTTTATTATGTCTAATGTATTTTTAATTATAGGATATTGAATAAAACAATAATATAGTAAAACAGTATATTGTGTCAACATAACAGTATTTTTACATTTTTATATACATATATGTATTATAATGAATAAAATTGTACCATTTAAAGCTGTACTATTTGCCAATGACAAAGATACTCATTTCCTCCAACAAAAAATTGAATTACGAGCAAATGCAAAAATCTATTTCATTATGCTTCTCTAAAACTATCACAATTTTTTAATATGTATATAAAAAATTGTATGATCACATTTTCATGTATATTAGTTTAACTATTCCTAAATAATTAATTATAAAATTACAATGTTTTGTGTATTCGATAGTGAAATTCCAAAGCAAAATAAACATTAATATAAATCAATTTGGAATAAATTGCTTATATGGTAATCAATATGAAATACTTGTTTTATTTATAGAATTAATTTAAAACAATTTTACACGCTCTGCTTTTCTTTCCTAATTTGTTCATGATTCGTTCCATCCTTTTCATTAGTTTGAGTTTCTTTAGGCACATCTTTGTTTGGTAAAGCTTTTTTGTCTTTTAAAACTTCTTTTATTGCATCTACTATGTCTTGCGGCTCTCCTATCGAAACTTTTCCTCCTGTAATATCGAAATGAAACTGAAAATTTTTAAATATAATAATTGTGTTGACTATTTAAGTAAAAATTTAGAATGTGTAAGTTTTTTATAAGTTGTAAAATAAATTTATAATTTTAATGAATTTTTTGATTCAATATAAGTATTTTTAAGTTAATAAATACAACCGATAATCATCTCAAGTTTGCACTGCTGGAATATTTTTTTCTTAATTTTAATCTCATATGTTTTCAATTTTCAATATTATATAATATAAATTAAGAATAAAACAAAAGTTAAGTAGATAATTATCTATATTTGCATAATACTTATACATAATTTTCTACAGATAATTTAACAGCAGAGCATACATTTGGTACGATTACAGGTCATATTGATGTACATGAACAATTCCTATACAGTAAAATTGGCGAGACAATAAAGTATTTCAACATTATTCGCAAGATTTATCCCAAATAAACCCAGATACAAAAATTTAACAAGAGTCGATTTATAATAATTTAATAATTTTAGTAACAACTACGAATTCAATAAAACTATCTAAAGCTAATATAACGCGAATAAACTACGCGTCTTTAAAATCTTCATCCTTATCCTTTTTCCTAAGTATTGAACCATGCACCCACGTATTATCATAACCATTTGGAAAAATCAATAATCCACCACCCTGTTTCCCAAGATTCCAATCGTCTTTTTCTGGTTTTTTCCCTGTACGGCTGAAAGTCCAAAACAGAATACCCAAAGAAATCGAACCGAAGAATCCGAATAAAAATAATTGACTATTATCTTCGTAAGCCATAGATAACATATTAAAAAAACCTTCTTTAGATTCTTTATCGTTTGATTTTTCTCTATTCATATTCGACATTTTTGGTTTGGAATAATTTTCGAAATTACTGGACTCTTTTTTGTCACTGCTGTTAGACATCGATTCTTTCTTACCGTCTCTATCGTAAGCTACTCCGTATATTTGTCCTGGTGTATCTTCTTCGATTTCTGCATACGCTTGCATTAAGGCTTTCTGTTTTTTCGATAATAACTTTGGAACTGTTATTTTTACATGTACATAATGATCGCCGTATCCTTGACTATTTACTTTCTTCATTCCCTTGCCGGATAATCGTACAGTTGAATGCGACGATGTACCAGGTTGAATCTGTAATCACACATTTATAATGCATCAGAAACAGATTGTTAATGAGAAATCAATTCTAATAATTTGTCGATAAAACCTTAAATATTTCATCGTTAATATATTATTTACCTGTACTGTATGGTCTTCATATATTCCTTGAATTCTCACCGCTCCTCCTAACATTACTTGTGCAACTGAAACCTATCACAAACTTAATCAGTATGTATATACGTATAATATAAAATTTGAATAAAATAACTCAATTATGATTACAGTGCATTCTGTGTGTAAATCAGGACCTTCTCTCTTAAAATAGTTTGATTTTTCAATTCTAAATGTAATAAAAATTTCTCTACTTCCAACAGACATTCGCACCGTTTGACCATCTTCCACTCCAGCTGGAACGGGTACAGTTACAGTTTTCTTTTGAACCTACAAAAATTTGAATCTAATCAGGCTAGTTATTTTTATGAATTTATAAAATTTTTCAACTTATATAAAAGAATTTTTCATATAAATCTATGCAGTGTTATATTAGGGGGATCGGAAAATTTTCAAAACCATTTCTCATCTATGAATACCATTCAGGAATACCTTTATAGTATTGAAAAAATGTATAGACTGGGAATTATTTGATTGTTGCTGGGACTGCTCGGACTATGACGAATCATCTGTTCGTCACTCGTGATAAAAAACCAAATTGATCAAATATAAAGACAAAAAGTAGTTCATGTATAATAATTTTACTTAAAAAATCAACTGGTATATTCGGGTCGAGTACTCATTTTTAAACTAAAATTATCAATAAAAAGGTTTTTCTTTGCTTATGATGGAATATCACCGGAATTGCCATTTTGAATTGCTTTAGTCTAACAAAATCATGACAGAGACAGTTTATCCTTGGTTTATTCAAAAGTTGAAATAAAAACTCGTAAAAAAATTTTTGATTGACATTACACCATATACAGCAAAAGTTACACAGGATTAAAATAAAGAAGCTTGACTTAGAACCTTTACCCTATCCAATTTATTCTTCAGATATTGCATCATCTGATTACTATTTATTTTGATTGTCGGAACACAATTGATATATAAATATGATATATAAATAATCATAAAGTTCAAGAAACAAAAACTCACATACAAATGTTTTTTTTTTTTAAGAAAAATCAATGAATTTATTTTTTGATCGATATAAAACAATTGTCTAGACGTTGGAAAGGGGTGTCAAAAATGATAAGATAGTACTTTATTGATAAATTATATCTTTTTTCGAAATGAATGACTCTGCAACCGAAATTTTTTTTTTGATTACTTTCCGATCACCCAAATATACATATTTACCGTTTGACCTTTTCCTTCACATTCAACACATGGAAATTTAATAAACATACGTGTACCATGGCAAAACCTACAAGACGATCTCATAACAAAAGGTCCTAAAAAAATATTAAAAATCAATGTAGAAAATATTTACGCAACAAATTATGTATTATGTATGTAAGACTTTTACCTGTGGAAATAGTTTCCATTCCAGTGCCGTTACAATAACTACACCTTATGGGCTTAGTACCCGGTTCACAACGTGAACCTCGACATTTCGGACACGTATCGACTACGTTTAATTTAATATCTTTATTTACTCCTCTTGCGGCTTCCGTGAATTTCAAATTCATAATCGTCTGAAATTAAACAATAAATAAATAAAAAAAACTCAGACGTTAAAAACGACAACAGCGAATAAATATTGTGCCTCTTGTGAAGCTCCGAAGCCAAAAGCCGATTCGGCAAAATCGTCATAAGAAGTAGATCCGCCTCTAAAACCGGCTTCCCCGAAAATTTTACGAAACAACTCTTCTGGATCAATGGTACTTCTAAATTGCCACGCATTGGAAAAACCTTCGGTCCCGGATCCGGCTCCCATTCCCATATTTTCCGTAGTCGTGCCAAAAGTGTCGTATTGTTTACGTTTTGAATCATCCGATAGTATCTAAAATGAAAATAAACAATTAAGAAAGATCGATGATGTATTATTCAACTAAATTTACATATATCAACCTCATAAGCTTCAGAAACTTCCTGAAACTTTTTAGCTGCATTAGGATCCGACTTATTCGTATCCGGATGATACTTTTTAGCCAATTGATAATAAGCCTTCTTTATATCCTTGGACGAACAATTTTTCGCCACGCCCAATATTTCATAGTAATCCTTCTTCGCCAACATTTGGTTGGTCACATGAAAATGTCGTTTAGACTCATACGTATCTGCAAAACATACAAAAGGTTAAGAATAGGTTATGTCCACCTGACGAACTGTGATGATGTAACTAACGATAAGAAGGCGTCGCCGTCGTCATGGTGATGAAAGAACGCAGCTGATGAAGATGGACCGGAGAACGCGTGAGCCTCAGGGGCCGCATTTGCCTCAGGGGCCGCATGTTTTGGAGAGGCTTCAGCCGGCACGAACCGTTCATGCGGAGAACGTTGGCGGCCGCCATCAACGAGCCGGTCGTCGCTGACATCTTCGTTTTGTAGTATTCGCTGTTCGTTTGAAGACAGATGACTTGCAGCACGTGGATATGCCGAAAGTGTTATTTGACAATTGACACCAGCATGTGTCTTCGCGAATCTGACAATATCGCCGATTTGATTGAGGGTCTGAAATACCATTTTTGTGAGTATGCCTATTGATTTTTTGTGTTGATAACATTTTTGTATGAAAACACTCATTTACGTTTGTTTTGTATTTATAATAATTTATAATACTTTTAGTATTTTATTTTCATCAGTAAAAAGGTAAAAGACAACCAGAGCGGTTAGGGGAAGCTAACGCACACGAAGTAAACTCACAGGAAGCAAGCTCACAGGAAGCGAGCTCACACGAAGCAAGCTCACATGCTTTCGAAATTTTTCAAATTTTCAAATTAAAGTGAAAAACGTTTAACACGAAACTGAAAGCACCAAAATGCGTTTAGTAAATTAGTTGAATAAATAAATTTGATAGTCAACAAATCTTTGATTTGCTGCAACGTGTTATTCAATTATTCAGGTTGCTACATGAATTATTCAAAGCGTAATGGAAGTATTAATTGAAAAAGGATTTAATTCAACACGGATAACTGCAATAGCAATCATATCCAATATGTCTGTACCTTGGTTGAGTGGCATATATGTACATTAAGTACATTCATGAATAGAAGGATTTTTATTTGTTGAATTGATTATGAATGAAGGTGGGCATCGATGAAATCGTTACATTTGCGCAAAAATAATATAATTAATTTTTGAATTTAATTAGGCGGCGGGCGAATTGCGGGAATTGTTCCCGGGAGTGTATGAGATGAACTGAGGTGACGTCTCCGAAAATAATTATTGATTTTTTTTCGTCAATCAATCGATATAAAATGAGATTTTTACTAGGTAGCCGTCCGATTGCGGATTTGTAAACGGAACGCAGGAGACGAACGAGGTATATTAAATCATCTCGTTTTTTTCCGATTAATGAATGGAAGGATTTTTATTTTTTGTTGAATTGATTATGAATGAAGGTGTGCATCGATGAAATCGTTATATTTGCGCAAAAATAATATAATTAATTTTTGAATTTAATTAGGCGGCGGGCGAATTGCGAGAATTGTTCCCGGGAGTGTATGAGATGAACGGAGGTGACGTCTCCGAAAATAATTATTGATTTTTTTTCGTCAATCAATCGATATAAAATGAGATTTTTACTAGGTAGCCGTCCGATTGCGGATTTGTAAACGGAACGCAGGAGACGAACGAGGTATATTAAATCATCTCGTGAATGGAAGGGTTTTTTTTTGTTGAATTGATTTTAAATCATCTTTTTTTTGAATTTAATTAGGCCGATTAATGAATGGAAGGATTTTTATTTTTTGTTGAATTGATTATGAATGAAGGTGTGCATCGATGAAAATCGTTATATTTTATGAATGAAGGTGTGCGCAAAAATAATATAATTAATTTTTGAATTAATTAGGCGTTTAATTTAAATTTAATTTTAATCCACTGTCGTTATCGTTTTTCCGATGAGTCAAAATACTCCTTTTTCTGGCGATCACCATGATCACCATGAAACCGAGAAAACACCATGTTTTCTCGTTGAATCGCGTGAACAATTGTTCTCGTTCGACGTAATGTAAGGTTATGTGCGATAAACGCCATTTGGGTGATATTTGCCAGCTAGTGCGAATGCATAAACTGTGATGTACAGGGGTTTGATACTTTTCAAGCTTTTTATTAGCTTCCTCTGACGCACAGGGTTTTGGTTTCGGAGCGATTGATGTATAGACTGGACCATAACTTTCACATGTATTCTCAGGATCACCTTTACCGACGTCTACCCAAACTACACCAGCACATAAGACTCGTTTTAGGACAGTTGGAGGACTTTATGATGGTTAAATGATCCAATTAATGCTTTATAATCTATTTTAAGTCGTGCTATTTCGTAATTTTTCAAGGAATGTGTTCTACGCTTGGTGTTGTAGAGTCGTGCATGCTACTGTCGGTGTATGTCAATATCGTTTGTGCTATTGTAGTTTGGAAAAACATATGGGAAACGATTAATTTCATTAATTTCAATATTTTCAGACAATTATCGCCATCGCTTTCTATTAATTTTATGATCTGGCAACATTACGGTATCTGTCAAAAGATTATTGTTTGACGTTTTCGGTAATCTCAGTTTCTATCCAGATGTGAATAGAAGTTATTTGATTGCAAACGTTAAACAACTTTTTTCACTGACTTTATTTGATCAAAATGAAGAATTCAATTTCGCGGAATTGCCGTCTAATAATTATTTTAATATCTCAAACATTTTAAAATGTTTATTGAACACTTTGCTTGAAAGAAAATTTGACAATGTGGAACCAAAGCAATTGGTGTGAAAAAATCATTCTCTTATCATCGGGAATACTATTTTTTACATTTTTGTGCAATGCCGTATTGAATGTATCTCTCGGCATATGGCTCGTTTTATATTCGTCAATTTTGATAATAAGCTCCGTTTGGCTCACATGCTACGAAATACAGTTCCTTTTAAACCAATGCGAACCACTGAAAACCAATTCAAGTAGTATTTTCACAAAAATAATTCAGTCACGATATGTATCAAAGTTTATCCCGACTATTATTCTAAACCATACTCACAAACTTACACCAAAATCCAAAAAATCTGACACACCCGAAGATACAGCGGACTCTAAGAATGCTTGCATAATTTCCAGTGTAATTGAAAGAAAATGCATTTGGTCTTGGTATTCAAATTATGTATCTAAAGAAATAGCATTTCCATTTGCTTGTAAGGAACTTTTTGATCAGATGCTCATTAAAGGATTTCAGGTTATTTTTGTGAATTTCTTTTTGATACTATTATATAAAATTATGACAAAAACCTTTTGTTGTTTTTCGATTTCTAGATATTGACAAATGTTAATGCTGTTAATTTAACTTCTGATTCCGCCGGTATTATTTTACGCCATTTGAAGGAATACAAAAGATCCATGAAAAGATTAGAGAAATCGAATAAAGGTTCTATCGATGAGTGTTACCGCAAATTTCACCCTACTTCATCTCAAAGAAATTCTAATACGATTACAAATAAAGCAAAATCAACACAAAATCACTGTCTCGGTTTGATTAAAATATTCTTAAAAGAACTCTTACCATGGGAATTATGGGATACTCCACACGCTATTTTGATTGCTAGTATTTTGGCAAAACGTCTCGACAATTTCATAAACAACAATCTATCAGATCCGATATGGTTGAGGTGTTGGATTATGCAACAATTGACTGAAAATGTAAAAAAAAATACTGAAACATTGGCCGATTCACACGAATTGAAAGAACCAGTTAAATGTGCCGATGTTGTTAAAACAAACACTAATGACAATGTTGATGTGACTCCGGAAGGAAAAGAAACGGACGATTCAAACATACCTGTTGTTATGAAAACGTCCATTGAATCGGCACTTTCAAATATGATATCTAACAGCACAGCCCCTATTTTACAAAGAGCCGAAATCGAAGCGATGGCGCCTAAAAGTGTTCTAAGCATCATTCCAAATATAAATATAGAAAAGAAAAGTAATTCTATTACACAACCTATTGACATCACTGGCACCAGTACTTTCGAATTCGGACATAACACTAATGTGAAGAAAAGAAATACGGGCGAAGTTAAAGTTTACGATAGATTGTTAGATGGAAGTTTGAAAACATGGAATAACGATACCGATTTGGAATGTGTCAGTTTAGGTCAAGATCTGTTGGCTTCCATAGATGGAGAAATAGGCTTTGAATCACGCCTCGGAAGGTTGTGGGAAGCTGATGCTCCCGAAACCAGTGAAATTTGGAGTCCAAATCCACCATCCACTGGTTCATCAGTTAAAATTCCGCATGGACTTTGGTTTGGTAATTCTATTTTTATATAAAACAATTTTAGTTTTGTATTTTTTATAATATATTTGCTTTTAGGTGAAGAAGATAATCTGGACATGGAACTTACAGAAGAAAGTCCCCCGAAAAATACGGTACAAATTAATACAACATCTACTTATCCTAATTTTAGTATAACGAAACCTTTGGGAATTCAAAATATGAAAGAACTCCAAAATATTTCAAAAACTGTAAACCAAGCAAAAAATAAAATAGGTGACCTTCAGGTTTGTTAGACTCAGCAATAAGTACGTGTACCGTTTTGCACGTAAATGTTTGCTTGACGATGAAGTACTAGAAACCTTCCAAATTTTAGTTACCGTTGAATTTTGTTTGAAGCATGCATAGATTATTGAATAGTTCTTTGAATTTATGAACTACGTATGTGTTTCTGTCTATCTCACATATTTTAAGATGAGAATAATCATTTATTTTTGTCTTAAAATATCCACTATTGCAATGTTTTAACGTTTCTATCTGGATTTACATTGATTTCGTTTTTTCATGGTTTTCATTTACTTGTTTATAATTAATGTTTACAGATAAGTATAGGTTAAGTCAATTATTTTAATGAATTAATTTTCATCAAGTTTATTAACTTTTAAGGATGAAGCAGCAGGAGTAATGGAAGGTATATTAGATCTCGGAATTGCTGGATTTAAAAAAGGTTTACGTCTAACGGGGCTTCAAGAATCGTTAAACGAATCTTCAAAAGTAAATATTATATCAATAATTTTCCGATAAGCTTTAGTTTTATAATTTTCTCAAATATTATTTTACGTAGGATAAAAATGCGCAGACTTCATTGAAATCGTCAAATGATCAACAAAGTAATAATTTAGTTGTTGTTATCGGCCAAGCTTTGACATCAAGTAGGAAAAATAGTCAATCTGACGAAGCTTCTATCAAATCTGATTTTTCGAAAATAATATCAGCAAATAAAAAAGGTTTTTCTCTATTACAATATTTCATTTTAAAACAATCATTTATTTATTTTTGTCTCAAATATCTTATCAGATGATGCCAACGAAAAAACTAACGCTTCTTCTCAACCGTTGCATTTGGTGAAACAACATCGTGTTACTAGTCAAGATAGTGAAAGTGTAATGAAAATCGAAAACATTCCAATTCGTAATGTAATAATGGTTATTTATTAAATAATTTATTTAGTAATGAGCATAAATTGATTATTTTTGGCGATTTTCAGGGTGTTGAAGAATCTATTGATCCCATAATTTCTATCGAAGACTCTCCAGATTATGAATATGAAGAGGTAGAAGACTTCGCATCCACTATTGCCAAACTTAGATGCTTACTTCAGCAAAAAACCAGTGACATCCCACCGATGTAAAATTTTAACATAACATTTTCATAAAAAGATAATAAATTCGTCTAATGATTATTCTATTATAGACCTGCAGAAGAAGCGTTTATGACAAATGTGAAAAGTGACAAGGAAAAACATGTTCCGTCAGATTTGAATATATCTCCTAACCGCAAAACTGTATCTCGGCAAAATGAAACAAAATCTGAAGAATTATTTTCAGTTTCGTCGATCGAGTCTGAAAATGGATTTACTATTCTTAATAATTCAGTTGACTTCATCGAAGCTGAAGAAGCTATCAATCAAAAATCTTTCCATTCTGAACTGCCACTTCCAGAAAATAACATACAGAGATTAGATAAATTATTTACGAGGACAGTGACGGGCGTTTTTAACAGCATTAAAACCGCTGTGGGTGGCGATTCTGCTTCGGATGTTTTTTCTAGTCAGACGGATATCTCAAGTGCACTAAATGAAAAGCACGGGGTTATAACATCGATTTCTTCTAAAGACAATTGGATATTTACCAAAGGAAGCATAGATGTAATTTAACTATCATAAAACACTAATTCTAAATCCAACCTTTTCAGAAATATCACTTTAAATGGGATTTTTTAAATTGTTGGATTTTGAATTTAAAGAGTTATGTATGTATTTTATCTTTTTCCGATCTCCAAATACTGAAAATGTATATTTAAACTTATTCCCAGTTGAGCATGTTAGTTAGCCGATTGCTGATAGAAAGGAGAGGATATTGTATAGTAGAAGCGGCGCAAGATTCTTTAGAAACTATAGGCGGTGCTTCTAATTACCCGACAAATACTTCCGAAGGTGAAGTACCGATTTTGGTCCCAGACGATTTAGGTACAATAGTAAAGTTTTAGAAAAATTATGATTTTGATATTTCACAGGATGTATAACGGTTCATGTCTTTCTTTCAGATGAAACTGAAATCAACAAATGTCCGCTGTGGCATATGTGTATTGAAATAATATCTGTAGTGCTTGGCGGAGTGATGCAAAAAGATGTCGTAATCAAATGTGCTAGCATAGCTACGAGTGGTATTGTTTTATGTTCGATTTGCAAATATAATATTTTGAATTTTTTGCGATCCAATGATTTAAAGAAAGTCTCTTTTTGTAGAAAATATAGAAAAAGTACTCCAAGATAATTTAGATAATTTGTGCTACAATTTGAAAGGAAAAATTATCGATGTATTTCGTAATTTATATATGACTTCGGAATCACCTCCGAATATGAATAATCAAATCAGAATCAATATTGATATGTTGTGTAATGAAGTAATTAAATCATTCCCAGGTATTTGTTTATTTCTAAAATTAATTCATAAAAATATATATAGGTATTCGTATATTATGTTTGCTTATAGAACTCGTTTTCACTATTCTGGGCAAAAAAGAAACGCAAGACGCTCTACGAATGATATTTTCATCTATGGATCATCAATTGATCAACAGAGATCTCATATTCAATTTGCTAGACGTGTTCGTTTTACATTTCTTAAAAGCAGCTGCTGTACCCGCCACCGGAAGCAATTCGACTCCTCCACCGTCAGCTTAAATATACGTTGTAAAGAAAAATTTATTATAACCTAAAAATGTGTTGATATTAATTTATTATATGAGATAATGTAAATTTGACATGTATATTAATAATTTATGAATCATTGACTTGATATTAGAAATATTAAACATTGTGTAATTTTATGGTAGCTAATTATGTTTGTTAAAATTTCTTTAGTTCAATCTGTACCTATATGTTACCCAAAAATGAGATTTTTGTTTTATTTATTTTTTTAGCTTTCGATACTTAATATTTTCCTTTTGTGAAATTATTGGCTGCATTAAAATAATACCGAAAATTTTGAGTTTCAATACAATCCTACCATTTTCATATCTACATAATTCCAACATCATATAAATATACCAGATTTAAATCAAATTCATAATTATGATGACATATTACCAGTACCATAGCAATTTGCTGGCAAATGGATAGTGCCAAGGGCACAAGATTTACAATTTTGAAAAATAAATCGCAAAACAATTTTAGATTTCTTACATCATATGTACTCCTGGTAATTTCGTTCAAACTGCGCCATTCAAGAAACCAAAATTAAAATTAAAAAATGAATTGTATAACCATTTATATTATACTTTCTTAAATCATATGTACTCCTGGTAATTTAGATGCAGGTAAATAATTTTTTTTGATCTAATAAATAAAAGAAATAATAAGAGGTGCCAAATTTAATATTTGCCAAGAGCGCCAAAAACATTGCTACGGCTCTGCATATTACCACAAATTGTAAATCTAATGTTATACCCATATCTAAAAATCTATCAAATTATATAAAAAGTAGGCTGATTACAAATTTTATAGTATCGAATTGCATTACATTATAATTCAGTACGTTATACAATTAACATACAAACCACTTCTGCTGCACGATGAAAATTTTTCTTTTTTCTCTACTTTTGATGTCGATCGTCTGCATTGTCAATTCTAATGGTAAATACAATAGTATTTAAATTTCATCTTGCAGCATACATAAACAATTCTGTAACATCTTGCAGAACTTTTGACGGAATCGATGAAGAAAGGAATAAAAAAGATCGGAGAAGATTGCCAAAAAAGCGTCGGCGCTACTCTCGAAGAAATGAACTCGATAAGATTCGGACCTCCATATAAGGGTAAAACGGCATGCGCTGTGGCATGTATTTTAGAAAAGGTACTGTAAATATTATTTATACTAAAAAAAATATTGCCGTTTGTTAATCATCATCTATTGATCAGGCTGGGGTCATGGCCGATAAAAAATATTCAAAGAGAGGTTTCCTCACTGCGATTGCACCTTTCTTGTTGGCTGATCTTAGAAAAATTAAAAAGACGAAAGAGATAGCTAACGAATGCGAAAAAGAGGTGACGAAATCGATTTGAATTATTCTTTATGTGAGAATATAAAATGGTAATTTATTTTCAGGCGGCCATTGCTGAGAATGAATGCGAAGCGGCAAATTCTATAATACAGTGTTTGCGCAAACACATTCCGCAGATTGCAGATATAGAATTCAATTGATCAAATTTCTTCGATTTATATCTATTTTTTTAAGCTTCAGCATGCAAGAAATTATAAATATTGGAATGTATTAAAAAATTTTATTCAATAAAAACAAGATCAACTGAATAAGCAATTTATTTACAATCTTTTGAATAATTTTATATCTATCATAATTATTTATTTACATCGAGAACTCTACAAAAACCTTAAATGATTTAAATATGATACAAAATTTATAAATACAAAATAAATATGTGGCAGTGAGATACATTATTTAACATTCAGTCAAAATAATTTTTGCTAAATTTTAATAAGTGTCCATCTTTAATACACACATAAAGAACCGAGACAAACTTCGATACTTAAATTTAAAGCAACTAATACAAAAGTGAACTGCGCTGATACACACATAAATAAAAATTACTTCAACAACCGCCTAATTTCAATCAGTGTTCGACTCAGGGTTAAAATTACGATATCACAGTGAATTTTGATAACAGTACATATGAAAAGCAGCACAATCGAAAAATAAACTACATTGACAAATAACTTTATGTAATTTCGTGTCTGAAATGATTCTCCAGATTTCTGGCTACACAAAATCAAACGCTACAATACATTTTTGTACAGCCACTGAAATATTGAAGGTTTTAAAAAGTCATTACTTGATCATTTTCAATATTTTTTTACATGTTGTAGAGAAACCGTTGCAGATTAAAATGACTACGTATTATGTACAGCGAGTAAAACTCATTAGGTTTATCTATTCCGGTGAAAAATCAAATTATTGAAACTCAGATAAAATACTGGCTATTTTTAACGCAACATTAATTTTTAATGAGTGACGAGCCCATTTTCATTCAAAAAAATACATCAGTAAAACACATCAGTGTCAATTGTATCCTCAAAAATATACTGTTCCGTAGGATGTTTTTTATGACTTTCAATAATTGGTTTTTCACTGGAATAGAAAAGTTCAAGAGTTTTGATTATTGTTGGATATCATATGCACCCATTTTAGTATCTAAAAAATTGAAAATTAACAATTTATGACTATTTCAAAACCTTCAGTCTTTCAGTGGTTTTTCATAAAAACAAAATTGAAGACATTTATAATGGATTTTTAAAATAGAGTAAAAAAGAAGAGAATCATATTGTGACAATTGATAATGTATAATTCGCAGATAGAATAATTATGAAAATTTTTAACAAACCGATTTCAAAAATTGATGATAAGCTGATTTGAATTAATGTTAATGACATTCAGCAGTGATTGTTCAATGTCATCTATGGAAGCATTAGGTATCGAAAAATACTCATAAAATTATTATATACATAACTATATATAATTAAAATACCACTTATCTCTTGTAAGTCATTGATAAATGCATCAAGTGCACAGTTTTTTTTAGAAAAAAATGACTAGTTGATTAATACGCCTCTAGTTCAGTGTAATCGAGAATCTAGCACAAACATAAAACAAAATCAAGAAGAAAAACTTAAAGATAGAAAAAAACCGTTCACCAAATATCAATAAGGAAAATTATACATTCATGTGATTATTTCTTTAGAACAATTGAAAGGGAAATTTCTAATTTTAAAAATCTCTCGACTTTAGAAACACGAGTTTATAAAATTTATCACATAATTTAAAGAGTTATTTCAAAATTTAAATTATTACAACAAATGTTACATAATATAAAAATATGAATATTTTTTAATTCACGGAGGCTAAAATCATCTTTACAATATCACATAAGCAGACGCCCTGCGAATATTTAAAAGTTTCTGGAGAAATAATTAGTAGCTTACATTTTTTCACGCGCTTCTTTATGTTTGATGTAAATTTTATTTTCAGTCTCAGAGTAAGAAGTGTGACATATGTCTGTAAAAAAAAGTATACATGTAAATAAAATTAAAATAAAATTCACATTGGGATGAATAATTAATGAAGTGAGATGAGAACGAAAATTTAATAAATTAAATAAAACATTGGAATCACATTTGTTTAATGCCGAAAAGTCTATTCCAAAAAACAAAAATTCAGTTGAACCGGTTTTAAATATTTAACAAAAAAGTAATGGTTATTTCGAAAGCCAAAATTCGTTTGAAAAAATGGTAACCATTTCATAAACAATGCCAACTAACATTTCAAAAATGAAGTTAGATTTGATAAAACAAATATTTACTTTTTAATGTGTATGTGTAATGAGTGTAAAATAAATGTGGAAAAAAAATGAAAAAAAAATTACAATTTTACTAACTATTGCTGGGGTCTTCGTACAGCCTTTGGTGATTACCATCAGATCTCATTTGTAAATCCTATTGAGAGAAGAAAAAACAATTACAGCGAACTAATAAAACTATAGCGTAAATTTTGTCATATTTATAAATCCTCAAATACTGTATCTGTACGTTACATATTCATTTCGTAATTAGAATATTACATTATCGAGTGCTGAAAATATCTACGTAAGATTCTACAAGATAATTCCACAAAGCAGAATCACAGTCTATTTTTTCATATAAAAAAAAACAAATATGCAAATATTGAACACTCTAAATATCTATTATCCTTAGCAAACACAGCATTAATTCAAAATAAAAAGTTTATCGAATCTTAAATGGATTTAAAAAAATATAAAAACATTATGATAACGACACCAGTGGTGTATCACGTACTTGAAGTTGACCATTTCTCAAAAAAACTTAAAATTTATATTTTTAAGGATAATTTTTTCAGAAAGGATGCGATACATAAGCTACTTATTACAGATTATCTATAGCACACTTTCTCAAAGATTATCATCTTTAAAAACATTCATATTCATGTTTTTCTGAAAAATGGTCAACCATTAGTGTCGTTACCCTAACAAGTGAACAATTTAACATCACTCAATTACAAATACAATCTTGTACTTTTTCCCATTATTCTATTTTACCCTTGTGAAGCGTTTGCACATACCTGAAGTTCTTTCAAATCTTGCATCACCCTATTGAAGTCGATTTCTTGATCTTCCTTTTCGAACTGCAACATTCCACCATCGTTGGCCACCTTGTCCATAATTCTATCAGACTTAGCAGAAACCACATCGTTTATCACACTAAAAGTCTCACTCGTCACAACACAGTTTTTCGACACCTTATTGTAGACATGATCAGCCACATCGCGGAGCGGATCTTCTTCGACTATAATCTCCACACCGCCAGTGTCGTGTTTGGGCTTTTTAGTCTCAGGTTCGCTCAACTTCATATAGTTTGCGATTTTTTTCACGGACACGATCTTATCTGAATTTTCGTTCAAAATCGACAACACGTTAGGAATGGACGAGTTAGAATTCGGATACCATTTGTCTCTTTTATTAATCTTGGTCACGTCCATGTTACTCGTTTTGTTTTTTGAATATTTCTCTTTGGATTTGATCGATTCGGACTGAGCAAGTATCTGACGCCTGATCAGTTCGTCTCTGACGATTCTGTTGTCTATTATCTTCGATATGATGGTCTTGTTCACTTCGTCGTCGGCCACAACTTCTACGCAATCGTCGCTGCTACTATCGTCGAGACTCAAAACTGCGGCCTTTTGAGCTGCAACCGAAGCGGGCGCTTGCTGGTTCAATGTAGCGTTCATCGGAAGCTTTTTCGTATCATCGTTGTTAAGTTTCATTATGAAATTTTTCGGTTCGTGTTCTACATGTCTAATAATTCCCATATGTTTTTGACTAGTTAGATTATCGTTGACTATGGGAGAGACGTTGGCAAAATCGGAAGATTTCGTTACGGAAGGTTTGATAAAACCGTGATTGTGATCGTTTACGTTCAAATTGTTTTGGTGATTATTGTCCTTTTGATTGGCATGAAAACTAGTATCTTTATATTTAGATTGTGAGTTAGAATTAACGGAAGAATTCGATACTTTATTGCTATGAGTAGAATGATCAGTCTTATAATGAGGTTTAGCAAAGTTATCTGTTAAAACTACACTAACCGATTTTAAAACTTGGTTATTCGAAGATTTCAATAGATTATTAGCAATGTGCGATTGTATTGAATTTGAATCCACCAACGGCAACATATTACCACTTTTCGCTCGCTTCAAATGCGAAACGTCTTGAACTGGTTTGGTAGACGGATCAGGGAACAACTTAGGCCTAGAACCATCGGTCATAGTGTACTTGTTCACTTCGAGTCCAGTGTTTTTGCCCGATATGATCTTCGCGATTGTGCTTTTGTCAAAAAGCGAACTGGTGGGTTTGACTTTGAGGCTTCCCACCACCGGCTGGTTCGGAGAAGTCACCGCACTCTGAGATATACTCTCAACAGTTTTAATAACTGAATTTGAATTATTTAAACTAATAGATTCACTGCCAGTTTTTGAATGCTGCTGAACGTGTTTATCCGAGGACTTGATAATTACAGAATCCACGGCACTATGTTTTTCGATTGCGGGCACAGGGATTGCGGTTTTATCACTATCACATTTCTTAGAATATACACTGGTGATAGAAATCGAGATATTGTCCGAAATCGCTTGCAAACTATCATTGAAAGCTTTCAACTGATTGTTTTTATCGGTTTCGTTTCCGTTTTCGAGGATTCTGTCATTTTCAGTTTTCACTTCGACTTTCGAACACGCCGTTTCGGTTATTTTCGATGGTTCTTGATGTTCAGATAGATCCGAATTGATACTAATGGGGTTTGCTTGAATTTTCGATTTAGACTGTCCGTGTGAGATGATTTCAGTATCACTTTTGATAACATTTTTATTACTATCACTTAAGCTTTTCATAATCGCTTTACTAGGAGCGCTAAGTTGAGAAATGTTAGCTTGTTTTGTTTCCAGCGATTTATTTGCAATCTTTTTAACAACACTACTGTCTATTGCTGCCTTTTGAGTTTTCGCATTCCTAAAAGAAAAGATCAGTTAGAAAAATAGCTCTGAAAAATATTATGAACAAATTTTTGCTACTCACTTGACTTGTTGAAGTAATGTGGGCATTCTTACAAAACCAGAAGGAAACAACGGTAAAATAACTGTCTGGAGAAACGTTATAATTCCTTCATCATTATTATCACAATCTACGCCACGAGACCGAACGACATCCTGCAAAATAGATCTGAAACAATAGAAATGTGATAAAATATTTTTACATTGAAATAAAACATGTAAAAAAAAAAACCAAAATTACCTGACGTTATCATTCCATGGAAACCTTCTTTTGGGAAGTCTTCGTTCTTGAATTTTTTTATCATCATCTAACAAAGCGTTTTGTGTAGCTATTTGCCTGCTGTAATGTAAAAAAATAAAATTAAACACCAAAATCGTTGAGAAATGGTGAATAATATGAAGCAATACTAACTTGATTTCCAAAATTTTCTGTGATTCAACCTTATAAGTTTCCAAAAGTGTCGGTTTCATTTTATCAATTATTTCCTTTAATCTAAAATAGAAAATTTCATTTTGTCAATGAGTTTTATCAAAAATAAACATAAATCAATTAAAAATTTTTATTACTTTTCAATATTAGAGCAAGTTTCAGTATTGCGTTGATTCAATCTTCGAGCGTGTTGCAAAAGTCCAGCTTTGCCACGACGAAGTAACTGCGCTGCATGTTCATATAAAGCATGTCGTAATCTAGACGGAATTTTATTACGCCTGCACTGCTGTTCAACCCTATATTAAAAAAAAAATGTATAAAATATATTCTCATTGTGAAAATATATAGTACAGAGTATACAAAAACTTACGCTAATATTATTTCGTTCACTTCAGGACCAGAAAGTTTACCAGTATGCGAAGCGAAAAACAAATCGGCAAGACTTTTTAATCGTTGCATTTGTATTAGAATTTCCATGGGCAAATCAGACGGTAAAACATTTGGCGGAGGAACGACGACAGGGGTGCTTGTAGGAACAGGAACCGCCTCTCTATAAATTAACAAATATGCATTGTAGTAAAACAATATAAATATAAATTAACATGTAAAAAATCATATAAGTTACCTTGAGCTATCTGAGCTAACGTGATTGTCTGAACTAGGAACAGCCGACGATCGAGAATCCGAACTACCATCATTATGATTTTCTAACCGCGCTAAAAAGAACGTTTAATAAACATTAGCAACTGATAAATAATTCACAACCGACGATTTTGTTAAAAAATTACCATTGGGAACGATTTCAACTGGATTTTTCACATTTTTACCGTTGACACTGTTTTCTTGACCACTACTTGCACTACCTTCTTGTGAATTTTTCCTCTTTTTCCTTGGCTCTTTGCTCTTTTCTGACTTGGGCTAGATGTTGAATAAAGCAAAATTTAAAAATATATATTACAAATCTAAAACATTATTATAAAAATAAACATACCTGTTTGCCATCTTCACCAGATTTATCAGAATCAGTGACAGAATTGGTTTTACCGTCTTTTATACTTTGTTCTGTAGGTTTTTCTGTAACGGAGCCCTCTGTGTCGTCTTCAGAAGACGACGATTCTTCTTCACTTTCACTAGACGACAACGGACGCTGAAAAAAATCATGAAAATCTTTAGATATTGCAAATTCACTCGAACAGATCAATGATTTTAAATAAACTCACTTTATGTGATTTTCTTTCAGCTGGAGGAGACGAATCGTCCGCTGCACCTTCTCCCGTACTTAAACCGGTACCTGTTACATTTTTGAATTCTAACGATCCGCTGTTGATATAAAATCCTCCACAAGCAGTGTCGCATTCTGGAGGTATTATTTCGTCATACTGAAAGAAACAATTAGGGCAAATATGATTAAAAAAACAATATTTTCCATGGAATCCATCGAGTTCGTAAATAATTGATTTGATCGAATGAAAAATTACCCCGTCTGTGTTGTCGATGAAAGAATCGTTTTCATCGTAGCCTGCTCCGATATCTGCATAATCGTCCCGTTTCGAACGGCCTTTAGATCTTCCATACGTACTGGAGCTGCCCTGAATTAACACAAACAAAATAATATAAGCTCGATTCGGGATTTTTTAATTGAAATTCTGTTTGAAAATAATTTTTCACTTACATATTTTTGTTCAAATTGTTTAGCGATTCTTTCGACGTCTTCGTCGTTATCGGAAAACGGATCCCAAATACCATTAGTGGCATTTCCTTTTCTTTTCTCTTTTTCGGCTCGTCTTCGACCCTAAAAAATATCATAAAAGTTAATTTTGAAATGGATCGTTCAGCATCGATCTAATGTAGTTAATTATAGATCTGATCCAATAAAAAACTAATTGTTAGAAAAACTCAAAATACGAATTCGTCACTAGTTTTTCAAGTTCAAATTGAATATAAACATGACCGTAGCTAGGACATGGAGGTTCAGCTCCCCTTTTTAAATTTTAAAAATAAATAAAAATAATGTTTAATTATGCAAATTATCTTGAGATTTGTCACAAAATCGTAAATACATTTTTTTAATACACATATTATACTTCAAACGAATAACAACAGCATATTTGTATCGCACACATTTGATACGGTAAGTTTTGGTTTTCTCCTTAAAAAAAATCTTGGCTAGGATTCTGTCTATGAAACTGTATGACATTACTATAGCCAAACGTTATTTCTATAAATGATTGTGCAGATATTTTCGATTTAAATAAATAGATATATCGCATTTTCGATCAGCATGGTTAATTGATCACTATTTATAAATCCGAAACTATAATTGGCAATCAATTATTGACATTTCACATTGTTTTCTCGATGTTAGTGTCGAATTATTCGAATTTTTAAAATGAAAAACACTTCGGTTTCTTTAGTTTCGTTTCCCACTGTAGTTAAATTTGAAATTATTTAATGATGTCGAGGAGTATCAATTTCATTTAGGTAATTATAGATCTGCATTGCGATAGACAAAAACTATTTGTTAGAAAATTTCAAAATATGTATCCGTCAAGTTTTTCAAGTTTAACCCGAATATGAAAAAGTATCATATTAATGTAGTTAATTTGTCATTTCTATGTGAAACTATGCAAATATTGCCGAGCTTTTTTCTCACAATGAAAAGAATCATACGATTTTAATTGGTAATGGTTAATTAGCTACTAATTATATCGTAGAAAGGATTTTTTTTAGGGGGAGGAGCCAGAATAACTTTTTTAAATATATGCGATACAAATATGCTGTAGTTTATAATTTGAAGTATAATAAGTTGTTCAAAGAATTTATTAATTATCTTAAGATATGTGTTGATATAATTGAGTATAAAATTTAATTATTTTCAAGATTTAAAAGGGGTTCAAGCTACAGTCGAATTAATTATGCAAACAAAATATTCAAACAAGCCAAACTGTATCGCATTAGTACAGTCGATCTGTCATTTCTATATATAATTATGCAAATTTTGTCAAAAAAACAAATTACATTTTCGATCGCTAAGTATAATTCCAATGCGATCAACGATTATCACTTTTTTAACCCATTTAACACCCTTTATGGTGATAATCAATTAATTTTTTAAACAAATTAACGCAGTGCACAATACTGAACGGGGCCAACATACTAATTGTCAACAGTAACCATCGAACAGTTATATCTAAAATAGAACAGTTATACTTAAAATTGCACAGCTACACCAAGCTTGTCCAAAAAAATAGTATCTAAAAAAAATATTGCATTTAAAAAAACTGCACAACTCTGAATTCGCACAAAAAGAGAACCTAGGGTACTTATTATGTTTTGAATTTAAAACAATTGAAATTTTAAATTAGTACTTTATTCATATTTTAATATGTACTTATGTTTTGAATTTATAATTGAATTATTTGAAATTTGACATTAGTATTTTATTCACATTTTAATACTTATTATGTTTCGAATTTAAAACAATTGAAATTTTGAAATTTAAAATTAGTAATTTATTCATATTTTAATATGTGCTTATTATGATTAGAATTTTTCGAAATTTGCAAGGGGGCCCCCACGTTTGACATTTCGGGCAAAGGGCCCCCCGCACCGAAATTTCCTACAAGCCCGACCGATAGTTAAAAATGTCGCCGAAAACCCCGCGCCGACGAAAAGTGACAACACAACGCGCCGGCGGCCGAAAGCTCCGCCATTTCGAAAGCTGGTGCGAAACCGAAAAAAAGCCAGAGGGGCGTAGAAACGTGGCGACGCGTCACGTCCGCCGCCACCCCGCCCGCCATTTAAACGATTAAACGCAAACATCGATCGCTCACCTCCTCGGCGGAGACGAGCTCCTTGTAGTTGAACACGGGGCACTCGCGCTCGTTCGACTGCGACAGCGGCATGCAGAGGCGCAGGGTGCGCGGGGGCCGCGGGGGGCCCCTCTCGGGGGCCACAGCTCCGCCCGTGGCCCCTGGGGGCGCCGCCACCGGGGCCACCCGCTTCCGCTGCTGCTCGGCCATCCTAACGCGGGGCGCTCCGCCCTCGCGCCGATTACGAGGGCATGCCCCCTGCACACCGTACACCGGACACCGGACACCGTACACCGTACACCACGCTCGTCGCGTATGGCGGTTCAGTAACTGTACTGTGCGGGATGTATCCGCGCGCACGCACCAGTGCCACACTGATCGCCGGTTTTCCGGACTGATCTAAACTGTGCGGTTAGACGTTCGGGGAAATCGGTTTTCGGTTTTCGGGCTGGATTTCGAGTTGTTTGCGGTTTTTATGCGGTTTTTCGGTTTTCGGGGGCGCTCGTTTTGCGCAGAGGGAGTTTTTGTGAGGTTTCGGAGGGAGGGTGCAAGGTCGTGTTTGGGGGTGTTTGTGTCGCGGTTGTCAAAATGACAGGTGAGCGGACTCGTGCGAGTGACGTTTTGAAATGTTTCGGTCGATGTTGAGTTGGGAACTTTGCGCAAACGTGGATCGGAAGCGATCGCGTTGATGTTTTGTATGGAAGTTGGTTGAAAACCGGAATGTACGAGTCGTTCGAGGCAGATTATAAGCCTAGACTTTGGCTAGACTTCGAAGTCTGTACGGTTCGCCGAGACGCGAGCAATAGCGTTCACCCGCCGCCGTCTCCAGGGCCGATGCGTTCCTCGCATCCGTTGGGTTCCTTCTCTTCCCGATCTGCCCACGTTTTGACCTTGGTAGTCGGTTAAAGTTACTTTAGACCATAGTTTCCCAAACTTATTTTCCCCATGGACCCCTAGCCATACTTTTTTCTGATGAAAACGAAGCAATTAAATAGTCATTTTTGGCCCGCAGGCCGTAGTTTAGGTACCCCTGGGGTAAAGGATAGATGTCGTTATAGACTCAAGATATAACATCAATAAAAAATATGGAATTTACAACTAAAAACCCCCATTTGCATCTCATGGACCCCCATTTACATCTCGTGGACCCCCTTTTTTTCTTCCTGGCATGGACCCCCAGGGGTCCATGTGGACCACTTTGGGAACCTATGCTTTAGACGACTACCAAGGTCAATACTTTGAAAATAAACTTTTGATGAATTTTTATAAGTCTTCTATACTAGGCTTGTCCGACATTTCGGTATGCGGGGGGGGGGGGCCCTTTGGCCGAAAAGTACAAACATCGGGGGGCCTCTACAAATTTCAGAATTTCAATTGTTGCAAATTCAAAGCGTTATAAGTATTAAAATATCAGTAAAGTTTTTCATTTTCGTTGTAAAACTATTTCGATGAGTACATTTCGGAATAAATGCTTTGTTATGTTTGTTTTTATGTGAAAAGTGGGCCCCCCTCGCGCGAGCCCTGGCAGTCCCTTTGACCCATAGGTGGCCCTTTGGACAAGCCTGTTCTATACCGATTGGCATAGAGCAGGGTGCATGTGATAAACAGAACAATTGACTTCCCTTCTATAGTTTTTCTATAACAATCCAAGACATTGTGAAATTCAAATCAATTTCTGTAGAAAAAAAGACATTTTTTTTTAAATAGATCATCCACTTGTCTTTTATCATAAAATTTTAGCCTGCGATACTAATTTCTTTCAGTATTAATACTTTATGTGTAATGGGAGAAGAGGAGTTTGGTTTGGTATATTTGTGTATATGTAATGGGGCCCCCAAAAATTTTAACACCTCAAGCCGTTAACAAAGTAAATCTGCCACTGGATTCGAATACTTTTCTTAAATCAAAATTGTTTTCTCGATATTTCAGCAATGTATTTTAAATTTTGGAAATCGTCCAGTCTTAACACGGCACAATTATTTTAATTATATCTCAGACAGTGAATAAATAGATAAATCAGATATCGATCAAAATCTTTTCTTCTTTTTTTATTACAGAAAAAGCCTGTAATTAACTCAACGCTAACTTTTTCACTATGAAAATGAAAAAAAGAAACTTCATAATAAATTAACCGGTTTGATTTTGGGAAGTATAAATAAAACATCTCAATAAAGAAATGACTATGCATTTTATTCACAGTAGGCAAATAAACATATCTGAATACTTCAATAAGTGCAAGCAAACATTTTTTAGTTATGTTACTTTATTTTGATATGGTAAACATAATAAAACTAGAAATGCAATTTTTTTATATATATATATGTATATATATAAATATACTTATGCATTTACAAGGACATAAATAAGATTTATTTATTTCTCTTAACGACGATCTAATTAAGACACGAGGCAATTACGTTTTGTCAAGCGGTAAGCAAGATTTTCATTTCACAAAATTGAAACCCGCGCGCCATTCTCGCTGAAACGCTTGAACGTTTTTTACGCCCTTCCAATGTTGCCCGCAATGACCAAACATTATAGTCTGACACACACATAACTACGCGTTCTCACATATACGATCGTTTTTCCGCACGATACTTTAATCTAAGGATTGAGTGCCGCGGGCAAAAATATATAGACTATACATTTCTAAAATAATTTAGGAGACTGGTTTCTTTTTTATGTACACGTTGACTTTATAAAATGTTCTCTTATATTTAAATTACAAATCCATAACACGAAAACAATCATTGATGCAAGCTTTAGCTGCAAATTTGTGTAAGCACATGTATTAAATACGAATACGTTTTTTGGTTTTTATTCACGATAAAGAAAAACATGCACGTTTGTTCTATATACCAACAGCGATATTACTCTTAGTTTAAAAGTGAGTTTGAAGCGTTAGAATGGAGTACAGGCTTGTAAAGGTTGTATCGAGAATCGAACGAGGCTCAAAACGAAAATGACAAATAGATTAATACAAATCGTGATATAAAATACTTTTTGAAGAAATCAAAATCTTATAAACGTTCACATATAAAAGTTTTTCACTAAAAACACAAAAGCGGATACATTAAAACAACATATTATTGTAAAAGTGTAAACAATGTGATATAGTCTTGATAGCTTTGTGTATTTACAGAACATTTTCACATCTTTTCAAATAAACTCGTTACGCAAACATTTGTTTTCCAATTTGCTATTGTATATACATTCGAAGCTGATTCAGGACATTTTCATTATTATTTCAACAAATGTGGAAATGTGCCGAAAATACAAATCGTTTTCAAACATCCAATAATCTAATAATTATATTTATTAAACTCCATAATTTATATTATACATGTACAGTGATTTCCATGAGCATTTTTTATTGATTTATTACTAAATAATACAAATCTTAGAAATAAATTTGATATTCATAATATCATCACAAAGAGTGCTAATTCATTTTTTTTTTAAACACTTCAAACAATATGAAATAATATATTGAATGAAAGGATGACTTTTTTTTTATAGTCCTAAACAAAAGTGAAATAATTTTTATCAATAAACATTCATCATAATATAATTGATGTTGTCACATATTAAATAATTACAGTTATAAACATAATATTCTAAATATATTAAATAGTTGAAAGAGTATTATCAATTAAAGCGGCAACATTAAGCTTCAGTAAATTTGATTGTAATATAAGTATGGCACATAGTTTACACTCTTTTTAAAGATAATCTCTTAAAATTATAAAAGTCTTATTCATATAATACCGAACGGAAAGTTTATTTTACCAAACGATTAAAATATTTTACTAGAAAGCAATATTTTAAAATAAATAAGTGAGATAATATATTATTTAAAGCAAATACTGGAAACATCACTGTAATGATTCACAATAATATATTTTCATTTTAATAATATTAAAATTGGAACCTCAAGCCTCAAACTTAAAACTTTATATGATTTGACTCACCCGAATGTATTTTTTTTAAATAAATTTTATTATATAGGCATGATGAATATTTATCAAATAAAAATATGACATGATAATATACTGCATCTTGAAAAAGATACGTTTTAAACAATGAAAAATTATTAAAAAGTATATCATAACGGAATTTAACTTTTTGAAATACTATAATCTACAAATACTATAACACTGATGTTTATTTACAAAATATGAAAGATAAAGAATTGCAACATGTGCGAAATTTTATTATCAAACATGAAACAACTACGATTACCATCCCATTTTCAAATATATACTATACCAAAATACATATTTGTACGTAACAATGAATATAAAAGTTTCGTTTCAATGAATGATAATATAACAAGCACATCAACCCATCTTTATTAATACTTATCAATTATAATGTATATACAACGTATATGCGTATTCAAATATACACTCATACAATACAGATATTGCATATTTAAATTAGTGCAAAGCTATTACACAAAAACCTTGTCGAAGCTATTACACAAAAAGTTGGGTCCCGCGTCATACAATTAATTCGTGTAAATAAAGTTTCTCTATCGTTGCAATTTAGTTTGCTTACTTCACATTGTTTAATCCCTGAAACCAGCTATGCTATGTGTACAAATAAACTAGATAGCGATTGTATCAATGACTAACGTCAACATTATAATATGTCTTAAAAAAAAGTCCAACGAAAAGCAAAAGTTTCCTAAGCATACGTCATTTATTATAAACATTGATTTTTTTTTTAAATTAGTTCTACTCGCACTCAACGAAACGTTTAGTTTGCAAGTTGAAACAGTTCATTCAAAAACTTTCATATACATTTAGTGACTTATTTTGAATAAATATATATATTTATATGTATAACTTAATATTTTAAAATAATTATAAATTCAAATAAACAAATGTTTTTTGGACAATACTATCGACTAACACATTAATTTTATTTATTTGTATCTAAAATGGTATTTATTTACTTATTCACTTATTCTATTACATCTTTCAACAATAAAACCTATAGTGGTTCAGACATTAAAAAACATTTCAAGCAATAAACCATGTCAATTTTATAAGTGAAGATTCTTTTATAAATCAAAAATGATCAGATATAAACCAGATAATATTAAGTGCAGTATTAATGCATTTGATATTGTAAAAATTGTCATGTGATTTGTAAAATTAGGTTAAATTACGGTATGCAGGAATTCGACGAGGTTCCAAAGTAGGACTAAGTAATGAACGTAAATTATCACTATGATGTTGAGTCAAAGGTGATTGAAGATGTCTATGAGGTATGACCTGTTAATTGAAATTGAATATGATTTGAAAAAAATTTGGTTAATTCCATATCTTGCTAAATTACCAAGCTAATAACATAAAAAAGCCAGCTTTTTTTACGAGAGACAATTCAAAATATCAGATCTGATTAAACCACGGTTTGATCATATTGTTATTACCTCTCTTTCGTTAATTTGCAGTGGTAAGGCCTCGTCTCAGGAAGCTCTACGAGCAGTGAGAGACCCTACCAAAGACTTAAGAGTAGCTCCGAGACCACCTCCAGCATTACTTGTACCATTATTACTTGCTCCACGTGTACTTAATCCATTTCCAGTACTACGCGAAGTTGGCGCGGGCAAAGATGCTCCTCCTGGATGGGCATCTAAACATTTTTGATATCGAAGCTGCAAAATAAATTTTTGTTGAAGATAAAAACACATACATATAAAAGAATCGAAAGAATTTGCTCAATTTTACCTTGCAAGCGGCTTCAATCGTTTTGCAAAGGGCTCCACTTGAAGGCTCGCAGTGAAAAACGTGTGCTACAAATAAATCTTGAGCAGTGTGCATAACAAATGCACATCGTCTAACGTCACGTCCTATTCCTAAAAATGATAAATAACGGACCCGACACTCTCCCACTATGCTGTCATCCTGAAAATTACAAAATGCAAATCTATCAATGCGTATCCTATAAAAAATACAAATCAGTAAAGTAAAAGCTTACTGATAATTGCAAAATTGATATCATAGAAGGAGCAACTGCTACATTGACGGGTTTCCATAATTCTCGGGGAACAGTAGCGGATAAAAGATCTATAGCATCGTTCAGTACTTCCATACCAGTTGCTTGATTCACTTCCGTACTTCCCAAATACATAGCACGTAAAACTTTCTTTGGTTCTTCCATGGGAGTCGGAAACGATTGTACTTAAAATATACATAAATAATTATTCAATCAAAATAGTTTTGTATCAGATAAAATAACAGATTGTTAGTAATACCAGGCATTGCTTTGGGACGACGTTGCTCAGTTGGTAAATTAGTTGGCCGAGCGGGAGGGCCTTGTAATGACCGTTCTATCATTATCCTTTTGCAAATATCTCGTAATGTATTTGCAATTGTTCTTGCAGGTATATCACAGCGGAATACGTGACACATATGTCGGCGAGTTGACCTATCTCGAGCTACATATGCAAAATCCCTGTAAAAAGAAAGAAGTACTTGAAAAAATGTACATGTGTAATGTAAATAATATTTATTTTATAGAATAACTCATTCAAAATATTAGTATCATAATAAAAATAACTAACCTTTCCCTATTGGATTAATCCATTTTTATTGTTAGCATAAAATTAGAGAATTTTTTTTATGTTAGCTGTTAATTCATCTATAAAATACTAGAAAAGAATATTTCCTCACCTTCCATTGTCTCTTCCAACTCCCCAAACACGTATTGTGTGTATGGGTTGAGTGTGAAGTGTAGTTAAATTTTCAGGGTCCATCAATTTCAGAGCACCCTCGTCTAAGTCCATAAATAAGTCTTTGCCCTACAAGAATACCGGAATCAAAACATTACCAACCATCATTATTGAAAAACAAACTATACAAACACAAATCAAAAACTTACATCACCCCATCGACCCACAACGTCCAGTAAATCATTGCGACCCAAACTCAAATCGACAATGCATTTATTGACAGCCCGGCTGCTTCGTTCCGGTGTCAAGTCTTCTTCAGCTATTTCCACCCACCCGAGCGAACGGACAAAAAATCTAATTGCCCGTGCATCTGGCTCAGGCCTGGCAGGATAACTGCGTCTCCTTAAACATCAAACGATTAGTTCCACATTATTGAATCTTTACATACGTTTGGGCAATCGCTTCGTTCATGGACGAAGCAAAAAATCTTGCTTTGTCTATGAAATTTAACAATATTTGGTGGTATATATGCACCATCTAGTGTAGGAGCATCATTTAATGTTTTCTGTCAAATATGACAGTTGACGTGCAATCAAACAAGCAAGATTCTTTGTTGCATGAAGAGATTACACAAACGTAGCATAAATATACATCACACATTCAACATACTTAAAAGCTAATTCATCCCGCCTTTTCCTATCCTCACAGTCCATATCTAGAGCGGAGCTCGTAGTGCTCCTAGTCACCGAAGACGTCATGACTCCCTCGCGAGGAATCTCACCGATACTTCCGCTGCTCACAACATTAGTGGGTGCTTCCCTTTGAATAGTCCCGCTTTTTATGTGCCAGTAGTACGGTCCGTCGTTATCTGCGACAAAAAACAGCTTTTTATCTTCATTCCACAATGTATCAAAGGGTCAAAGGGAAATATATATACCTTCGTGCTTCTCCCAGCCGGGGGGCAGTTGAGAGTATTCTGAGTGGGGCGACTGGTCTGGGGGGCCCGGGGGCGCAGCCCTAGGCTGTCGGCGACGGACGGGAACCGCATACAGCTCCCCGCGGGGCCCCGGGGTGCGTGGCACTTCAGTCTTCTCTGAAGCTGCCAAATCGGCCCTCGTTTTTTCAGGGGGTGGCGATTCATCGTCGACCGATTGTTGAGTCTGGTCTCTGTAGTCTTTGTCGGGTAAACTGAAATTGAAAAAAATTTTTGAAAATTATTTGATTGTTAAAAAATGGTGTTGAAATGAGTGAAATGGTGTTGAATGTTTTATGATCACTATAATAATCTATTGTAAATATTCATTTTTGTCGTCAAAGTGTCCTCGTATCGATTCGTCAGTATAAATGAATTATAAGATCGTAACAATATTGTTGCGAAACGAGAACATGAATGCAAAATTAAACAAGAATATATGTATATCACTTACATTTGTGAGTCGGATTTCGCTGATACTAAAGGAGATTCAGCATTACCGTTCAAACTCTCCCTTCTGAAATGAACAATAAAAAATACGTATTTGAATGATGGTAGCTATTCATTTCGTATCAAACATTCTTATCGATACTACAAAATATTTAACACTATCACAAATAATATTTAAATAAAAATCTTTGAATATATTTTTTTTAAATCCACCACAAAATACGACGCTTCTATTCATATTAACATCGCATTTTTCCCCATACAATATAAGCTTTAAACCTTTTGTGGCCGGAATATATAATATTAATCCGTTCAAAAGCCCGACAAACACGCCGTCCAACATAACCCCCATAATACAACATTTCAAAAGCGAACCCGTCAACATTTCAACCCTCCAACCCTACCATAACATAAAGTTCCCAATACCAAAATCGACCCAAACATTTTTCCAAACTACAACCCCCCGATTTAACATTCGAATCCAACAAGTACGCCGGCGTCCGACCGGCGGTGTTTACGGCGACCCCGCGGATAATTACCCGGGGGGCGCGCCCCCTGCGCCCCCATTTCGTGGGGGCACCGCCGAGGACGATGAGTCACCGGCCGAGGGGGAGGGGGCGCGTCGCGGGATCGATAGGCCGGCGCCGCGACGCCTCCGCCCCCGGGGCCCCGCAGAGGGCAGCGCACCCGGCCCCCCCTTCGTCTGTGGGTGCTCAAAGACACCCCTTTTTTTAGACGTGTGTGTGTGTGTTTGTGTGTTTTTGTGCTATGGACTGTTGAGATGAGTTCGTGATGTAGATTGGGGTGGGTTTTCTTTTGGAAGTTGAATGTATGATGATGGGTTTGTTATTTGATTCTAGGAATTATTTGATGGCAACTAATTATTTGGTTGGTTAATAATAACTAAAATGATCAGTAAAAAATTGTTAAATGATCAGTTAGGTTAGGTTAGGTTAGCTTACTACTATGTGTGACTACATTGAGACTTGATCCAACAAGTTCAAACAGGTTTCCACGTGCACAGAACCGAATAACAACCATATACTTTGTTTTTACTGATCAAAATAGTATTTTTTTACTGATCAATTAAATACAGGCCTTATTTGACTACCCTATCCCTCGATTTACACGGTAGATAGGTTCCTGAGAAAAACGTGTATATCGAAATTGTATATTTTTTAATGTAAAATCGTGTAAATCGAAAAGTACACAAAAAAACGCATAATTTGGTTGTTTTTTCAAGCTTTTTATTAACTTAGGTTAGGTTAGGTTAGGTTAATTTTAGTCCGAAGTCCTAATTTTAATAAGCAATTTATAAAAATGTTTAAATATCATGGTCGACATATCGTTTTGAGGTTACACTTGAAATGTCAAACTACGACGTAATGACAAACGTGCGGGTACGCACCTCGTTGTTTACCTAACAGTGGCTCTTCTATTTTAGTTAGTGATAGAATTCAATGTTAAAATTATGAATGTTATTATTATTGATTATTTTCAACATTTATTTTCAATTTTTTTTTAAACCGTGTAAAAGCGAAAACGTGTAAAAATAGTACCGTGTAAATCGAGGAATAGGGTATTGTAATTATTTCGATTTAATTGAATACATTATGACAGAATTATTCTATAATTAAAAAAGGTTAGTTGAAAAAATAGGGTCTTGTGTGAGCTTTGGTGTAAAAATGAGTGATCGAAATTTAGAGTGACGCGTCAAAATAAAATTTCATATGAAAATCGGTTAAATTTGTACTGAAACGTTGAGTGGCATGTTATGTAGATATTCTAAAAAATAAGTGTGTTTGAGTGACATATCGGATTTAAAAATGACAGTGAAGAATAAAAATCACTACGCATCGTAAAAAAATCACTTTTTTTATGGGGGGAAAATAGTCGAACAATAATCTGGAATAGAGATGCTGGAAATATTTTGAGATTGTATGTTATGTGTCGTTAGAGAAATTGCTTAATTTGTGTATGACGCAAAATAGTTTTGCATCGTATGCGAATGTGTTATCCGAAATTTGAACTTCTTTTTCATTGTTTTTCTTTCTACCTAGCGAAATTCTATCCTTGTAAGATAACACCCATAGCTTAAAAAAACAAATCCAACCTAATCTAACCACTGACACTTTCAAGACCATGACAAGGAAGGGTTGTGGAAACGAAGATAACGAAAAGGAAAATATCCAAATTCTGGTGAAAAACATCAACAAATATTCCACTATACTGTCTGTAAAACTTTTTTGCGTCATACGTGAACTAAGCAATTCCGCAAACGATGCGTAACATATAAATTAATAATAACACGACTAAAAATCTAAAAGCTCCTAAATCAATCTATAAATTCACAATGCCAATAAAGTATAATATAATATATACGTAATTATTCAAAATTCAATTTCTAAGATATCGAACATCTTCCACGAATTAAATAGCAGCACCAAAACATTAATTTCACACAAATTAGTAACTCGATTCCCCGAATCAAAGCTTCAGCCCACATTCATCGGAAACGTCGCGAATTTTTCAGAACGATCGATCGCATCGCGGGAATTCAGATTCGAACATCAACGCGTTCGCGAACAACAACAAACAAAAAAAAAACCCGACACGCACAAATACAATTTCGCGAAATATTTCATGGGACGGGACGCGCCCGCGAGAGTTATGATTTTCGTCTTGTCCCACGCGAACGAGAAACGACGCATTCAACATACGCAAGAGGACCCTTTTACAGACACTGTCCCGAATGTATGTAAATATATTATACGGGGCGGAAGAAAAAAGGAAAATAAATACGCACGTACGTACCGGGAAACACGCACAACTACTCCGCGGATAAGTCCCCGCGGTGGTTTTGCTTTCGTTCGCATTTTCACGGTGACCTTTCGCCCGAGGATATTTCCGAAGGAAAAAAAGAAGGGTACTTTCCCATTAGACTGGCGCAAATGGCCGGCACACTCGCACATCACGGTCAAATCGTGGATTTGTAGCTGAAGTGTAAAGCGCGTGTACACTATTTTGAAATTTTATAACGTTTACTTCCACTTGCCTTTTATAAAAACTGAATGCCGAGATTGGGAAAATGCTGAATTCTC
This sequence comes from Hydropsyche tenuis, assembly GCA_009617725.1. Lineage (NCBI taxonomy): Eukaryota > Metazoa > Arthropoda > Insecta > Trichoptera > Hydropsychidae > Hydropsyche > Hydropsyche tenuis. The sequence continues at coordinate 520,245 of VTON01000122.1, read as the reverse complement.
AGTCGAAAGTCTGAACTTATTTATTGTTGAACGTATGATTAGGTTAGTTATTTTTAAATTCTATAACATTCACTTTCTCTTTCCTTTGAGTATAACTAAACGTAGGGGGCTGGAAAAAGGTCACATGTTTCATTCAGAAACACTAAACTTATTTTTAAACGGAAAAATTGACACAATATTTTCTCGTTACCAATCGCTACGTCACCTTACGGATGGTTTACGCACTACAACTATCACGTACTATTTTATTACATTATATATTATGTTTAAATTGTGAGTATCATTCGATCTCTACCTTCACATATCAGAAAAATAATATGATTTTAATTATACATAATTTTAACTCTTGATATTTAAAATGTAAAACATTATAGAATTTCAAAATAGTGTAGGTGCTTTACAATATCACTGCAAACCAACGATGATAGTTAGCAATAAGTATATGTGAGTTTTCCAGCCATTTGCGCCAGTTTAACGGGAAGGTACCGAAAAAAAAGGTAAGAGACATGTCACCTGAGAGCCTGAGACGGAGTGACTAATAAAATTCAATGTGTTCGAAATTAAAACGGAGATAATTCGGAGTTCGCCGTCAGTTTAGCGGAGACAAAATAGTTAAGTATACACAGGCCGGGTTTTCTTACCGTAATTCAAAATAAGTTGGGTGAAATACGTGTCCCGGTTGCGAAACGGGCCGAAATGTTTGCCAAAAGAAAACGGTCGATTCGTTTATGTATCTATGTATTCAACTTACGTAGGAAACCCGCACGAGTACGCCGGGTACGTAAACTAAATACAAATAAATTTAAACAAAAGGAAAATAATGGTATGAAAGCCGAAAACGGGGGCGAAAGCGAAAGCGGGTATTGTAAATTAACAAGAAATATTTCACGTATAAAACGTCCGAAGGATTTAACCCCCGTAATAATAACGTGCAAAAAGGGCGGAACAATGAACTGGTTCATATCTCGAAACGCGTTTAATTTAGACCCGGTCGTAAAATCGCGAAAATATCACGGAAAACCAACTGCAACACGCGTATGTGTGTCATTTGCGAAATTGCTCAGTTCGCGTACGTCGCAAGAATTGCGCTTATTGTTAGTTAATGTTTTTCATCAAAATTGGACGTCTTCCTTTTCATTATTTTCGTTTCTACGTCTTTTTCTTTTTATAGTCTAGGAAGTGATAATGGTTAGTTTATTTTAGTTTTAAGCCTTGATTGTTATCTACAATGTTAATATTTCATTAGGTAGAAAGGACAAACGCGGTAAGGTTGCCTAGACTGCTGCATTTGTCTGGTAAGGCCTTGTCCTGCAGTGGATAACTAATAGGCTGCTAATGATGAGGTAGAAAGGAAGGCAATGAAGAAGAAGTTCAAATTTCGAATAATGAAGACGTTTAATTTTGAAAAACATCAAGAAAGCGCCATCCCACCACATTGTTCATATACGACAAAGAACCGTTTTGCGTCATACACGAAATAAGCAATTTCGCAAACGAATTGAAACATATACAGCATCACAAAACAAAAATTGAATGCGAAGCGACCACACACTCTCACAAGTCATACTTCAACCCCATTCCCTATAAATACTAAATAAACTATCCCAAAATCCACAAAACCTTCATAAAACCCGCATCCACACACAAACTCGAATAATGTCGCCCAAATCGCCAAACACATTCCACACTTCCGTACATCAAGTAAATACAACATCGACCGCAACTTTCCCAACATTACACAATAAAACTCGTACACTTCCGACGGCCATAAGCAAACGAGTCTATTACCTCAATTAGGCAAAACGACACTGCACAACGGTCGCGAATTTGCGCGAGATTTTAACGCATTCCGGACGGGCGGGACAAAGTCGCGCCCTGTCAAAATGTCGTCATACGTTTTTTTACGGGGCCCTAAAATATTTATTAATGGCGTTCAGGGGCGCAACAGGGACGGTTACGCCAAGTTCAATGGCGACGCGCATCCGAGCCGAACGGCCAACAATGAAACTCGACTTTATTGGCGCATAAAAAAACGAAAGGTGCAGGGAGGGTGCTTCGCTTTTCCGAAGCAACTGTAAAATCGCGAGGCGGGAAAACGGGAAGTTGCGTTTGTCGAGAGGGAAAGGTTTTTTTCGGTGTGACGTGTGGGAATTGCTGCGAAAAATGTCAAAGAGTTTCGAATTTGAAAGGGTAACGAGAGGGAATTGTGGTGATTTTAAAATGGTAATTATCATGGTGTGTCGTTTGTGGGATGTTCGTTGATAGGCATGTTTTTTTTTAATATTGTAAAGATCATAAATGTTATTTGAAATACCGAGATTTAAATGTGACTAATCTGAAGATTTTGTACAGTATCCTAAACTTTATTTTCTGAGATTGCTCATCTACCCGCGAAGCCATCAGTGACGGATTTACTTAGGTCAATGGAAGCTCTCGCCCCATGGCCCCTAGATTTCTTGATGAATTATTATAGTTTTTCTATACCAATTCAATAAATATAATGAAAATTGAATCACTTTTCGAAGAAAAAAGGCTTTTGTTTAAGTTTAAGCCAAAGCAAATTTTATTTTCTAAAATCGCCCATTTATCATATATTTTATGAAACTGACTACTATGTTATATGTCAATAATAAACAATATAATTTATGCTAGAAGCGCTAATTTTTACCATTTTAAAATTTTATGTGTAATGGAGAGGTGAATAGATCTGAAAACTGTCTGGAAACTGGAAATATTTGTATAATATATGTTATGTATAGGATCCCCAATTTTTTTTAAGTTCCTAGCGAATTAAATCCACCACTGTCGCTCAACTGCAATTATCAGTATAAATCGACGAGGTCATAAGAAACGAAGCACCATAATTGTCAAATTAACAAAAACTACACACATGCAAAATGTAACAATATCACACAATTAAACTAGTCAACGAGCTTTTAGCGCCGACTTTGAGAGCCGAAATCCAATTACACGCACACTCATCGAGCAAACATTGCGTCGAACGACACTACGAATACCCATCAGCTGAAAGTTTTCAGTCGGATTTCAGTCTCGAAACGTTTCATCGAGCGGAAACGCGCTAACGGCCGATACGTATTCGCATGACGCAAACCGAACTCTGAAAAAAACAACAATACTTGGAAAATTTCATGGCAAAGTCATGACGCCATGGGCGGCAGACGTCGCGGAGCCGCCGAAGGCCGAAGGCTCGACGAAGTGGAAAGTTCAGCAATCGCATGTCGGGTCGGTATAAAAAAGGGCGATTATGGTGGTCGAATTTCCCATCCGCCCCCGGGCCAGGGGCGGACGGGTTGTAAAAGGGGCCGCATAAAACGGCGGGGTGGCGGTGAACGGAGAACAAAAATGATGTTACGTTAGATCAGTACCATGCGAATTTTCAGCCCTGTTCGGTATTGATCCCGTTTTCATAATATTGGATTTTTTTCGGTTTCCGTTATGACGCAATTGTTTGAAAATGAAAGGGCTGTGGTATTTTTAGTTTTATATAAGAAGTTTTTTATGTGATGAAATATATGCGTTTATGTTTTATTCGAAATTAAGTATGCGAGTGTGTATTTAACATGATTTATATTTAGATTTGCGTATTGATTTCTAAGTCAACGGTTCAGACAAGTACCGGTTTTCATTAATCATCCAAGTCTAGTGACAAGTGGTGCAGTTAATAGATTAATAGATGTAAGTGATCAGTCTACGACGGCCATACTTTTTTGGAGAAAATCAAGAACAGGAAACCAGCCTGTGGGCGAATTTTTTTTCGTTTATTATTAATTAAATATTAAAATATTATAATAGTCTGCTTCACAAAATGAAGAACAAAGGGGTAATTTTGAAAAATAAATAAATCTAAAGGATAAAATAGTGATATAAAAAATTTTCCTTTTAAATAAAGAACGTATGATTAGCGTAGTGATCACGTATCATTAACATAAAATATAAAAAGAAATATTTTCAATATTTCTTGAAAGTTACCTTTTTTCAATCATATTACTACGTGCGATAAAGAAAAAACATTCATACTTCCAACACATGAAAAAGTCTTTATCCTACATTGCATAAACCAAAATTATTAAACCTCTAACTAAACTTCTATATATTCCAAAAACATATAATAAAACTTCCAGCACACAATTCAAACGAAAGATTTAAAACCCACAGCGCTCCAAAAGGATCGTGAGAACCACTTCAGTCCCGCATGAATCTCACTTTATAGCCACATTACGCACAATTTAAAACGCGATTTATGACATCACATATTGAATTCGAACATACCTTCTATTGTCTGTAAAGTCATCAGGGTCGTAGCCGTCCTTGGAGGACAGCAAGGGCAACGTGTGTGAGGCCGCACCATACAAAGCGAGGGCGGCGTTCCTGTTGAGCGCGTCATCGAGACGCGCTGGGTCCAGGTGGTAGTTGGGGTTCTCGTATGAGAGAAGACCGTTCTCTGAAAAAGACGAAAAAAAAATCATGAATTAGGGTTTCCTGAGGGTAGTAGGTAGAAGGTAGTAGGTATAAGGTAGTAGGTAGAAGGTAGTAGGTAGTAGGTAGTAGGTAGTAGGTAGTAGGTAGTAGGTAGTAGGTAGTAGGTAGTAGGTAGTAGGTAGTAGGTAGAAGGTAGTAGGTAGAAGGTAGTAGGTAGAAGGTAGTAGGTAGAAGGTAGTAGGTAGAAGGTAGTAGGTAGAAGGTAGTAGGTAAGTAGGTAGGTAGAAGGTATTAGGTAGGTAGTAAGTAGTAGGTAGTAGGTAGGTAGGTAGGTAGGTAGGTAGGTAGAAGCGAAATGTTTAAATGGAGTTGGAGAGGTTGTTATCGATGAGTTGCACAAGTAATAGCTCGGCAATTTACGGGTAAATCAACATATATATTTTGTTTTTATAACGCTTCTGAACAAATTTGCATTTTAACATGAATAAAAATGCATTATAAGTGCTTAAATTATTCTTGAAGTTAATCGTGTATAAGTGCATAATTTAAATTTCTTAACAAATTTCATGTGTAGTTTGGAGATTATGTTTATCAGTTTTGAATCATATCTTAATGAGTTTTATTTTGCATGTTGTACAGTAGCATATTTAACTTTTAACTACGCACGAAATTAATTTAAATATTTTCGAAAAAATGTCTTCTTTTCCATTTTTCTCAATTAGTAATCTGATCTCCCAATTTAAGGACTTCGCCCATTAAACAGTTCGGCACCATCTTACCCTTTTTGAGCAAACTCAAATATAGGTTTTAAGTGGATTTCTACGAACCCAATATAAGATTGGTTTACACTAAAAAATAAAGCATTCACGTGAATAGTTTTAAAATTTAATAAAAATATAGATTTTTTTATCGTTTTTTTTTACAAAATTTAATTTTTCGGTAATTTATACCGGCAATTACTGAAAAAAATACCGGATAAACTTAGACTACTAGGCATCAACTTGGTAGGAATAGTGTTAAACAGTAAACAGAACCGAAACGTTTCCTCGGACTCGATGCGCAGTTGTAAGAAAATTATTAATTCAATGGCGCCAAACAAACGGTCCGTTTAAATTTTTTCTCGTATCGATTGTTTCAAAAATAAACTGACACGAAAATAGCACGCCACAATAAAAACCAAATCTCCCCACGATATAAAACGAAAATATTTTTAACGTTTTCGCCGCAGCGGTAACGAGCGCACCGCATTGTTTTATGGCTTATTCTGTAAAATGAAGAAATTGCATTTCTTAATTGGTCCAATCATAAAAAGTGTCGTAAATTCAATTTAAAAAACTATAGATGTGTAGCATGAACTCGCACAGGACGTTCGCCCTTGTACACAATTTACTTCAATTGATACAACTGTTAGATTCCGAAACAAAATAACGTTTCATACGGAAAATCTCCTACCGTACGAATACTCAATAATAACGAATCGACAAATTCACTCTAACGACTCCAATTAGCCAAATTGTTATGAATTACTACAATTACCGTTGAATCGAGTCATTTCGACGTAATATGAGGGGTCTTTTAAAAAAAAACATACGCATAATATGCATAGGCGACAGCAGGTGAACGACATCCTGCAAGCAGGTAACAATTTCTTTGTTGACATGGTGTGAGATGCATATAAGTCTCGTGTGCATGCATGCATGCACACAACCCACTCCAAATATTCCAGTCTGGAGCGACTAGGATATTTGAACTGTCCATCTGCCTGTCCGCCCACGCTACGTAATGGCCAAACGGCTTTAGACTGCAGTTCATACACGTATTATGCATTTTGAAACTGCATTACCAGTGTAATGCCTGCTGCACTGAAAATATTACGTAATTCTGGCGAATATTGTACATAGTGGACTAAATCGTTTATGACGATTGAGTTGATTTGTACGGCCTTGTTGGATGCATCAATTTTTGTCAAACGTTGAAAGTTGGGTGATGAATGGAATGGTAAGAAGATGGAATAATCGCATGTTATCATCATAAAATGTTTTGGGTACTCAAAATGTCTGAGTATCAACTTATTTTTCTGATTTTCGTATATCTGTCTGTGGTAAAGCTCGTAGCCAAACCAGTTATTATGATAACAAATCGTTAAAACTACTGTGACAACTTTGATCGCGGAATTTATCTATAAAAACCGAGTACTTAAAATTACACAAAAGGAGACAATCTCATTTAAAAAAAGTCTTCCTTGCAAGTTTATGCACTAATTTTGACGGTTTTGCAAGTTTCTGAAAAAAAATCTGGACAATTTTTTATAAAATAAAAATCTTGAAAAACGCTTGAATTCTTCAGCGCACAAGATTGAATATCAGTCGAATCGAAAAATTTTCGAGTTTTACAACATGGGAAAGCTAAAATGTACTCATTACAAAAGATTTTACGGTTAAAATAAAATAATATTGTCTTATTAATTTATTTGATACAGTATTTTGTGGTATTTGGCTGTTTTCTGATAAAAATAAGAATATTTTTTGAGTTTGTTGATGTTCAACCTAATACATCAAGGAACATAAAAGCGTTCTTCAAAAATCGTTCCAGGATTTTTCCCGGAATGATAACACCATTGTAATTAGTACATACATTTGCAAGAATAGTATTTTTTAAATGAGAGTATTCCATTATGTATAATTTCAAAGATTCAGTTTTTTACAGATAAATTCCACGATCAAAGTTATCACCTATGTATTATATTTCGACCTCAATCCATCTTCTAAATAAATAATAAATTCTCATATATTCAACCTAATATTATGGATCTTGAAAGTTTCAGTGCCCGATTTATGAAATCGCATAGCTCGCAACACCATCGATTCATCTTTATCAAAGCAGCAGAATATTAGATTTTGTTTTATGGAGAGCAATACACATATCAAAAAGCACAATGTGAACTAACGCCTGAAGTGAATCGATATTCAACTCACACACCAGACGAGGCTATTTATAAAGTGTAGCATCGTTCCAGTGAAAGGATGTGTGCCTAATTGTGTACTCCATATGAAGAAACGGTAATTTATATATCACATTTCGCAATATCGGTTTAATATCTTCTTACTAAGAAGATTATTTTTCGATTTGATCAAACCCACCGAATAATAAGCTCTTATGAAAATAATAATAAGAAAATTTGTAATACGATATTAATAAAAATAATTGTGTAATAATAAATATATATTTTTCAAGACGGCGAACTTTATGATTGGATAAATTTATCTTTTCGCATTACGCGCTTCTCGAAAAGTTCAAAAAAAAAATTATTATATAGAAGAACTCGTTAAATACCAAAAATCTATATTTACAGACAGATAAAAAGTAATGAGGATAAATTCGTTGATATTTAGTAATTTTAACGGTTCGATGAACCTGCAGGTGTCGGCCTACCGCGACACGGTCAATTTACGTAAAACTCTAATAATAGTGACCGAACACAATTCGAAACGTCAACAAAACCAACAGGGAACGACCGCATTTCGGATTTCGATCAAGAAACACCGCTTTGCCGTTAAGGAGGAAGATTAACGTGCCCCAGACTGGAATATGTGTATGTTGTGGACGTGCCGATAAAACGTCTAAATTTGGCCGAAAGTCATCGCCGAGTCTAGTCAGGAGTTTGATTAGGCAGGGGCGGGCTCAGGTTGGGACGGTGTGTTACGTGTCGGGGGCCTCGAATTTTCTAATTAGTTTATGCTTAATGTGATAAATGACGGTTATTTGATGTGTGTGTGAAGTTATTTGATCGTTATATGCGGTTTATGTAATGTCTATTGTAAGATGAACTCTGACATACATTTCTGATGTATAACTATGAGTTTCTAATTATTTTAATTGTATATTAAAATGTTTATTCTCGTTGAATATACTGAATATTGAAGTTAAATGATATGTTGCATTATCAGTATACATGTGATTGTATATTTTCGATAAAGAATTGTTTAACTATTCAGCTGTTAAGTATCATCATTTTGTTATCACTACACAATGAGAACACGCAATGAGATAAAATGCATATTATCATTATCATATTTATCTATTGAATAAAAACCTCTCAATTCCTCCTCCATCTTTACTGATAAATTTCAATCTTCCACTCAATTTTCAACCTTTCGGATACTATTCCAACACTTCAAACATTCATCTTCCATCCACATAACTTATCAAATCACAGCTCACTTTATCACGTCCATATTATAATATGGACGTGATTATATATAATACTTCTTCATGCTTCTCACCCACATGTTCATTTTCGCAACACATAATAACGATGATTCAACGGAATTTTTTACACCTCCAAAATTCACACCGTTCTAAAAATACCTACCAAAAACAAACACCACTCTCCACTTTAAAAAAATCAAATAAAAGCGAACATCTCTCTACACTAAAAATTCTCCCCTTCGCGCACCAATTGAATTTTCCACCTCCGCGTGAGGTCTACCTGCGATCAGGTTATAGTCCGCTCCTGGCGCGATATGAGGAGTTCCCTAAGGACAGGTACCCGTGCAAATCGATTCGTCGGTTCAGAGACGCCTTTATTAGTCCTACGTCTTCACTCTATCGTTACGTGACCGCGTCTAGGGGGCAGAAGGCCCACCCGATGCCCGTATATCTAATTTGAGTCGGTATTAATAATGGAACGTTATTGTGGTCTAATTAATGCGATCGTATCGGAGAAATTTATTTTTGGATTCGTGCCGGCACGAAAGTTTCGAGGGATTGATGTGGGGACAATTTGAACGTGCATTTTGTAAAATATATGTATGTGCATTTATCCTGAGAATTTAATAAAATTAGTGTGTATTAAAAAAAATAATATGTGCATTGAAATGTGTGCATTCGAAAAAGTATTTTGATCATTGAAAAAATATCTACCTTAAAACGAATAAAACGTGTATTAGAATTAATATAAATAAATGATCGGCAATGCCGCAAACGAGAACAGGCCAAAATACCAACCGCACGATCATTATCCACAACTTTCACAATAGAATCAAAATAATCAAATTGTTAAAATGTGATTAAAATTAAATTAAATTTAAATTTAAACAAAAGGAAACGTTGATAGTTGTATTGTGTTGACTGTGGAGGAAGATTTTACTCTAACGATGTTGCCACATCTCAATCATTTCAATGCTCAAACATATTTTTTAATACTCACTTTATAATGCACAAAATTTTTTTAAATGCACACTACAAATAAAATGATGCTCAACGCGAGATTTTTTAATGCACATCGTATATTATTGTAATGCATAAGTAATTCGTTTTAAGGTACAATCTATACTTTTTCAATGCACAGTTAAATCGCATCCAATTGATTCGTCCGAGTCATGGTGATGAGTCAGAGTGAAAATTATTTAGAGTAGTTTTTAAATCTAATGCATTAAAGAAGAGTCACCTTTACGAAAGCTATTAAGAGTTCAGCTTTTTTCGGAATACAAAGCTACTTTGAGAGTTTCGTTCCGAACTTTCATTAATTTAAATAAATGAAGTTAGTACGCAAAGTGAGTTTGTTTACTTTGATTTATTTTGAAGAAAATAAATTTTCAAGTTTTTATTTTGTTTATTTTACCGTTATAAATAGTATACCACTTTGAAGAGCGCATACAAAACAAATATTTGAACTAACCGGAATGTTAATAAACAAAAAAAAAACGGTTTATTTGTATTGTTTAATTAAGACAATACAAGTAGAATATTCTGATTTACATGCACGAACCGAACCCATACAAAATCGATATTAAATCTGGCACAAAGGCACAATGAAGCAGCAAGGCTCACTGGACCATGCACATCGGAGACAATCGGCAGAAGAAAAAGACGCAAAATGAAAATGATAACAGTTTCGAGCGAGCTCAGGCAATTCGAAATTGCCATTGTTTCGCAGATAACCCACGGAATGGAGCCTGCAAGAACTGGGGTTGAGACAGAGGAGGCGCGAGCAGATGTGAGACACGCGGGAGGCACGAGAGCCCACAAATGGGCTTTTATGCGAGCAAAAATATATAAGGTTCGTGTGATCTTGGCGCGTGTAATTTCAAGAAGGGGAACGGGGAGTGCGTGCGAGGAGAAACCGGGCATTATTATGATTGAGCGAGGCGAGAGAGGGCACCTCGTTGCCCACCCACACTTCAGAGAGTCTTCCAGGTGGAGAATTACAATTTTCAGCGCGAACGGACCCGAGGTTGTGCTCCTCCAGGAGCGCCAAACGGAACGGTATCGATTGCGGCCGCCGGGATGAGGACGAGGGGTAGAGGCGAAGCGAAAAACAAAAACGAAACAAGGGAAAAGCCTTATATAAATGAGAGCGTTTCGGGATTGGATTCTGCATTAGAGAGGTCGGTCTCTGATTTATAAGAGGAATAATGGAGATTAACGTTCGACTGCGCGGAAAGGTGGACACGCGCGCACGCTTTCCACCCTCCGAAACAGGGAGACGCACAAAGTACGAATTTATAATTAAATCCAGCATCACGGACGAATCAATTAATAAAGAAGCCTCATTATCGTCTGAAAAAATGCGCGGCTCGAATATGCTAATGCGGAAAGGAAATACGAGACTAGCATCTGTTACGATTCGTTTGCGTAATTGCTTAGTTTGTGCAAAACGCTAAAAAGTTTTGTGTCGTGTGCCAACAATGTGCGCTTTAACGCTTTGATGATGTTTTTCACCAGAATTTGGATTTCCTCCTTTTCTTTATCTTTGTTTCTACAACCCTTCCTTTTCAAGGTCTTGGAAATGTCAATGGTTAGGTTGGGTTGAGTTTTTTTTAACTTTAAACTTTGTTTATTATCTACAAGGTTAGTTTCGTTGCGTAGAATGGAAAGCAATGGAAAAAAATAAAATTTTAGATAATGAAAGCGTTTATTTTTTAAAACATCTACATAGCGCCATCCCATTTAACTAGGGGAAAATAGTCAAATAGTCTATCTTGAATACAGACGCTAGAAATATTTTGGAACTATCTGACTTGAAATTATTTGAACTTTTTTTCATTGCTTTTCTTTCAAGACCATGACAAGGAAGAGATGTGGAAACGAAAACAATGAAACGGAAAAAGTCCAAATTTTAATTAAAAAAACATCAAAAAGCACCATCCCACCATATTGTTCACACATGACACCAAACTTTTTTGCATCGTACTCAAACAGAGCAATTTCGCAAACGTCGCGCAAAGCATCTAATATAAACAACGAAGAGAGATGAGCGTTGCAACCACAGCACCTCAGCTGCAACAATGGAGCCATGTCTCAGTTATTGGTTCTTCGGTCACGCGGCATTATTACCCATCCGAATGCGACGACGTCTGGAGACGTACCCGATGGAATGGGGTTACACGGGAAGGGGAAAGAATGGGAGACGGAACACCAAAGAGAGGAAACGAGACCGAGATGGAAGAAAGCGACATAAGGAAACCATGGGCGTCGGACCGGGAGAGTATGGGATCCTTGAAGTGGCACGTGACGCCGGAGCACGTCTGGTCTTGAAATGCTCCGTCTGGTCTGAAATGCTACGTCTCTGTCGACGGGCCAAATATAATATACGGTGCACATACAGTTTGATGGACTTTGCAGCGGATGCTCCTCTGAGTCTAATTTAATAATTACACCATCGCTTAGTTCAAACGTGATTATGCCCCTCAAAGGAACTGTAGGTTGCCGACGTGGTTCTGCGTTGTCGTTGCATATTCGTTTTGCGACATTGTCGTATGAGGTGTCATGTGTGTAAATGCGGATTTGAAAAAAATTGTTTAGAAATTAAAAAATGTCTATATGGGATGTCTTCTTTGTATGTTTCCAACTAACAAAGTCAATACAGTGTAATATCTCATAAAATGAATGAAATATAGTTTGCTGTAAAATATTATTGCATATTTAAAAGTGGCGTATTTCCATGCGTATATATTATTATTGCCAATTATAATATTATATGTACTATAAATATTATTTTTCACAATATAATTAATCGGATTTGTTCAAATCCGCACACAAATCATCAAATACAAGCAAAAATATAATATTTTACAGCGATAAATATGTCTTTCATTATATGAGGATATTATGCGTTGACTTTTTTTATTGTAAACATACAAAGAGAAAATCCATGTTAACTTAAATCTAGGCTTAACTTTTTTTTTAATTAGCGTTTACTTTACTTTTATATATAACGAATGTTTTTCAATTTTATAAACGAAAAGGGCGTAATTAATTTTCAATTCCCAAAACATTGTTAAATATAAACTGAATCCAAAATTTTAATTTAAAATTCGATTCGATACGTCTAGAAATTCGGAATAGAAAAAAAAACCATTAAAGGTCAGCAGTATTTTTAAATATTGAAAAACACAAAACCATAAATATCTAGAAACAAAGAAAAACGGAGATACGCCATTTTCAAATATAACGACTCATATTTCAGTCGACTTATGTGTGATATTTTGATATATTATATTCAAAATAAAGCCACTATAATACGAATCAACGTCGACATAGAAAAATCTAATTGGAGCATGTACATTTGGGAATCCTAAATTAATCAATCTGGAACGCCGACTAATGAAACAAACATTCAGAAAAAATAGAACAGCTCAAAAAACAAAACACACAACATCAAAATAAATCCTTTACTCGAGTTCAGTGAACATTCTGAAAAAAACCTCAGCCATACCGAAGCTACATAGTAATAAGCACTCAACCGAATAATTTCCCGCAGAAATATCGAAAAAATGATTTTTTTTTCCGCAATCGCATTTCAATCCGAACGTGAAATTGCATTATGGCTGCACCCGATTTCGTTTGCGGAAAAACAATTCGGGGTTTTCCCTCGGCCGGCTTTTTCCCCGCCATTTTTTGAATATCGGATAATAAAACAAGGGAAAATATTACGCCACATACATAAGCGTAATAATTCGGCTCGGCTCTAAATCTGGATGAAATGATGCAGGTTTTCCGGCTCACGTGATATCAAAATCCCAACGGGGACCATTTCGGGTAGATTGAACTGGTTGAGCTGGCTCCGCGGTGCATTCTAACAGAACAAACTTTTCAAATATAAAACTATTTGGAATTATAATAAAAATTTGATTCGATATAATAGAGTTTGAATTATTAAGGATGAACAGTTTCGTGTACGCAAATCGTGTTAGATTTTAAATTTTCAGAGACTTCGAACAATGCTGGTATAAATTTTGCCGTAAACTGAATAAAACTTTGTTCTAGAATTAGTTTAAGTCTGATATTTTCAGCGTTAAATTTGAAAGTTGGGGATGCACCGTCGGAGAATGAAAACTGAAGTGAACGAGAAGAATGTTTATGCATTCGTATACCTGAAACGAAACGTCGATATCACATACTGCAGCGATTTCGTATGCAAGAGGTTTTCTGCAATAAAAGGCCAAAACCTAATCTTCCGACGTATATGTGATAGAAAATAGTCCAGCGTTCAGTATAAGAACGCAATATTTCCTTTAATGCAAAAGATAATCGAATAACAGCTGAAATATGATAGAATATACATATATTCCAATCGTGCGAAATGATCAACAAAATGAAATTTTCTAGCATGCGAATATTTATTTTTTCGTATGAAGAATCGAATATGCAAATAATGTTACGTATTAAAATTATATAATGTGCTTTTTTTCATATGACTCGATTTTACCATACATGAGGTAAAACTCTGAAAATCATATTTACACAATATTATGTATGTAAATATTAGTTAAAGTGTTAGTTTTTTTTTTACTAAAAAGTAAAAATACATCAAAATTCTTCCTCGTCTCATCAATATTATTAATCCAAATATCTCAAAATATTATTAACACATGACTCATTATGTACAAATTGTTCATTTTTTTTACATATCGGGTGACCCTGACAGATCACTTCAGTGAATATCCTAGGAAATGATCTCTCATTACTTTCTTCAATGATTTTTAATGGTTCAATGTTCAAATTGTTAATTTTTTGTTGCATATCACGCGACCTTAACACAGGTCACAGGAGATAACTTTTCAGTAATTATCCAGAGAAATAGTAACAGAAGTGATTTCCCGTTGCCCTTTTCAATGGTTTTTAATGGCATAAGTCCAAATTGTTAATTTTTTTATTGCATATCAGATGACCCTAACGCAGGAGATCACTTTTCAGTGATAATCCTGGGAAATTATAACTGAAGTGGTTTCCTTTGCCTTCTTTAGTGATTTTTAATGGTATTAATCCAAATTGTTAATTTTTTTGTTGATTTATTAGATTACCCTAATGCAGGAAATCACTTTTCAGTAACAATCCTGGAAAATCGTAACTGAAGTGGTTTCGCGTTACCATTTTCAGTGATTTTTAATGGTATTAGTCGAAATTATCAGGTTTTTTGTTGCATATCAGATTATCCTAATGCAAGATATCACTTTTCAGTAACTATCCTGGGAAATGGTAACTGAAGTGGTTTCGCGTTACCATTTTCAGTGATTTTTCATTGTGTTAGTCCAAATTATTAGTTTTTTGTTGCATATCTGATTACCCTAACTCAGGAGATCACTTTTTACCCTGAGAAGATTTTTTTTATTTTTTCATTTTTTTTATTTTTATTTTTTTTAATTATTTTAACGCCCTGCATATTACTAACAGGGCTTACCCCTAAGGAGATTACCCTGGAAAATAGTAACTGAAGTGGTTTCCCTTGCCTTCACCGATTGTTAATAGTACAATTGTTAGTGGTACAACAAAACAGCCCATCACGGCAATACTCACTAGTGGCCTGGTGGAAAACCATGTCGATCAGCTGCAGCAGCAGCAGCGGCGCAGCCAGCAATGGAACGATTCACAACACCAGCATGGCGGCAGCCCCCACGGCCACCAGCAACAGGGCGACTTCCTCCCTTCCCATACGTGTCAAGGGCCGAGGAAAAGCACCGACGGACGACAGGGGACAGCTAGCGAGGGTCGACCTCCCTGGCCCTTCGGAGGGGGGGCTAGCAACGCGATGGCATGTCTCCTGTGGCCCTTCGCAAATCGCGCATCGGACCGTTCTCACTGATCTGAGATACCGCCGGAATGGATGTAAGAATGTTTTTGTGAATGGTATCTCGATTTGTTTCCGGTGGGTGGATGCTTTTTAGTGGTCTAAAGAGGATTTTTTATTTGATGGTTATTTATTTTGATTATGGAAGAATTGTCGGAGTGGTTATTTGGTTTGGTCTAATAAGCATCAATATCAATTAACTTGGTTTGAGTATTGAAGTTATATTATACATGAGTGACTTTTTTTATCATGGAGTTTATCAATAAAAACTGAATCTTTAAAATTATATTATACGCAAGGGTATAATACTCTTATTTTTAAAAGTCTATCATTGCAAATTTATCTACTTATTTTTGCAGTACATATTGTCATCTCTGGGAAAAATCTTTTGTATTTTTTGACACATTAAGTTGAACATCAGCAAACTCAAAAAATTTTCATATTTTTATCACGAAACAATAAAATACTACAAAATACTGTATTAGATGAATTAAAATCTTTCAAAATCTTCTGAATCTTTCGAAATAATCAGTATTTCGATCATAAAATCTTTTGCAATGAGTACATTGTAGCTTGCCCATGTCGTAAAATGGGAAAATTTTTTGATTTGGCCGATATTCAATCTGATGCATAGAAAAACTCAAACTTGTTTTGCAAAAATCGCTCCAGGACTTTTCCCAAAAAGGTAACATCATCAAAATCAATGCACAAATGTGCAAGAATAGCTTTTTTAAAATGACAACATTCCCTTATGTGTAATTATAAAGATTTTGTTTTAATTGATAAATCCCACAATCAAAGTTGTCACAGTAGTACATATATTTTTTAATATGGATAATTCCAAGTATCAAAATATATATGTGCCATACGTCCCACATAAACGACAAAACTTTTGCGAGTCAATGCCGTTTTTTTTTAAATTGCACTAGTCGGTCGTTAGGGAGAAATTTTCGAAAAACTTCAGCGCAATATTAAAAGCCGCGTTAAAATTTTCTTTATAAAAAGACGTCTGCGGTCTGTTCTTTTTCCATTCATACATTTATTTATATTTCGTACACGCGAAAGAAAAGTATCTTTTAGCGCTAGATAAAATAATATCCGAACAAATTCGGGTTTATTTCAATACGAATGTCTTTTCACAAAAGTTTCGCTTTAACGTCGAATTGAAAAGCGTAGAAACTTCTTTAAGTGTATCCAATATGGTTTTTAATTTAAAAACGAAAATTGGACGAGAACGTGTTCCAGACGTATACCCGAGTTACACAATCTCGTCAATTCGAACAAGATTATTCCAATATCAATTCTATAGCATTCCAGCGATGATTCACACGTGTCGATCTTTCATACTGGTATCATAATTGCAAATAACCGTCTGTTTGAAGCATTACGAAGCGTTTAATTGCAAATATTTATTAACCAGACTTACAATCTCCTCGTTATTTCAAATGCTAAAGATAGCCATGGAATAAATATTTACTAAACGATGAAATCGTATACATTAACATTTTCATATTAATATTATAAGGCAGGCGCGATTCTTGCGTTTTTCCTTTGTTAAAAAGCCATTATGGAAATTTCTGAAAAATTTAGATATTCGAATTTGCATTTTCAAACAATATTAAATTTTTTTTTCAAATTTTCGATGCTGTAAAAATAATGTTTTCTACATAAACCACGTAGAACCGATGATCGTATTTTTTAACATTTTGCGAATTTTAGTTTTACACACTAAAAATGTATAAATAATAATATATGACGTTTCAAACTTTAGCCATAAATTTCACTACTCTCAACAGTGAAAACCTCCATTATTTTTAATAAACGAACCTGAAAAATATTAAGCAAAACGAAGGGAAGGGCCGTACAAAAGCGAAACAGTTTTTTATCAATGTGCCTGCGTCGAAGTGGGGTAAGTTTTAATTAAAAATGTCCAGGGTTAAATTCGATACATGGCCTTAGTTTGCAGACAAAAAACGTGTATATAAAGGCAAATACGCACAGTATTAATTGTGTTGGTAAATTGAAAAAGAAAAAAGGCGACGAAGCCCCTCACATGCTAAGCAATATTGCCAAAAATGTTTTCAGAGAGGGAATTTTCCAAGTTTTAAGTTTTCTTTAGAGCCTAGTAATTTTGAAAAATGTTCGTTTTATTATATGTAAATGTGTCGTGTTAATTAATTTATTAAATTACCCGGTCCGTTGTTATGTACGAAAAAACATAGTAAGGGGAAATATGCAAAGTTTGTTCGTTCACAAAGAAATAAGATCCTACGACTGGTCCTAATGTTTTTTTTTAATCTTTATGAAATTTAATTTAAAATGAAACTTATTTTCCGCCGGAATAATAAAAATTCCAGTTTTATTGTTGAATTAAAAAAAATTCTATTGAAATCATAAAATCGTCAAGAAACGAAATAATCATATATTTCACACATTAATATGCTAATTGATCAAAGTGGTTATATTGTTTCTAGAAAACATATTACCAATTAAAATATGCATTCTCATGACATTTATTTCCAAATCGACGTAGCGGAACTCCTCAAAAATTTTCGCATAAGGTCAATAAAGATTCAAGCAACACCACTCAATTTGCATAATGAACATTGAAATTAATAAATGAAGAGTGATTCCATCCATTCGCAAGTCATTAGCGATAATCTTAATTGTTCGAAAAATTACTTTTACAACGTTAACCGTAATGATTGATGTCCGCACAGCGCGAAAGGCAAATAAATAGCCGTCACGAAACACTTGTTGGTTGTCAGCCGAGCGCATCACAACAACAACAACAATAACAACAAAAGAAAATGAAAAACGACATCCGCGTAATGTGCCATTGAGACATTATTAATTGTCCCACGGATATGACTTTCGAAACGAAAAAATCGGGACGAATCATTCCATCGATAATCAATTACACAAATAAAAAAACAGTTAAATTTATTATATGTACATCGATATCGTGAGCTATCAAAAAATTATGCATTTCGCGGCATTATCCACGGTTTTTTCCAGGGCTGTACATTTACTGAATCCGAAATTGATTTTTGACTTTAACTTCAATTCTAACTCCAACTTATAGCGATTTTAAAATTATATTTTCTATCCAACATATAAAATTGATAGTAGGTAATAGAAATACATAATGACGATTTTCAAAATAAATTAACATCCCTTATTAATTCCTCTAAACTTTTATATTTTATTATATTGATGAATCAATAAAATTTTAGAAGTTATTATTTTTTTTTTCAAAAAATAAGTATTTGATGACTAATTGTATGTTTCTAATAGTATTTTGCTAATATAGATATTTAAGGATTGAATGTATAATAAAATATACAAAAAAATAAAATTTATCAGCCATATTACTTTTCATTTGGAAATGTGCGATTTTGGATTTTTTTCTTAGAAATCAAAAAAGTTATAACAACCGTAATACTATGATACTTTGGACAAAGGTAGGTTTGGTAATGCTCCAAATAACATGACCTATCACTTTTTAAGACTTTGCATAGACTTTTGCACCATCTCGAATATAGTACATACGTTCAAAAAAATGAACAAGACGTCCATATAAGACTGAATATGTCAATGAAAGAAACAATCAATTTTAGCCAAAAATAATAATAAAATCAGTCAAAATCGATTGATTTTTTACAAATCCGCATAAATTACTTCGACTCAATTCAGAATCAGAATTTACAAGCACAACCCTGGTTTATTCACATGTCGAATCGCGCGTGGGCGTTGACAATGCCTCTTTCATTTTTCATTCCGTGACAGTCGAGGTTGAGATGATGCTATTGCGGAAAAAAAAATCACGTAAATATACGTATTACGTGGTCGGGAATGTATGGCAAAAAGAGTGCTCGCGTGCGAACAATGCGAGTCAAATGTCGCGTAAGCGGCGTTTATCTGCGAAATTGCGAATTCGATCTGCGATGATATCTGGGATGTATCTCGGAAGGTGGTTATTCGGGTTGCGTTTGTGCAATCGGGTTCTGAATTTGGATTTCATACGAGAAGACCCATTTAATTAGTAGACCAGAAACGCCGAAATGGTCAGATGAATTATTGATGTAACTCGGGCCGCGATACGGTACGAAAAATTGGATTGTGCACTTGGAAGTAATGAGTGAGTTTCGTTTGTGTTTGAAATTGCGGATTCGAATATTGGAGGAAAATGGATAGTGTATTTAGAATAGTGATGCATAATTGGCGGTCTGTGATGGAATTTACTCGCCGATTGTATACTAAATAATCGAATTGTTAAATTAGTTTACATAAAAAATTATAGAAATCGATTGATTATTGTACAAAATAATAAGCATGGAAGTCATCTCTATGTGAGTTTCTATAGCGAATGAAAAAATGAGAGATGAATGACTGAAATTCAAAGCGACACGTTAACAACAATGATTTTCTATGAGCATAGACGACTTAAGCAATATTTTTAGAAATCCTAGATTTAGACTCCAAATTACAACAGAATATTTTTAATTAAAATGGTAAAAAAAAATATTTTCTGTTTCATCGCTAAATAGAATTTTGATAACTAACAATTTTTTTTTTATTAGCACTTATTATTATTATTATTTCAGATCAATTTTTTATTTTTATTTTTCATTGCGACCCACGAGCGATTGGAAAATGGGAAAATTGACCCGCCTGTCAAAAAGGTTGTGCACCACCGATTTAGACGATTCGGCCACATTTCCCCGAACCCGTCTCGTTCCTAATCTAAAATCCATATCGAGTTACGAAAAACAAGCGTGGTGCCCGACATTTGCATGGTTTCGCACACAAAAATAGCGTAACATAATCCCGAAATCGCTTAGTGAGAAAAAATTACACGATACATACGTATAAAGCAAACTTCGAAAGGTTTTATCAACGTCGGCAAAAAGTGTAAAATTTCGACGAATCTTTCGAAGATCTCCTGAAGGAGAGCCTCGTTTGAACTCTAATTAATTCCTTCTTTCAGCTCCGTTCTGGAAACTTTCGCCGTCCCACTGCGGGAGACCTATCTTAATCGTGTTATTATGCAAAAAGATCGGGTCCCAACAGTTGTCAATTAGGTAGAGGGATCAAAAACTTTCCACTCTTCAAAAAGGTTTCCGCAAAGAGAGCAATTATGAAAAGCGCCAAAAAAAACCCACCTGAATATATAAAGCGAAACTTCCTTTTAAACACCCCCCATTAAAGTATCGGAAAAAATATTCAAATTCACCCGATTGAATATTTAAATTATTCTCGCTCGAACAACAGACGCAAAACAAATTAATTAAATTTCGATTAAAACTTTTCCTCCAAAAACTGATTTATTATACAAAAAAAAAAAGATTAAGCAATATAAAATAAAAAAAAAATTAATTTAGAACGGATGACAAATCGCATCCCTTCAAATAGTTTACGTGGCGAGAATACCCGCCTCGGGATTTAAAGATCGATCTTTCGGACTCGTTTATGAAAAAAGCGGCCTCGGTGGGTGGGTGGGTGGGTGGGTAGCTCTGGTGGGGAGAGTCACTCTTGAAAATTGAGAGGAAAGCGATGAAAACCCTGCCTCGAGGAGAGAATTGCCCCGGGGGCGAATTCGTCAAGTGTTTCCCCTTTGACTAACTTTCCCATTAGCGGCGTGATTCGCGGGGATTGCCAGCACCACTCTGTCTCTCTTGTATCTAGTCTTTATAATATAAAGGGATCGTCCCTCTCTGCCAGTTCCAAATTTCAATGTCAAAACAAGACGAGCTTCTAAGAGCGGTGCGTGTGTTCAATGCTGATTTCGTATATACAGAGCGATGTTGTTGAAATTGTTTTATTAATTGGGAGTAATTGTGCGAGTTCGAAAAATAGATTGAAATGTGTATGAAATATTTTTGTAGTACAATTAGTGGGTATCGAGTTGATACTGTCAACTAAGGAATATATTGTAAACGGATTGATTTAATTATAAGAACAGTGCCATAGACAGGTGGAAAACGGCAATTATATATGTTTGCGTAATTGCGTTTTCATCAAAAATTGGGGAAAAACTTGCATTTTTTTTTATGAAATAATAAAATTTAATATCCGTATTAAAATTATTTTTTCAACAGGCGACTCGTTGACTTTCATTTTCTAGAATGATCTCTTTTATGATTTACAAAGTCGAGACTTGGATCTGTGGCCCTCAACGTCCTTGTTTAATCACATTGTAACACTCTGATATGTCAGCAATACAAGTCTTTCCCAACTTTCTATAGGTATATCGCAAGACATGTCAATTATCATATTTGACAGGTGACGTTAAACATTTATTTTTTTATCTATACCAATAAAGGAGAATAATATACAAACAAATTACGTTAAGTTTCAAAAAAAAAACCACAAGATTTTTTGCGTTTTTCACAATAAACGCAATTAAACATATCTAAATAATTTCGCATGACATACATACTCGTATATAATAGATACTCAAAGAACATGATGTAAATAATTAACGCGAATTTCACCAGTTCTAGATTTTTTATCATAGATAGATTTCCTATAAATCAAATAGAAAACTAAAAACGTATATTAGGTATACAACACAAAACTAGATCATTCGATAAAACAGAAACACACCAAAATATAAATATGATCTTCAACGAGATCAAAAGTAAATAGAATTACATTGTCGGAATACAGATTGTATTATTTAATGATATGTAAAAGGTACATAGAAAGCTGTAATCGTGTTGCTCGCACGAAATTTTAATGCAAAAAGTTTCATGAATTCTAAACGGGCGAGATACTGAACGTGAATCCTTAATGCTCCCTAATATGTTCCATTGATAAACTCGAATGTGTAATGCAATATAAGTGTCACAATCGTCTTCGAACTAAAAAAGACATCTGCAATGGCGTTTTCGCATTATGCAACGGGCCCCGTTGGCGCCATGCTAAAATGTGCGATTTCACTGCAGTTAATTTTTGCAGTGATCAATGCTTCTGAAACGGGCAAAAACAAAAAGTGAAAGTGAATTCGGAAAACACGCGAAAATTAGCATACAATGCGAAGATTAACGACTTATTGTTCATCCCGTCGAACGCTAGAAAAATATGGACGATCTCACAATAACGTCTCTTTCATCATTGTTCACTTTACTGTTGAATTCAACACGCATACAAAACGCTATTGAATAAGACGCACACGTACTCGCATGGAAGTGAATTTTAATTAATAATTAAACTGTGTTTTCAGTGGAAGGCTGAAACGCCGTTTAATGAAAAAACACGACGATTACAAAGATAAAGAAAATTGTTTCTAGAGAGGGAAACCTGCGAACGGACACGAGAAAAACAACTTTAGGGAGCATAACAAAGAAAAAAACATCTCACAGATGAGACCAACAAAGAGACCAGCAGCGTATAAAGGGAATCGTTAAAGTATAAGAGAAAAATAATAAAACTCCTCTTATTACACATGAGTTTTGAAGCTACGCCCGTACATTATGGTGACCATGTTTTTTTTTTTTTTGAGAAAATACAGAATGAGGGTTTTAAACCCGACTAATTTTTAGATGGTTTCTTAAAAAATTCGCATCGATATATTGATATTGCTTATTTTGTTAAAATCAATATAGTTATAGGGTAAAACATAAATTAAGAGTATAGAATTGAAAAAATTGAACGGAAAAATATGAATTCTGGGAAGGGAACAAATTGAGAATTTACTGTATAATGAAGATGTAAATTATCATTGTTGGAGATTTTTTTTCGACTATTCTTGATGTATCATAATCAGATACAGAAAATAAAGGACAAAAGGGCAATTTTGTAAAAAAAATCTCAATTAAAAACAGAGCGGTGAAATAAAGGACTGTCTTCTTGAAAAAAAGACGCATGGTCACCGTACATTTACGCACGGAATGTTTATGTACGTGCTAAATATTTATCGATACAATTCCACATATGAGAACCATCTGAAAACATCATCCTTCAAAAAACAATTTATTCCGAAACGAACACACGAGCCACCACTCAGAAATGAGTCAGGGGAATAAATTTTTCAGCGACGTCCGGAACAGAAGACGAACGAGCGGTATGCAAATGGCGATCCGATTTGATTTCCCCTTCAGCATCATTAGTATTGCTTTCGCAGCTGAAAACACTGCAAACAGCAAGAGGCCGCGTTCGTTTTGTTATTGCCGCGATGTGGACTGAATAACCTATGAGCGATGTCGCGGATCACGTTCGCCGCCTCCATACGCGTTGTTCGCCATTTTTTCCGTTTTAAATCGTGTTGTATAATTGTGCACATTTCGGTGTTGTCGCTTTCTATAATGTGGAGCGGTCAGTGGCGGGTACACTTCGCCAAGGGGCCGAGGCGTTAAAAATTTTTGGGGGATCCTATGTAGGTCCGAGCTCTAAACTTATCGTCCCTCATTATGCATAAAGTATAATATTTAAATTAGAAAGAATAGCGCCACAGGTGAAAATTTTTTTCGTTTTGATGTACACGGTACTTTTTTTTTACACGTTTTCGCTTTTACACGGTTTAAAAAAAATAAAAATAAAAATAAATGTTGAAAATAGTCAATAATAATGACATTAAAAATTTTAACATTGAATTCTATCACTAATGAAAATAGAAGAGCCACTGTTAGGTAAACAACGAGATGCATACTCGCACGTTTGTCATTACGTCGTAGTTTGACGTTTCAAGTGTAACCTCAAAACGATATATTGACCATGATATTTAAAAATTTTTATAAATTGCTTATGAAAATTAGGAATAAAATTGTATATACATAGTTGGTTTAGTGGAGGATTTATTATACTCATAGGCAGTGGAGGTGTTCCCTTCAAGACCTCCAATTGGAAAGGGGCCCTAAAATTTTTGTTGAATTATTGTAGATTTTTTTTATACCAATTATTTTTTATCAATTAGATATTATAAAATTTGGATCACTTTCTGAATAAAAAGGCATTTATTTGCATAAAAAAATTTTTTTTTTTTCAAAAATCGCCCTTTGTCCTTTTTGAAATCAACCACATATTAATAATAAATGAAAAAAATTCAATTGAGGCGCTATTTTCTTCTAATTTTAAATTTTTATGTGTAATGGGAAAAGTTCTGTACAGGGGCCTCCAAAAATTTTTGGTGCTTCGGACTCCTAATGAAATTAATCCGTATATGACGGATTTTCTGAAGAAAAATGGCATTTTTTTTGCATAAAATTAAATCTTATTTTATAAAATTGCCTATTTTGGCTATTTTCAAAAAAAATAGACAATTTCATAAAATAAGATTTAATTTTATGCAAAAAAATGCCATTTTTCTTCAGAAAATGATTTAAATTTGATGATATTATAAAAAATCCGCCACTGGCTGCCGTCGAGGATGCTAGACGCATCGCGAAGCCGAATTTTCGCAAACGAAAACTTCTAAAAATTTTCAACCATTTCGAAAGCGAGCATAGAAAAGCAATCTACTCGGAAATCTAATATGGTTATGTTAGTTGGGAAATAATGCTCGGGCGGGTGATATTTAAAAACGGACGCGGAAAATTGCTACATTAAATATGTACAGACCGAAACACACACACGCAGCATCCGACCGTCGGCAAATATCGATTTCTAGAAGTAAACATGCGAAAATAGCTTCGATTGGAAACCGAAGAACTTGCCTAAAGAAGAAACGAGGAATTTTGCCTAAAAGCGAGTTGGCGACGGCTCTTTAGCTCATTCCCACGAGATTACCGTAATTATTGCAATAATTATGAGAATTTGTTATTTGGACGGAGACCCATAAGCGGACACCGTTATTCCACGATGATTTCGGGGTTAATAACAGTGGGTCCGCTTTGCGCTTTTTTTTTTAATAATTCAATATTGAGCTCCTGTATAACGGGCATTCCAATTTTTTAACGCAACGAATGAGATTATTCGAAATTGATTGCACCAAAGAGAAATAAATTGGAACGTATCAGTTCAGTTTTATCAAATGTAAAGTTAAGCGACAAATGGGACTGTCGGTAGATAACTATAATCCCGTACTGAGAACATGATCTACTACATATTATAAACGATTTCTGTCTATGATAACGCTCAATTTTAAGGATTACGATGATTCAAAATATAATATAATTTTTATAAATAACGATTCTATAGTATTTATATGTAGTGTGAAAACATTGATTGCAGAATTCGTCAATAAAAACAAAATCCTCAAAATTACGCATAAGGCATTTAAAAGGGCTACTCTTACAAATTTATGCACAAATTTTGAATGTTACAATTTCTGGGAAAAATTCTAGAACGACTTTTGCAGAACACTTTTGAGTTCCATTGGAAACATCAGCAAACTCAAAAAATCTTCCCATTTTTATAACAAAACAGCCAAATATTATATCAGATGAATTAAGATACTACTTGATATTACTTGATAATCAATATTTTCACTATAAAATCTTTCGCAAAATGAGTACATTTTAATTTTTCCATGTTGGGAAAATTTTCTGATTTTCGAATTCGCCGGAGATTTCAAACTTGTTTTGCAAAAATCGTTCCAGAATTTTTCTTAAAAAAGGTAACTTCATCAAAATTAGTATATAAATTTGCAAGTATGGCCTTTTTTAAATGAAAATATTCTCTCATATTAAAGATTCGGTTTTTATAGACAAATTCCGCGATCAATATTATCACAATAGTACATATAACACAAACAAAACGAATCTGGAACATAAAACTCGTTATTCGTACAACCCAACCGCTGTGACATATCTGTTTTTGAAATCAAACGACGCACACATTCAGCACACACTTTTTTCGGAATACTAATACGAATTCGATCGAAACACCAAATTGAACCGATGGGATTTATTTGTCGTTAGGCCGCGATGACTACATGCAGTCACGCGACACAATGGAACATCGTCGTACATAATGGATGTGTGCTTCGGATGCACACATGTCCACTGTTATCCATAAAAAATATATATTATCCATAAAATATATATGGTATAAAAATCGAAAAGTAAAAGCCGGAATTCGAAAGTCCGTGCGTAGTTAATCTTCGTTTACGCCCACTGTTTTATGGTGTTGGGTTTCGTACTGTTTTTCGAGATTGTGAACGGATTAATGTGTGTAATAAAGCGATTGTTCTATATGGTCGTATTATCTATTGTCGAGTGTGTGTGTATAAGATTTTGATATTCGATCGTGCAAAAGTGAAAAATCTTGATTTATTTCAGCACGTGACGCGTGTGGTTTAAAAATATCCAACAGGAAAAGTAAGCGTTTCGTATAAATGAAAATATATTATGCGCTTTTTTATAATAAATTATTTATAGCATGAATTCGAAAAAAATCTCCCAATTCACGATCTAGATTCATAAAATTTATTAATTAGCAGACTAATTTTATGTGCATTCTGATGATATCTGCTTTATGCGGGATGTATGCGATGATGGATTTGATGTTTATTAGCGTGAAATGAAAAGTTTTGCAATTTTACTTTATAATTCGAACCGATAATCGCAATGAGTATTCAATCTCAAAACTAGACGTTTCTAATTGTTTTTATTTTAAGATCTTCAATGATTAATTCAAATTCGTTCCACTAAATGCCCTACCCAAAAACATACCGATACGCATCACATAACTTCCATGCATAAAAATTCAGTTTTAAAATTTTTGTACCAATACCACTTAATCGTTCGCCAAATGGATTTGAATCATACATTTATCCACCCTTTATTTTATCCCCCTACACAATATTCTTTAACGAAACATCGTATTCAGGGTCGTAGCCAGGTTTTTTTTTGGGAGGTCAAAATATAACTTTTTATATGTTTGCGATAAAATTATCCTATTGTTTTTTATTTGAAGTTTAATATTTGTGTGAATTTAAGGCATTCAAGATTATTTTTTTACATTTTAACATGGTGTAATAAAAAAGTATTATTTTGCTACAATGGTAAAATCAATAAGACCCGGTCAATATACAATTATAATTATTAGATGGAAACTTATTATAATTTTTAAAGTTTTGACATGGCGAAATTTCGTCACATTACACTTTTTTATAAAGTATTTTTGGATGAAAGTTCCATTTAAACTATCTTCAATTATTATATGGTCATCATATATTTTTTTAGACGGTAAGTATTTGGAACATATCCCCCGTATTTTTAAAATTTCGAAGGGGTCCCTATACCCCCTGGCTACGGCCATGAATTCGCATTCGTCCTCCAATCGATTTTATTCTAACTACCATTTCTATTGTTACAACTCAGAACAAAAGTACCATACTACAACACAAAATTTGAAACGAATATCGGTTCGAATATCGAAAAAGATTTAAAAACCGCCCTTCGTGCAATCTATGCAAAACTAAACAAAAATGATACACATCCTCCAGCCTTACCAACCTGAGCACACCATCGCTAGACCGCAATTTTACGTACAACTATCATATAAAAAACAATGGAAACAATTCGATTCACTCGCGCACGCACACCAGGTTATGGCCGGCGGATGGACCGTCTCAAAAAACAAATCCAAATTCACACAAAAAACGGCTCGGTCGTTTGTTATTTTCGCGAATCCGGCGGAGCGCAGGGTTGCAACTGTCAAAACCTCACTGCGCGACAAATCAATACTGCCACACTAACAGGCGACTGTCACCGGCGGGCGACGGTGGCGCACTGGTCGGCGTTTTCCTGTTTTAAGGCGCTCGCGCATGCGCACGAGAGCGGGCCGTAATAAAAATTACGAAATTGATCATTATGACATGTTAATTTATTGTCTCGCGCCGGCTCTGGAGATTGTGGCTTTTATTTGGATTCGTGTGTGCAATGGAATGAGTGTGATGGGAACATTTTCGTTTGTTTTTTTATATTATAATCTTGTTAGGAGAATGACGCGTTTGATTATGACATGAGTTTGTGGCGACCATTTTTTTCGAAATCAAAACCAGGATGTTTAAAAAAATTGAATCATGAGTATGCATCGTTTATAAACATAATAAATCGATTAGTTAATAAAATGATATCCAATAAAGTAAATAACAAATATATCACCATCTTACAGCTAATACAAAAAGGATAATATGCAAAATATTGACAAACATGTTAAAAATAATAGTAATAATTTTTTAAATTAACCATTGATGTGTATTGATGTCGTTTTAAGATTGACCAGGATAAAGACCCTAAAAATGATTATAGTATGATTGGTTACCTTTCAGTTAGTTTAATAATTTTGAGGTAGAAAAATAATTATGGTGAAATGATCGAATTGAAGGATATTGCAAGTCAAATAAAAAGTTGATGAATAACATCGATAGAAGATAACATGATATCCGAAAGATGAAAAACTAACAATAAGACGGGAAAATTAGAGAATCAAAAGATAGGTGAAGAAAGTATCTATACATTGGGTGAAAATCGATTTATTGAAAGAGGTAACTTTATCCAGTATTAAATAATGGTTAATTGTAAGTAAAGATTAAATTTTAAAAAGCGTCATCGTATGTCGTATGACTCGTATGCAACCTAAATATCATCCGCTTCAAGATTATACATTCCAATTCCAAATACCATAAAAAATTGAGCATTTTTCGTAATTCAAGTATGTAAAAAGAAAATCCCAAAAAATATCCTCGCATCAATACTTTAGTCAGATTTCCTAACTATTTATCGATCATACATCGTATCACTTAACTTTGATTAAATGAAAAAACGACTCTTTATGATATGAGTCACATCATATAACATCGTTGACCGATGCAATACGATCATCGACATCGAACCCAATTGACAGAAGTAATCTTAACAAAGGCTACTAATTCTTCTAAAGAAAAACGAGTTTCCCAAAGAACGTGTAATGATTGCACAGTTGGCGACAATGCACCAACTTTCCAAAATAATATAAAAAACGTCATCAAAAAAGCGTCAGTATATCGAATGTGACAACCATTGCGATTCGGAAGCCACACCGAGCGGAAAGTAATCATGAAGATCATTTCCCATACTCATCATTCGCTTTGTCTTGGTCAATTAAGACCCTATTGATGACAAATATCCCTAGGTACAACAAGGCTCCTTATAGTATTCTCAGACGAAATATTAAAGGATAGTTTCGGTTCATGCAGAGACATCTATTGATTTTCATAATATTAAAAAAATATTTTATTTATTTATTTTATGAACAAAAACCGTTATATAAAAATTAAAATATCGATTAAAAATATAGTTTAATTATTTAAAATTATTTTAGTGATTTATATTTGAAAAATAAAATTGAAAAATTCTATAATTTTAATGACATCTGTCGACATTTATTATAACTATTGATTTAGTGTTCAAAACGAACGAATTCGACGAAACCTTATTTTCATATTCTGAATAGATTATAAAATATTGATTTATTAATTAAACCGAAAAAAAAAAATAAAAAAAAAAAATGGCGTTTATCATGAAAATTACTTGCCAAGGTTTCGGTTTTAATGCGTCTAGTGAAAGAAATGGAACTAGTTAGTTGGCAGTGACTTTATGCGAAAGGGTCGTACACGGGTCACTAGACACATTCGTGACGACTTTTTTTTTCAAAATCGACATTCGCATTATAATTTATTTACTATTCATCGATTGGACGGATATTTATTATTCAGAGTAAAAAAAATTCTCATATACAACGCGAATGTCATATTGCGATATACGAACTCGGATGTAAGTATGCAATATTGGGTTATTTATTTTTGCCATATCTCAAAATAAGAGAAAGCCATCTGCGGGACGATTTTCGCGATCGTATCTTTATATGAACACACAAAATATTCAGCTCGAAGCCAAAATTTTTCCTTTGTTCCTTTGACGGACGAACTCTTAAAAGAATCCTCTTTAATATCGCCCCGATTCATTATTAGGTATATTTTCATGTTCGCTTCAAAAGAAGTCCATTTGTATCCATTATACTATCGATATTGAAAACGTAATTCTCATTTTTTGTGTGCTCGATGAATGCCCATGTACAAATCGAATGATTAATGACACATATTATATTTAATATTTCATTTTTTTCGGTTAAGGATTCGATAAATTTGTACTTTCTAATCGAAAAAATGTACCATTAATAATATATGTCATTTTTAAATTTTTTTAATAACATTTGAACATAACTATAATTATTGCTTAATAATTCAATTAGGGTCAATTTGGATCATTAGAGAAGAAAATTATTAAATTAATTTGTACATATGAAATTTTAATGATATTTTTTATGAAAAAATATTACTCAATACAAATCTCAGCAATATAATATCAATGACATTCAAAGTACAATGAAAATTAATAAAGTAATCGATCATTCAATTCCCTTAAATTAATAAAACCCAACCCATCCTTAAATAATTAAAAAAAACCTTCATCCATTCGCAGCAACCTTCCACGGCCGTTACGACTCCAAGCAATCGCACAAATTGCAAAAGCAGAGAAGGCCGAGGGGTGAAATTTTAAAGAGAGCCCTGTTCCGAATCGCATGAGAGATTACATTGTGGTAGCCGTTAAGGAAGAAGGCTTAACGGCGCCGTTACCCGTCCTAGTCCTCCGTTGCATTCGTGCAACACTCGGCCAACCGGCAACAACCTTCTTCGTGAGTGCTCGTGTGCAGCCGAATGTATCTGTATCTGTAAGAGGTTTTCAGGGTGGGTGGTGGGTGTTGGGTGGTAGGTGGTGGGCGGATGAGGCGTTTTCATCCTCGAAGAGAATCTCGAGTCCTTTCCTGCTGAGACTGTGGCGTATGATCCGTGCGCAATCTTATGAAGTGGGTTTCAATAGTTGAACATGAATAGATGCTTTTTTCAATATAAAACTGTTATATAAAGTATAGAAATTTTAAATTCAACGAATGTACATGATGTGATAAATTCATTTATAAAAACTAAATACTCAATAATCTCATTCTAAAAAGGTTGTCTTTGCAAATTTATGTACTAATTTTGACGTTGCTATCATTTCTAGAAAAAAATCCTGGAAAAATTTTTGCAGGACACCTTTGAGCTCCTTGACACATTACCTGAACTAAAAAAATCTTCCTTTTTTATCGCAAAAAGCCAAAAACCACAAAGTATTGTTTGATACGAATTAAGAGGATAATTTTACTTGATAATCAATAGTTTGATCATAAAACCTTTTGCAATGAATACATTTTATCTTGCCCATGTCGTAAAACGCGAAAATTTTGTAATTTGGCTGATATTCAACCTAAAGCACCGAAGACCTCAAACGTGTTTTACAAAAATCGTTCCAAGATTTTTTTCCCAAAAACGATAACACAGTAAAAATTAGCGCATAAACCTACAAAGATAGTCTTTTCAAAAAATAGTATTCCCTCATGTACAATTTTCAGGACTCGGTTTTTATAGAGAAATTTCCCATTCAAATTTATCACAGTAGTATAAAGCAAATTTTAACCTACATCACAATCCGACACACACATCCGCCCACTCGTTGCACCAACACACCATAAGTGGCACACTGAAAGTGCAAAAAGTCACTCGAGTCATCCCACCTTCACTCCAAAACCCTAGGGAGCTGAAGGAGGGGAACCTCCTCGAAAGTGGCAACGGGACCTCTCCTCTCGGTGAATCTTAACGAGGTGTAACCCGGTAATGGATTCGCCAAAATAAAATTGGCTGAATTTTCGCAGAGTCGCCGGTAGGAATTTTAAGATGCGGCTCTCGAAATCGTTTCGAAACGGTCAACGGGAAAGGCAATGTTGGGCAGAGGTCGTCACGATGAGTGGGCCGCTAATGATTCCACTCGTTGCCGACGAAAAAATGCGTATTCAGGTTAATATTTTTGAGAAATGTCCATTATGCGGAACGTCTCCGTGGAATGTGTAAGAAGGTGCGTGTGTTTTTGTATAAAAAATTTTCGTGATAAAATAAATATGTTTTTATGGGAACAAATTGTTAAAAAACTATTTTGCATTAAACTTGAGCTTTAAAGAAAACGAATGTGCATTCAAAAAAATTATGTGCGAATTTAACACAAGCATTAAAATGTGTGCATTCTAAAAAATATCTGTATATTAAAACAAATAAACGTGCATTAAAATGAATGTAAGTAAACGACGGAAACGTCGCAAATGTGACCAGGACATAAAATACCAACCGCTCGACCATTATTCACAACTTTCATAACAGAATCTATTCGCAACAAACCTAATTCACACAAAATCAACATTGATTCAAAAATGGACCAAACTGTTAAAATGTATAACGTTCTGTTGTTCTGTTCATACGTAAAAAAATGTAAACGTTGACACTTTGAAAGTTGACAGTAGTATTTTATTACCTATAGAGAAAGGCGACGTTGCCACCTACTGTCACTTTAATGCACAAGCTATTCATTCTATTACACATTTAATATTTTTTTTAATGCTCACTTTATACTGCACAAATTTTTATTTTTCATTGCACACTATGAATAAAATAATGCTCAATACAAGATTTTTGAATGCATCCGAAATAATGTACATCGTATATTTTTCTAATGCACAAGTAATTCGTTTTAAGGCTCAATTTATCTTTTTTTAATGCACAGTTAAATCGTTAAATCCTATTTTTATCAGTGTGAAATTTGTAAGTTTGATGCAATAACGAGGGTAAAATCTGCAAGTATCAAAAGCTATTTTGTCGTAAGATAACGCAGCAAGCTGCCGTCCTATGATAAGTCAAAAGCTTAGCGGATAGAAAACTTTCATCCTTAAGATCGTTTAGTTCATCGCAGCGAACTTTTATTAAATTGTAGTTAGTCGGTTTAATCAAAAGCGTTGAAGCAATTTTGTCCTTTGAACCCTTGACCGCGATGAAACACGCACGTCTGCGTGTGAAAACTGTTATGGCCCACGTATGATGCTTTCAACACAGAACCTACTTTCTTTCTCATAACAAAATTCTATACATTAATAAAAAAACATGCATCAGAATTTTCTACGAAACATTTTCCATCTAATCTAGAAACAAATGCGCAGTATTATAATATTGATTTATACAGCAATCTGTCTATTTGGCATATAAAACGCAACGTTTGCCAAAAACGAAAAAATGGGCTTTCTGTCAAATTAACTAAATTTTTATCGCACAAACTACATGTCTTTTTTATGACATCGAATATTCATTATTTCAAAGAAAATATGAGTATATAAACCTACTTCCATTTTCACTTTAAGGGGTCAAGAAAATAAAATCAGTGAGAGGTCCGTCTCCATCGATACCCAATAATCACCTAGCTAGGGTTTTCAACTGTCATGGTTAAAAAAAGAGAACATTTATCAAAAAACTGTGTATTTTTAACAATTTTCTTTATAATTGTGCCTGTTATTATTAAAATAGAATAGGTCATTTAACGTACCGAAAATATCATTATTTTACAAGGTAAATTTCCCTCAGTACAGGAAAAATTATATCTATAAGGCTTATGTAAACATAATGTACATACAGCCGTAACTATGATTTTCAAACCACTCCTCTGGTACTCCCATTTAAAACAATTTAATATGAATTTTAAAAAAAGTGTCGCAGGCGAATTTTTTTTAATAAAACTACATAAATGTACATAATAATAGTTGATAAAAATAGTAATAGGAATGTGAAAAATTCACTTAAAAATTAATTGTTGAATTTAATTATCATCAGTTTCATTCTCATTTTCATAATCTCTGTTGTTATATTATATTTATACACTGCTAATTTGGTCCAAAAGTTTCTCATTTTCTTTTATTTCTGTATATAAAAATATATAGTACGGACTGCGTAAAATTATTGTCAAAATTGAAAAAAAGGACATTCTGGATATATTGCAAAAAAGAGAGAGAACAAAAGAATTATGTTAAAAAAGAGAACACGTTCTCTTCAAAAGAGACCTGTTGGCAACCCTACGCCTAGCACTTTTATAGCACAGCAATCGATCTCTGAGACATATTAATTCGCGAAAGAGCCGGCTTATTGTCGTATTAATTAAGGTTTCGCCAAATAAACGGGCCGAAGCCGATCGATAAGCGGGCCGGCCGGGCCACAGCCGGCTTCGGCGCGCTTCTTCTTGCACACGGGCCAAAAAGTGGCCGACTACTAACGGATCCGTCCACACGTAAATAAATACGGCACGTATGTACGTAATGGCCAGTTCCCAATCTGGCCGAGTGGCCCGGTTATCGGCGCCGCGGGCCACATTCCCCGAGAAAAGACGGCCCCTAGTTGGGCGTGTGCAAGAAGGGAACCCGAGCTAACAAACCCATTAACGATTATCCATGGTTGCCCATAAGAAGGGGGGGGCAATGGATTATTTACATTGAGGCTGTTCGAACAATATGGGCTAATTGATAATCGATCGTGTACGTATCCGGGAACAATATGGATGGGTGGTCAACCCTTTTCAAATGGTCAATAAAATGTTATTTATCGTCGGATAAAAGTACACTTGCGTTCTGGATATGAGGGGAACTATGTTTTAGTGTTTCTATGTTTGATGTATGAGAAAATCATTTTATTGGCGATTATATGACGGCTGTGTGACAACTTTGATCTTGAAATTTGTCTATAAAAACTGAATCTTCAAATTGATACATAAAGCTATCATAGCATATCGATAGCATTTTTAAAAGGCTATCGTTTAAAATTTATATACTGATTTTAACGGTGTTATCATTTCTGAAAAAAGTTCTGGAGCGAATTTGCAAAACGCCTTTGAGTTTTTTAGGACATTAAATTGAACTAAAAAAAATCTTCAAATTTTTATAGAAAAAATAGCTCAAAACTATAAAATACCACATCAGATGAATTAAGAAGATAATTTTATTTAATAATCAATATTTTGAGCGTAACTTTTTGCACATTAGCTCGATAGGACGATTTTTTGAATTTACTGATATTCAACCGAATACGCTAAGGAATACACAGGGTTCTATAAAAATCATTCTATGATTTTTCCCAGAAATTATTGCATAAATTTAAAAGGACAGGTTTTTTTAAATATAACTATCTTCTTTTGTCTAGTTTTAAAAATTCGGTTTTTATAGATAAATTCAACGATCAAAGTTATTCAAATAGTATGTAGATTTTATATAATATTCGATTCAAAAAATATATACAAAATTTAAGAGGAAAAGTGTATATAAAAAAAATCTCTGCACGTATGTATTGATTGGCGCAAGGAAGTGCTCCGAGGAAAAAGGGGTCGAAAAGAGTCACGCAGTAAATATGTGAAAAATGTCAAAAGCAAAACTAGAGCGATAAAGGCTAACAACATTGAAAAAAATCTCACGCGAAGATAGAAAAAAAAATTTAGAGGCACAAAGTTACCGCCGTCTTTCTTTTTCGGACGCCTTAACCCCTCGGCGACCTGACCCAGCTACGTACCTCGGCTATATAGCTGAAATGCGGCCAGAGAGAGCGAGGTGAAAGGGCTACCGGCTGAATTATATTTAACCGAAGTTACACGAATAACTTCGTCGGAGGGTTCTGGTCAAAATAATGGTTATATCCGGAGAAACAAATGCCCGACCCACCTAGGGTCCGTACAAAGGGTGCGCTCCGACACCTCGCGCCACCCAAGACTCCGCCCTCCCACTGCCGCGGACTCTAGAATTTTTAGCTCCATAAAGTCTAAGCTGCCATCAAAATGCATATATACTTTTATTGATATTGTTATTGGGTTGTTAGCTCCGTATTGGATCGCCGCTCGGCCCTCCTTAAGCATTGAGACATCCGCAAAAGAGCGAAGAGCAAGCTGAACTGTGCATTCGACTTCGGCGAAGGTCAACCGATAATCATCGAGGCGGAGGCTCTTAAGGACATCGTTGAATTAAAAATAAAGAAGCGATTTAATCTGTGAAAGTTTCTTCAAGGTAGGTTCGCGGGGTGCATCTTTGTTGTCGTGTTAAATATTCGTCTCACAGATCGGTTTCGAAATGTTCGATATGGTTGGTTTGAATTTCGCACAACTAGCTATATGAGCCTTCGACGGTGAAACTTTAGCGTTCCGCTGTGAAATAATTCAATTCTATAACTTCTTACGTTCGCGTGTGTGCGGAGAGAATAATGGATGTGTTGTGTGAAAACTCAAAATGAACGCCTCAAAATAATATACGCTATGAGACTCCGATAAATTACGTTTCCAGATTCAAAATATAATAAAAGACTAATAAAAATAAATTGAAAAGCTTTCAACTGTCGCAACTACGCTTTAAATTTAACTAAATTATTTCGTTGGTGAAATAGCGAGTTTGATGGTTACAAGCTTTTCATACGGAAAGAGATCGCATGATAAAACAAACGACCGAAATTTAAAACTGTGGCAAGCTTTGTACAGTACGTGCTATTATAATACTGTACGAACTAATATGCATGAAACTTACCCAGTAGAATATCGTCGTCATCGTGCTGGTCAGATGCCAGCATTGCTACAACATAAAAGAGATAAAGCCATCAGAATGAGTTGTAATCGACCATTTCATCACTAAGATTTACATATCGGTTCAAGTTCAATGAGTAAATCCTTCGAGGATATATCCAAATTATAACTCATTCTCACTGCATCGACCTGATTAATTAAGCAAGAGCTCCCTGCTTGCAGCCTACAGAGATTCAGAGACCCTGAAGCAAATCGTTTCATTTAATTTGGCGTCCATACGTAATCAAATTATGAATAAATAAATACGAACGCTTTATGTAGTGCGGACCGGGAACCCAAGGGACCCGCACCCCAGAATCTATTAGGCAGCTCAAACACGGGAAAAACACAAACGTGTCCAGCAAACTAACAACACAGAAACGTTCATGATCCACACGTATAAAAAGGGACGATTACGTAATCTATAGGCTTCAATTGATGTGTGGATCACTCGACAAGAAGTATTCGAACTATTGGAATAAAATAACCTTGGGGCACTGTTATTCAATCCTTGAAAACGGATCGTTTCTGCTTTGTATTAAACACGTATAAAATATTCAGAAGGTTTATACGGCATGAATAATATAATTAAATCGTTCATATATATTCATGAAAGAATCATTGTGTTTTCTTTGCGTTAAGCTGTGCTCATAATAGAGACCTTTCAGTAATGATAAATCGACAATGAGTGACTCAATCCAATTATGAATTGTCCTAAAAGTCGCATGATATATCTCATGTGAACAAAGTTTGTTACTGTTATTGGCGACTTTTGACAGTACGTGGTCGCTGAAATCAACGACTACGCGTCGACCATGTACAGATGACTTTAAATTGCTCGTGTGAATATAGTCTGTCTGAATGTCTATTCAGATAAATACCATATCAATCTACCGAGAAACTTCATTCAGTTTCACAAGGAGAGGGTCCGACGTGGGAAATCAACTTCTTATTATCAGAGATTCGTAGTACTTGGTTTTTAAGCGCTTCAGCTACTATAGGTAGATTAAGGTTATACCAACCATTCATTACAGAGACAACTGAAAAGGAGAAGATCGAAATAACAATCAGACCAACCTAAGAAGATGTCGTCGTCCTCGTGGTGATGATGATGGGCAAGGGTGGCCATGGCTCTGCAAAGTGCCGGCGGCGATGCTGGCGGGGGCGCGGGCGCATGCGCGTGCGCACGCAGCGACAGCGGCGACGCGGCCAGCACCCCGCCACAGGGCATCGCCTCACCGCACCACCGAACCCTCACAATACGCACATTGTCCAAATGCCTGAAACAATCAAAGAATATTTTATTAGTCTTGTCTTGTCTTGTCTTGTCTTGTCTTGTCTTGTCTTGTCTTGTCTTGTCTTGTCTTGTCTTGTCTTGTCTCGTCTCGTCTCGTCTTGTCTTGTCTTGTCTTGTTTTGTTTTGTTTTTTTTTGTTTTGTTTTGTTTTGTTTTGTTTTGTTTTGTTTTGTTTTGTTTTGTTTTGTTTTGTTTTGTTTTGTTTTGTTTTGTTTTGTTTTGTTTTGTTTTGTTTTGTTTTGTTTTGTTTTGTTTTGTTTTGTTTTGTTTTGTTTTGTTTTGTTTTGTTTTGTTTTGTTTTGTTTTGTTTTGTTTTGTTTTGTTTTGTTTGGTTTGGTTTAGTTGACTTGTGACACCACCATGGCATAACAGGTTTTGACCCAAAGTCACCATGGTGGCTAAATCATTGAATCTTCTCATTTTCGGGATAGGAAGGAGGACCGACCCAAACGTGCTTACCGCACATACTAGTGCACCGATCGCCGACGACCGCTTAGGCTAGGCGCAAACCAGAAACTGTTTGTCCGCCGATAATTTTAATCAGTATGGAGATGTATGCAAGTGCGCAAATTATAACGATTCGGTAACGGCCGATAAAAAAGTTTAATAGCCTACGCGATTGCCATTAAACTAGTCAATCGGTAAACTATCGCCTGACTGCTAAATCAGTATGGCGCTCTTCCACGCGCGCACGTCAAATTAGCAGACGAAATTAATTACAAATTACGAGATTATTAACAAATTAGCAGACGAGAACTCTATCGTTCGAGAGCAGACTATTGGCTGGTTTGCGCATTCGCCACCAACCCAACTACTCAACCGGTCCAGTGTGCGCGCTAACAGCCCAACCTGATCAAATTATTGACAGACAAAAAGTTTCTAATTTGCGCCTAGCCTTATAATTGTTGTCACAAACAATCGCGGCAACGGTACATATCATTTGTATGGCGGACGATAGAGAATGAAATCGGAACCATTTTTGGAATTGCCTCATCAAACGAAAGATTTAACTCTCATTTTTTTGGGACAAATGGTTAAATTCCCATCTAACACGATCGAGTTGGTGCTAAACACGGAATCCTACTCTGGCCAACCCGTGATTTGAACAATCATCAATATATTGATAGTTCGTGGAACATACCACTACATCACGTGCTGGTGGTCTTGTTTTATCTTGTCTTGTAATTTCTTGTCTAGTATTGTATTGCATTGTATTGTATTGTATTGTATTGTATTGTATTGTATTGTATTATATTGTATTGTCTTGTTAAATCTTGTCTTGCCAAAATTCAATGATAAGCAGGGAAATTTTTGATCTTTGAGGGAATTTGATTTTTGAGGGAAATCAAGTGGTTTCCCCATTTTTCACTGAATGTCATCTAGTGGCTAGATAACTGTATTTAGTTTGGTGCAGTTTGAAAATGTATGGTTTCATTCAATATGTGAGAATACTTGTGATGTAGTCTTGTTTTGCTGTTTATTTACATTTATATAGGCCACGCGTAATGATGATGAACGTTGTGAGTCAACGGCTTACAATTAGTCTTGTCGGACCTATTGACATGATATATAGTGTATGGTGACGTATAATATTTGAAACTAGAGGTAGTTTTTAGTTTTTAATTCTTTAAGAGTTACTTTATCGTTATTAAAACGTAGCGAGTACGATAAGGGAAAATGTATGAATTTCTGAAGGTATCAAAAAACCTTGTTCTCAAATAATAATTTTTATCAAGGTTGTCAATTGCTATGAGTTACTTTTATGTTAGAAAATTCTCTTTAATGAACAATACAATTCACCAAATGTATTTTGGGGGAAGAAAATTTTCCGTTGACACGTCATACTACACTTTCATTTACACACGTAATAGAAACGCTATTATTAGTTCGATTATAAAGTTCTAATTTGGGACAATAAACTAAAGTTTAAATACTAAACATAAAACAGCTTTACGTAACATAATTTTATTTGACACCCTCAAAATCACAAATCAAAAATATCACATCATTTCGAATAATCCACACTTCTCAACTGTCATTCCATGTTAATAAAACATATTTTATTTGCAAAATTTGTCGATTTTCATCACTTTTTCTTGCGATGAAACGATAAGTTTTTCACAGGACGGAAACGGAAAAGACCGCACGGGACAGAGGTTGCTTTTCCCGGAAACGAGGGCGGCAATAATAATTTTGTATATTGCTGCAATATCAATTTTCCATTGACGCAAAAGGAACCCTATTCGATTTCCTATTAGACGTTATATTATATTATATACACGATTTTTTTTACAGAAATACAACATTTTATGAGCTCATGTAAAAATCAAATATCGAACAATAATCCTTCGACAGATTTTCTAAAAATATTCACGTATCGAATTACCGCATAAAATTTCGATAATGGATTGGCCGTCACGCCACGTCCCCGAAATAGGCAAAAAACGTGTATTTATTTAAAAATTATTATTTTCTCATTTATCTCCAAATTATTCGTTTCATTCGTATTATTATCACACTGCAGATATGTACGCGATTAGCGAAATTAATCCGCGTGTACGAAAATATTTGTTCGCGAATGCGGATAGCGTGACTGACCTTTAATAAAATCGGACACGTTTTCAGATTTAGATACCATCTGTCATTGCGGTTTTGCTAAAATAAACTGCGAAGTGAAAATTTGTTTTGGAAATACAAAAATTTCGTTTCATCGCGGGATAATGCGATCAACGCGCCCTTTGACGTCGTCGGATATAATTGAATATTTGAGAGTCATTATGTTTCGTTGAATATTAAAACGGTGTCGTGGAATAATACGATGAATTCGCGAATTGATACAATTTTCGATACGGAGACGATTTAATTTATTGCAGTTCTATTCTAGGTTTCGTTCGGAACGCACTAGCGAATCGATCAAACAAATGCACTCAGACGAAGTAACTTTTATCGTTTCATCGATGAAATTCAGATTTTCTAGAAACACGGTTTATGCATTCTCTACACATTTTAAGATCGTAGATTTTGCTTCTTAGAATACAGAATTTATTCATGGATATTTAAATTCAGAAGGATAAATATTTTAATATCTTAAACTAATATACATGTTTATGCTAACGCGATTATATCGGTATTACGAATTCTGAATGAAATTATATTATGAAAACATCAAACCCATAAATAAACGTATACTAACATAATAATACAATGAAAACTAATACATTATGTTCGATATTCTGCAACCAACTATAACTTCATATTCCACATTGTGTTTGCTAATATTTGCGAAGCCAAAGTGGAAATTCGCTTTTCGTCAAACCAAATAAATTGCAACTGCGAACATTGTTGAGTTCAAAACACAAATAATTTCATGCGATGTTTTATAATGTATAAAAAAATATTAAGTTTCATTCATTTATTCTATACCTCATGAATATTCTGAGCGAAATACGCGATCGTCGTATTTCTATGAATATTCGTGCAAAATTTAGCCGAAAAGAACATTTCGCGTCTTTTATCCAGAATTTTGAAACATTCGCCATCAACATCAAAGTAACCGAACTTTTTGCATTTGAAAATGTTCGAGAAAATCAAACGGAACCACCGACTGTGCTGAAAGCTCCGGAAAAGGAACTTCGAGTAAAGACCCGTCTGAAGACACGATATCAAAAATACGACCCATTGAAAAGCAACCGGACGTGTTGAGTTAGATTAGATTAGATAATCACAACAATAAAATGTTATATTTGCTTTTAAAGAAACTAATTCCGATAATTACTTCTTGTGTTTATTTTAGTAATAGTATGATCCCTTTATATTGTTTTCATATTTCTTTATAATGAAAAAAAAAAATCCAACTAGTGATATATCATAGATAGCACTTTCATTATGCATGAGCATTTTCCAATTTTTTTAATCTACATAATTCCATTATTTTCCTCGA
This sequence comes from Hydropsyche tenuis, assembly GCA_009617725.1. Classification (NCBI taxonomy): domain Eukaryota; kingdom Metazoa; phylum Arthropoda; class Insecta; order Trichoptera; family Hydropsychidae; genus Hydropsyche; species Hydropsyche tenuis. The sequence continues at coordinate 478,073 of VTON01000122.1, read as the reverse complement.
GCACTATAATCAATAACCGATGCGTTAGTTCAAATCGATATGATTGAATAATGAAACGTTACAAGCATAAATTTTAAATAGCTAACGATTTAGTATCATCAAATTTGCTGATTACCAAAGTTAAGCAGCAAATAACGCGGTCAATAGTTGATTGTGATCTTATACCGTCGACTTGAGACCACATAGAAACGATAGTTTTCAGTATTCGAATTTCATGAGATTTAATTACTTAAGAAAATTATCCAAACTTCGGTTAATATATTAGAAAGACCTTTTTCAGTATTAAACATTATAAAGGCGATGAAATTTCGAATATACCATGTATATTTAATCTATTCAATTTCATTATTTTTATCATCATATCCAAACTATGTACATATATAACGTCTACTACAGAACAATTTTTTTTTTCTATAATATAATATGTTACTCAAAGTTTGTGTTATCGCGCTTTCCATGAAAAATGCAAACAATTCTTCCATTTTATGTGAAATTTAACGTTAAATGTCGGTGTATTGTCTTCTTATATTGTTTTGTTAAAAAAATTAAATATCCAACGTCATCTGTCGAATATGACAGTTGACTTGTCTTATGATATACCTACCCACGAAAGGCTGGAAAATATTTGTATTGCTGACACTTGAGTGTCGCAATTTGATTAAAAATGGCGTTGAGGACTACAAACCAAGCCTAATGGCTTGGTTTTATATTATAAATCATTTTAAAAGATGAAAGTCGGAGAATCATCATTTATCAAAATGTTGTTTTAATATAGAAAATTTATACATTTCTTTCTATATCACATTTGCCTTTAGATAGTAATATATCAAAATAAACTTCTAATGAATTTAAATACTAAAAACTAAAAATCAACAATTATTACACTACCACGCATCACTCAACTTCAAAGAACATTAAAACCATCAAAATTTCACCCATCACCAATCATACATCGAATCCGAACCCAAAATTCCAACAACCCAAAACATTTCCAATCGAAACTCCAACATCAAACCACCCCAAAACCTCAACCGCGCACAGGGTTGCCAAATTTCCAAATTCACTGATCGGGACATTTAGTATTTCGAACGATAAAAAAAAGGCAGAACCCCTAATTTTTTTCGTCCCGGTTTTCGGTTATGGTTCAATAAAAAATATATATTTAGGTTTAGTTCCGGTTTTCGGTTCAGCTCCGAGTGATAAATTTGTAAATTAAAAAAAAAACAAATATATTTATCAAAAATATCGTAGATTTATAAAAACCGACTTTCCCAAAAATTCAAAAAAATATTTCTCTAATATTCTTCTAACCATTCAAGCAATTCTTTTAGTTCTGCGACTTTTTTTGTTGACAAACTAAATTCATTATGAATTTTTATAATTATTAACTCAATATCAAAAGTTAAAAATAATAGAAGGTGGTTCTCCAGGTTGTCTACAAAAATTAAACGAGCCTTTTTAACTATTATATACATATGTTACAGCCAAAGCATCAAGCCTGTTAATACGTGCATTCTCTCGCGAATGCATACGTTGTCTAAATCAGAGAAAACATAATTATAAACAAATAATATAAACCCAAAATATTCAATTTACGCCAATTTATTTTTGATTTACGTTCAAGAAATTGTGACAGATAAATATGTCAGCGATTCGATGCATTCTCTCGTTAATATATGCTATCTCTAGAGATAGTGTATACGGAATCTCGTATTGTGTCTAAAACAGGCTTGTCCAAGATTTCAGTATGCGGGGGCCACTTACAAATTTCAAATCTCAAAATTTCAATTATTGTACATTCAAAACGTAATAAGTATTAAAATATTGGTAAATTTATTTATTTCCATTATAAAACTATTTCGATGAGTTCATTTCGGAATAAATGCTGTTTGTTATGTATGTTTTTTGTGTGAAAAGTGGGGGCCACTTTGGCACCATAGTGGCCCTTTGGACAAGCCTGCTCTAAAACTTAAAGCACGCGATACCATCTCTAGATAATGTATGTATTAACGACGATGAACGCTCTGACTGTAACATTATAACATATGTACATTTTTCACACAAAAAAATGGTTAATTTACAGAAGCAATACGGGACTCGGGATTTATCTATCGAACTCGGGACAGTCCCACTTAAACAGGGACGTCTGGCAACCCTAACCGCCCACCACACATCAGCCAAAAACCGTAAAACCGACCCGGGAAAGCCCTCGTCGAAGACACGGCACTAAAAATGCGAGCCTTCGGTGGGCGGCAAAGTGGGCGGTTTGCCGCCCGCCGGACTCGCGGGCGCCGACCGGGGCCCGACTCTTAGGCGCCTCACGCGATCCGAAAGCTTATTTTAAATACGCCATTGTGTATTAAATTGTATTATTATACGTGTGTGTATTATACGGGTACGTGTGTGTGCTTTGCGTGGGCCGGATCGAAGGGAACGCTCGCGACCCTTTAAATAATCTCGCCTAATTTGTGTGAAAGGGTGCGCCGGGGGTGGGTCGTTTGTGTTGGGTTTGTTTGTTTTTTTTTTTTTGTATGTTAAGTGTTTCGTGGTTGGAATTGCAGGTGTTGATTTGGCGTATTCGTAATTGGAATTGTTGGAGTTTTGAAAAGTGATCGTTAAAAATGTATGTAAGGGAATAATAGGTTTTGTTGAATTGTATTTGTGATCGTTCCGATTTTCGTTATAGTATGTTTTTATATTTCGTTTTTTTTTTCTATGTATGTTGCGCAACGTTTGTATGTTCGCGTTTTTTTATGAAAAATGCAAAAAATCTTGCGTTTTTTGCTAAATTTAAACAACTTTTGATATCCGTATCAAAATGATTTTTTTAACTGGCGATTCCCTGATTTTCATCTTCTAGAATGATCTCTGATTATTAATTACGAAGCTATGTTTTATGTCTGAAATCCTCGACGTCCTTTTTAACCACATTGCAACATTCTAGTTTCAGGAATATAAAAGTTTTCCAGCTTTCCGTAGGTATATCGTAAAACGCATCAACTTTCATATTTGACAGACGACGTTAAACGTTTAATTTTTTAATAAAACAACACATGACGATACATTTACTAAAAATTGCTATACATTTTGCGTTTTTCGTAGAAAATACGATTGCACAAATGTTGCGTAACATGTACATAAATTATACTGTAGAAAAAGAGTAAATAAGCTTTTTTCTGGGAAAAGTTTGTTATCAAAAATATTTTTCATTTGTGATATCATTCTAGGTAACGATATTAAAACTTTTATATACTGAACACATATGCTTTCTCGTTAATATTATATGATACGAGGTATCGCCTGATCGTAACTAATTCAAAACTATTATTTAACCAACCAAAATTTCATATAATTTTCAAAAAACGATATCACACTAAAACCTATACATATATTATACGAGTATAACTGAAAAAAAAATTTCAAGCCGTTGAAAATCAATTATAAACCAAACTCATTTGCATTATTTCCACAACGAACTTTACATTGAAAAATCCAATACCTAGACCCTTTTATGCGCGGCTGCAAATTAATTTACACGCCTTTATGAATAAATTATACGCCGTTTCAGGAAACCTATCGTATCGCGACGTATTGAACCGCATGAAAATCGAGATTGTAACGAACAATTTCCACACATAGAGCGGCCCTTCGATTAGGGACAGCCGGGTTCCCTTTCATAATTTAGATCCGAATCGGAATCGCTAAAGAAAAACGAATTTACGCGGGGTTAACACAGGTCATGGACAGGTGTCTGCTAAATATTCCAGCCTTGAAGGTGGGACTGAAATTCGCATATCCTTGGCCGGTTCGTTCCTGTTTGAACTTTTTTGTTAACAATAGTTTGTATGAATTTTCAGTATTGATTTTGGGGAAAATTTTGTATTAGGTGATTGATATTGCGTTTTTTTTTCATCTATTTTTGATAGTTTGGAATCATTGATATGTATTTTTTATAATATTTATTTCAGAAATTTCTTAGTATAACGAAAAAAATTTGCGTCGTATGTGAAAAATATAGTGGAATGGTGCTTTATAGATATTTTCCAACAAAATTTAGACTTCTTCCTTTATTAAAAGGAAGATAAGATAATTATTGAAGATAATTATATCTTCATTTCTACAACCGTTCCTTTTCATGGTCTTGAAAGTGTTAATGGTTAAGTTGAGTTTGATTTTTTTTAGTTTTAAACTCTTTAATTATCTGAAAGGCTAAAGTTTCGTGGGTAGAAAGGAAGACAATGAAAAATAAGTAACGAAGATGTTTAGTTTTGAAAAACAACAACGAAGCGCCATTCAACCATACGCGACGCGAAATTGCTTAGTTCACGTACGACGCAGAACAGTTTTGCAACGTATAAGAAAAATACAATCAGATGATATCGGTCGATATTTATCACCAAAATTTAAAACTATTCCTTTTCATTACCTTCGTTTTCATAACCCTTTCTTTTTATGGTTTTGAAAATGTTTAGTTTTAAACTCTGATTGTTATCTACAAGGTTATAGTTTTTTATTAGGTGAAAAAGAAGACAGTGAAAAATAGGTTCAAATTTCAAATAACGAAGACGTTTAGTTTTGAAAAACAATAGCAAAGCGCCATTCAACTATACACGACGCAAAACTAACATATTTCGCATCGCACGCGAAATAACCAATCTTACATACCCACTCAAATTCAAAACATATTAAATCCCCACACGATCACATAACAATAAATACCTTATATAGAAAGATGACGCCTTATTATTTCTCGCATCGACACCTCCGAAATAATATTATCTCCCGACACTTCCCGGAAAAGCGGAAAGTGCAAACGGCCGATCGGAATCTGCGCGAATTTTCCGCCTCTATCTGAGGACGTACACGCGTTACAGGCTGACGATAATAGCTCGCGTGAATATCGACTGTCGTCAAAATGTTTTCATGGGTGTACTAATGGCTCTAATGGCGCAAAGATTGACCCACGAACTAAAAATCGATATGGGCACACGAGCGAACGACCTTGCTCGCGTACGCGGCAGCCCGACCCTGGTTCGCCCTCCATTTTCAAATGTGTTCGCCAGTCGATTTCGTGTGGAATTCGGTGTGTTTTTTTTTCATCTTTGCCATGTTAGTCTCTGTTTAGCTTTTGTCTGTGCGCTCTTAAATGTGGAAAAACATGTTTTCAGAAACGTTTGTCTCATAGGATTTTCCGCACATTCGGCGGGTGGGAGAGTATCGATCGGGCGGCGTGTGTTTTCCGGATGGTTGTAAAATCGGAAAATGTTCGCATTCGGAAATTTTCATGTGTCATATATTTTCGTTATTGTTTAACGTTTCTTGGTTTCGAGAAAAAACATCGGTTCAATTGTACAAGAATAAATGTTTATATAATTCAGTATTGTGATAGCGAAATTTTCTGTACTGCTGTGACAATTTATCTGTAAAAACTAAATTTTTAGAATTACACATTATTTTTTACTCTCATTTACTCTCTTACTAATTTTTATAGTGTTATCATTCATAGAAAAAGTAAATTTTAAATATCATGGTCGACATTTCATTTGTTAGGTTAGTTTTAAACGTCAAAGTCAATGTACGCTCACGTCACATTGTTGTTTTACCAACACTGGCTTTTCGTGATAGAATTCACGAAAGTACGAATTCACGTAAGTTTATTGTTTAAATCCAATAAGAAGTAATGTTTTTAATATAATTAAACATCCATGAATATTAATATATTTTTGAAATGAGTGGATTGTTTTATTTATATTGAAAAATTTCATTTCAGAAAAAGATAAAAACTACAAAAGACTTAAAAAATAAAAATAATTTTAAAAAAAATATCCAAATCACATTTTGAAGTCTAAAACGACTTTCGACAAAACACATTTACCGCGGACACACATAAAAGCGGATTTACACTGCGACAAAATTTATTTGGGCACAATGTGTATGCGTCGCCGATACTTTGCAACGATAAACGCCCTCATGACGTGTTCATGTTTATTTTATTCTCACCCGGAATCGATTCCGACACATAAATCACGGAATTTATCGAGTTCGACGAGATGAATAAACGCCGAACGGGGATCGGAGACCTGTTGAAATGAAAACCGCTTTAAAAACCGATAAAATCGCGAAGGACGTGCTTCCCGGACGGAATTCGGGATGAAGTGGTACACACAATTTTACGGTATGTTTCGAAACGCGGGTCGAAATATAATTGAAAGTTTTTATATTTTTAATGGAAGAGAGTTTTTCCTTCCGCTGGAAAATAAAGCGCCGCAGTAATTCTTGTATTTTTTTTTAGTATTTTTCGTTCGCTAAGTTTATCGCTTCCTATGGAACGGAGCTGTGGAAAAAAGAAGAGCGCTTTCCCGTGGAAAAGCTGCAATTTTCCCGTACACGTTAAGTGAAAAGTATTAAAAGCGTAAAGCGAAAACCCGGCACACACGTGCTTACAAATGAGCGCCGCTTAATTGCATATTTAATTACGCCGTGTTAAAATGAAAATTTCGAATTTTAATATGATAAACCTGTCGGCGGGTAAACATATTAATCATGACCCGAATTGGGGAATAAAAGCTTTTATCATTACCGTACGCCTACTTGAGTGTTCTAAAATGGGAAGATTATAACGACAATTTTATTTAATAAGTAAAATACTTATATTTCATACTTTAGTTGAAATATATTCTATTTTTGTATAATAAATTGTAGTTATTTTTTCACCGCGTTCACGTTTGACCTTTTTAAATTAAAATATTTTATTATAAAAACACAAAGTGTTATGAATTGGATAAAAAATTATAATAAAAACACTGACAGAGAATCTAACAATGTTTTACAATTCGTTTGAGAGATTGCTTAGTTCATGTGCGACGCAAAACAGTTTTGCATCATATGCGAACAATATAATGAAATGGATCTTTGTTGATGTTTTTCAAAACTGAACACCTTCATTATTCGAAATTTGAACTACTTACCTTTCCACTTAACGAAATAATAGCCTTGTAGATAACAATCAGAGTTCAAAACTAAAAAATAAAAACAAACCCAAACTAACCTAACGGCTTCCATGACCATGAAAAGGAAGGTGTGTAGAAAAAGAAAGGAAAAAAATTCAAATTTCGACAAAAAAACATCAACAAAGCACTATCTCGTTATACTGTTAGCATACCAAGCAGTTTGGTATACGTGAACTAAGCAATTTTTCAAATGATGCATTACATATGTATTTTAACTATAAAGTATTCACATAAAATTCTCAACAACAAAAACATCCTATCTTATATCAAGATAAACGTTGTTCGTTTACCACCAGTTTGGCACTACTGAACTACAGGCAGCGGTCCAGACGCATTAGCGTCGTCATTAGCCAAGCAATTACCGACCGCCTGGAGATTAATTGTCTCTATCTAGTCTCGGGAGATATACCTTTTGAATATTAGAGTTCAACACCTAAAGCAATTCCATCAACGCCAACAACGCAACCCTTCAAAGCCTCCGCACAGAGGGAAGCTTTAATTCGATTCCCTCTACGAACAGACAACTGAGATAATCCGATAATTGCAGGTGTTAGACGGTAATAAGCGGCACGATTACAAAGTGAATCGGATCCCACGCGAAAAACGCCATTATAATATCGCCGATGCAATTTGGGATCCATTGTGAAATTCAGAAACTGTCGTAAAAGGATTAGGGAGGCTCTATATCGCGTCTGCCATCGGTCGGTTGGCTACAGGATTTGCTATCGGTGCACCGCGACTCCAGTTCAGGACGAGGCTTAACTTGTTTATCGGTTTTCGGTTGGAAACTAGTTGTCGTATATATGGTGTGATAACTTTGATCGTGGAGTTTATTTAAATAAATCAAATCTTTAAAATTTTACGTAAGAGTATGTTTTCATTTTAAAAAGGCTATCTTCGCAAATGTATATATATTAATTTTAGCAATGTTATAATTTCTAGGAAAAAATTTTGAACGATTTTTGTAGAAGACTTTTGAGTTTTTTAGAGCATTGACATAATTTGAACATTAGTATTCAGTTGTTCTTTGAGCATGGTGGTAACCTCCTCAAGGTGCTCCATGGGTGTCGAAAAAAACATCCGCCAATATCACCAAATACCGGGCAAAAAACCAGACACGAAAAAAAAAACATCAGCACACTTAAAAAATCTTCCTGTTTTTATCACAAAACAACCAAATTCCACAAAATACAGTATCAGATGAATTAATAGAATTATCTTAATTGATAATCAATATTTTCACTATTAAATCTTTTGCAATAAATATATTTGAAATTGCCCATGTCAGAAAATGGGAAAATTTTCTGATTTGGATGAAATTCAATACACTAAAAAATTCAAATGTGTTTTGCGAAAATCAATCTAGAATTTTTTCCAGCAAAGGTAACAAGATCAAAATTAGTGCATACTTTTTTAAGGATAGCTTTTTTTAAAATGAATTTTTTCACTTATGTGTAAATTTAAGGATTGTATTCGACTGGCTGCGCCAGTCCTCACGCTAGGACCTTGGCCCCCCTTGCTACACTCCACACCCACTAATATTGAGTTGTAGAAATTAATATCGATTTAAAATTTGAAAAAAAATGATTTATCGAAAAAAACGTATTTTGAAAACATTCATTATTTTATTATCATTTATTGAAACGAAATCTAAAAAAAAAATTATAAAAATTAATAAAAAAGTTTGAGAACCGCACGCTTAAATATAGAAATGAAAAAAAATCATTATAACTTTATAAAAAGTTTGAGGATTGCACGATTTTATATGATACCTTAACGCTAGTGGGTAAGCCCTTCAAGGAACCGGCTCGCCCTGGCTACACACCCAAATCCACTAATTAAATATCTATTGTAGAAATAAATATCTATTTAAAATTTAAAAAAATTATTTATCGAAAAAAATATAGAAATGAAAAAAAATCATTATAACTTTATAAAAAGTTTGAGGATTGCACAATTTTATATTATACCTCAACGCTAGTGGGTAAGCCCTTCGGGCGTACCGGCTCGCCCTGGCTACACACCCAAATCCACTGATTAAATATCGATTGTAGAAATAAATATCTATTTAAAATTTAAAAAAATTATTTATCGAAAAAAAAAACTTATCTTGAAAATATTTATTATTTTAATATCATTTATTAAATCGAAATCTGAAAAGAAATCGATATTTGACTTCGTATTGCGAAAATATAGAAATAAAAAAAAATCATTAAAACTTTATAAAAAAGTTTGAGAACCGCACGCTTAATTATAGAAATAAAAAAAAAATCATTCAAACTTCATAAAAAAAGTTTAAAAAAAAATTGAAAAAAAATTAATAAAAAAAATCAACCCACAGTTTGACATTGACATGACGCTTAAATATGGTAATAAAAAAAATCATTAAAACTTTATAAAAAAAAGTTTGAAAAAAATAAATAAAAAAAATCAACTACACAGTTTGACATTCGTATGATTCGGTAAATCGATAAATTTATGTAAAAAAAACTATTGATAAGGATTCGATGACTTATTAATATGTACAATAGATACGGTTTTGGCATATTGAAACACTTGAATGTCTTCCTTGAAATGAAATGACAGCGACTCAATGGAAAAATCAAGATGGCGGCGTCCAAAAAATCGTAAATTTCGAGTTTTTACGCATTCAATTTCATATATTTCAATAAATACCGCACTCCCGTCCAAAATTTGAAATAGATCGTCACACGGGGATCCATAGCAAGATAAACCGCCCCTAAAATAACCCCCCCCCACTGTGAAAAAAAAAACCATGAAAAAAAAGGGGCGCCTAAAAAATTTTCAATTAATTAATTTTTTGCGTAATTTTATTCGGCATTTTTGGAGATTTTAAAGTACGCGCGTCGCTATAGGAATATTTTCTAAGATATTTGAGAAAGTTTCAACGTCCTAGGTCGTTTCGTCACAGTTTGTATAAAGGACAAACTTTAATTAAAAAAAAAGCGTCTCAGACAGGGGGACTTTCAGTTTTATAATAGTATATAGATAGTATTCGGACTGGCTGCGCCAGTCCTCACGCTAGGACCTTGGCCCCCCCTGGCTACACTCCACACCCACTAATATTGAGTTGTAGAAATTAATATCGATTTAAAATTTGAAAAAAATGATTTATCGAAAAAAACGTATTTTGAAAACATTTATTATTTTATTATCATTTATTGAAACGAAATCTAAAAAAAAAAATTATAAAAATTTATAAAAAAGTTTGAGAACCGCACGCTTAAATATAGAAATGAAAAAAAATCATTATAACTTTATAAAAAGTTTGAGGATTGCACGATTTTATATGATACCTTAACGCTAGTGGGTAAGCCCTTCGGGCGAACCGGCTCGCCCTGGCTACACACCCAAATCCACTAATTAAATATCTATTGTAGAAATAAATATCTATTTAAAATTTAAAAAAATTATTTATCGAAAAAAATATAGAAATGAAAAAAAAAATTCATTATAATTTTATAAAAAAGTTTGAGGATTGCAAATTTTATATTATACCTCAACGCTAGTGGGTAAGAAATTCGGGCGTACCGGCTCGCCCTGGCTACACACCCAAATCCACTGATTAAATATCTATTGTAGAAATAAATATCTATTTAAAATTTAAAAAAATTATTTATAAAAAAAAAAACTTATCTTGAAAATATTTATTATTTTAATATCATTTATTAAATCGAAATCTGAAAAGAAATCGATATTTGACTTCGTATTGCGAAAATATAGAAATAAAAAAAAATCATTAAAACTTTATAAAAAAGTTTGAGAACCGCACGCTTAATTATAGAAATAAAAAAAAAAATCATTCAAACTTCATAAAAAAAAAAGTTTAAAAAAAATTGAAAAAAAAATTAAAAAAAAAAATCAACCCACAGTTTGACATTGACATGACGCTTAAATATGGTAATAAAAAAAAATCATTAAAACTTTATAAAAAAAAAAAAATTGAAAAAATAAATAAAAAAAATCAAAAAAATCAACACAGTTTGACATTCGTATGATTCGGTAAATCGATAAATTTATGTAAAAAAACTATTGATAAGGATTCGATGACTTATTAATATGTACAATAGATACGGTTTTGGCATATTGAAACACTTGAATGTCTTCCTTGAAATGAAATGACAGCGACTCAATGGAAAAAATCAAGATGGCGGCGTCCAAAAAAAAATCGTAAATTTCGAGTTTTTACGCATTCAATTTCATATATTTCAATAAATACCGCACTCCCGTCCGAAATTTGAAATAGATCGTCACACGGGGATCCATAGCAAGATAAACCGCCCCTAAAATAACCCCCCACTGTGAAAAAAAAAAAACCATGAAAAAAATCCAAAGGGGCGCCTAAAAAATTTTCAATTAATTAATTTTTTTGCGTAATTTTATTCGGCATTTTGAGATTTTAAAGTACGCGCGTCGCTATAGGAATATTTTCTAAGATATTTGAGAAAGTTTCAACGTCCTAGGTCGTTTCGTCACAGTTTGTATAAAGGACAAACTTAATTAATTAAAAAAAAAAGCAGTCTCAGACAGGGGACTTTCAGTTTTATAATAGTACTAGCGTATTCGGACTGGCTGCGCCAGTCCTCACGCTAGGACCTTTGGCGCCCCTGGCTACACTCCACACCCACTAATATTGAGTTGTAGAAATTAATATCGATTTAAAATTTGAAAAAAATGATTTATCGAAAAAAAAAAACGTATTTTGAAAACATTTATTATTTTATTATCATTTATTGAAACGAAATCTAAAAAAAAAATTATAAAAAATTTATAAAAAAAGTTTGAGAACCGCACGCTTAAATATAGAAATGAAAAAAAAAAAATCATTATAACTTTATAAAAAGTTTGAGGATTGCACGATTTTATATTATACCTCAACGCTAGTGGGTAAGCCCTTCGGGCGTACCGGCTCGCCCTGGCTACACACCCAAAATCCACTAAACTTCATAAAAAAAAGTTTGAGGATCGCAGGCTTTTTTTAAAAAAAAAAAAAAATATTTATCGAAAAAAACGTAATTTGAAAATATTTATTATTTTAATATTATTTATTTAATCGAAATCTAAAAAAAAATCGATATTTGACTTCGTATTGCGAAAATATTGAAATAAAAAAAATCATTAAAACTTTATAAAAAAAGTTTGAGAACCGCACGCTTAAATATAGTAATATTGAAAAAAAAAAATCATTAAAACTTTATAAAAAAAGTTTGAAAAAAATTGAAAAAAAAATAAATAAAAAAAAAAAATCAACTACACAGTTTGACATTCGTATGATTCGGTAAATCGATAAATCGACGCGATAAATTAATGTGAAAAAAAAACATATTGGTTAGGATTCTATGACTTATTTATATGTCGATAGATACGTTTTTTTCGCTCAACATATTTTTTTTTCCATACTAATTTATATTTGAACAAAATTAAATGGCGTCGGGCCTTATTTGGCAGATTTGGCCGAAAGACCGTTTTTTGGCGTACAAAACGAATTTTTTCGCGTATTTCATTTCATTGATCTCAAATATTTCGATGAATATCGCATTCCCGTCCGAAATACGAAATAGATCGTCGCTTAGGGATCCATAGCAAGATATTCCGCCATTGAAATAACCCCCAATAGTGAAAAAAAAATATCGGAAAAAAAAATCAAAAAAATAGCCTACTAATTTCCGAAAAAATTTTCAATTAATTAATTTTTTTTGCGTAATTTAATTCGGCCTTTTCGAGATTCTAAAGTACGCCAGTCACTAAAGGATTATTTTTTAAGGTATTTGAGAAGGTTTCAACGTTCTAGGTTGTTTCGTCACAGTTTGTATAAAGGACAAACTTTAATTAAAAAAAAAAAGCGTCTCAGACAGACAGACAGGGGACTTTTCAGTTTTATATAATAGACTAGCGTATTCGGACTGGCTGCGCCAGTCCTCACGCTAGGACCTTTGGCCCCCTGGCTACACTCCACACCCACTAATATTGAGTTGTAGAAATTAATATCGATTTAAAATTTGAAAAAAATGATTTATCGAAAAAAAACGTATTTTGAAAACATTTATTATTTTATTATCATTTATTGAAACGAAATCTAAAAAAAAATTATAAAAATTTATAAAAAAGTTTGAGAACCGCACGCTTAAATATAGAAATGAAAAAAAAAATCATTATAACTTTATAAAAAGTTTGAGGATTGCACGATTTTATATTATACCTCAACGCTAGTGGGTAAGCCCTTCGGGCGTACCGGCTCGCCCTGGCTACACACCCAAATCCACTAAACTTCATAAAAAAAGTTTGAGGATCGCAGGCTTTTGTTAAAACGAAAAAAAAATTATTTATCGAAAAAAACGTAATTTGAAAATATTTATTATTTTAATATTATTTATTTAATCGAAATCTAAAAAAAGAAATCGATATTTGACTTCGTATTGCGAAAATATTGAAATAAAAAAAAAAATCATTAAAAAATTTATAAAAAAAGTTTGAGAACCGCACGCTTAAATATAGAAAATGAAAAAAAATCATTATAACTTTATAAAAAAGTTTGAGGATTGCACGATTTTATATTATACCTCAACGCTAGTGGGTAAGCCCTTCGGGCGTACCGGCTCGCCCTGGCTACACACCCAAATCCACTAAACTTCATAAAAAAAGTTTGAGGATCGCAGGCTTTTTGTTAAAACGAAAAAAAATTATTTATCGAAAAAAAACGTAATTTGAAAATATTTATTATTTTAATATTATTTATTTAATCGAAATCTAAAAAGAAATCGATATTTGACTTCGTATTGCGAAAATATTGAAATAAAAAAAAATCATTAAAACTTTATAAAAAAGTTTGAGAACCGCACGCTTAAATATAGTAATATTGAAAAAAAAAAATCATTAAAACTTTATAAAAAAAGTTTGAAAAAAATTGAAAAAAAATAAATAAAAAAAATCAACTACACAGTTTGACATTCGTATGATTCGGTAAATCGATAAATCGACGCGATAAATTAATGTGAAAAAATTATTGGTTAGGATTCTATGACTTATTTATATGTCGATAGATACGTTTTTCGCTCAACATATTTTTCCATACTAATTTATATTTGAACAAAATTAAATGGCGTCGGGCCTTATTTGGCAGATTTGGCCGAAAGACCGTTTTTGGCGTACAAAACGAATTTTTCGCGTATTTCATTTCATTGGATCTCAAATATTTCGATGAATATCGCATTCCCGTCCGAAATACGAAATAGATCGTCGCTTAGGGATCCATAGCAAGATATTCCGCCATTGAAATAACCCCAATAGTGAAAAAAAATATCGGAAAAAAATCAAAAGGGGCGCCTACTAATTTCCGAAAAAATTTTCAATTAATTAATTTTTTGCGTAATTTAATTCGGCCTTTTTCGAGATTCTAAAGTACGCCAGTCACTAAAGGATTATTTTTTAAGGTATTTGAGAAGGTTTCAACGTTCTAGGTTGTTTCGTCACAGTTTGTATAAAGGACAAACTTTAATTAAAAAAAAAGCGTCTCAGACAGACAGACAGGGGGACTTTCAGTTTTATAATAGTATAGATAGATAGATAGATAGATAGATAGATAAATTCCGCGATCAAAGTTGTAACAGTACATAGTACGTTCTGGAGCTGAATATAATACCATATGTGTGCGATGCTGAAATGTCGATAGTTTCGACAAAACAATTCTCCGGCTGAAATCGAACTCGACGTAATAAACATTCGAGTATTTGAAAAGCGTCAATAAAGCTCTAAATTGTTAAAGTTATATTGTCAAAACAACAATGGATTCGTAAAAATTTCATACGATTCCGCGAAAACGTTCAAACGCGGCTTCCACTCGAAATTAATTCACCCGATTTCAAAAAGCAAGGACTTTCTAATGCTCGCCTAACCGCCGTCGTTTATCAAAACACGTAGTACGCAAGCGAACGTAAATTTGCATATTATTCGCACGATTTGCGCAATCGTGGCAAATTCGAATTTTTCACGCGATAATTCTCGAAAGGCTCGATGAAAAAAAAATCGTGCGCCGCGCAAAAAGGAAAACAACGAGAAGTGGCCAATTACGGGAGGGCGAACTTCCTCACGAGAAAACAAGGAACGGGGAGGAAAACGCCATTAAAAACATAATTCGTTATGTTATAAAGTGATTGGCTGCTTTCCAAGCGGGTTTAGGCCGCCAATTTCGAATTTCGGCGACGGCGGTTCCCAAATGTTTTCCGATTTTATTGCGGCGGATGCGGTTGACGCACTTAAAAAGCCAACGAAATAAAATTATGGAATAGTAAAAATATATATCGAAAAAAAAGCAAATCGCTACTGACAGATTTAGCTAGATAAGCGCATTGGATTGATTTATTGTCGAAACATTCATTCGCGTGATATTGTATATGTAATATGAAACTGCGCGCACTTTTTATTCTGCGATTCGTAAAAACGCCGGAAAACAATAAAAACGTATTGAAATGAATAAACAATGGCGGTTTCTTATTTTTAACACCGAATCATTTTTCACTTTTAACATTAAACTGACGTGCCTTTTATGGTGTATTCGAGCTTTCTAAAATATTATTCGAGCGTAAATAAATGACGGAATAGGCGCACTTTTACGTTTACATCGGCTTTATTCTCGCGTGAATTCTGACTTTAGCGAAAATCTAGGATTCGGATACGTTTTCCTTATTCCCATGTGTGTATCGGATGTTGGATTAAAGTGCCGCGAGCGACAAAAAAAGGTTCCGTCGGAGAGAAAGAAGATTAAAAAGTGACATTCAGACGGGATAATCTCGTTTGGGACAGATTGAAGTACCGGAAGAGAGAATTCTGGAATGAAGTTATTCTTTAATTTTATACTAGACACAGAGAGGGTTGCGGTCCCGAAGGAAAAACGTTGAAATTCACTGAAAAATGCAATTTCCCTTCGCGCTTTCCGCAGCTTCGGATCTAATTAGAATTCTGACTGCATCTAAAATTCGTACAATATTTATTATCCGCATAGCTAGTTTTCGTTTTTGAAAAATAAATGCAGAATAAGCAAAGTATTACATGTACACTTTTCCGACTAACACTTCGAATTTTATATTTAATTTACAATTCATCGCACTAATAAAAATATTTGATCGAAAATGGAATCTCTTAAGTATTTCCATAATTGGTTTATTAAATTGTAAAGCGGAGCGCTTTCAAAGGAATTACAATACCCGAAAAAAAAATTATAACAATTATAATGAAAATTCCTTACGACGCAAAATCTCTAACGTCTTTTGATATAAAGTAATTCGACGCGCCTTGAAATGATGAAAAGCGAACGCGATGAGATTTTCAGGTGAGCGAAAATTTTCAGAAACACGTCCGACGTAATTACGGAATGCTCGTATATCTTCAGAAGGCGTGCTTCGAGAATCGCGAAGGAAACCATATTTTACTGAAATAATGCGCACACACCCATAAAAGGGGTAATGCACAACTCATTATATTCAGAGAATTTTTCCAGGAAATTTTCCATCCACCGCGTTTTCCATCCTCTGCGGGTTTTCCGGAATCCACGCGTTCGGGAAAAACTAGTTGTCCCCGAGTCGTAAAGTGGTCGCTGAAGTTTACTGCCGTCTGGTTGCCGAGGTGACTTAGTTCAGTCATCAAACCACGCAAATTTGTTTTGCACGTCGACGCCCGTTTTATACGCCATTTTAACTGCTGTTTTCAGCTGATGCGCGTCGCCGCAGCGGAATTGACCTTATGTGGGTATGTGTGTGTGCACGCCAGCTGAAAATGTGTGAATTTAAAAGGATTTCGTTTTAACGTTCGTGCAAAGTAAACACGTTGACGTGATGACGTTTCACGTGTGCGTCAACCGTGGTCGGTTAATCGATTGTTATTTTCGATCGTTATGTGAGTTAATTGTGGCGTGAATGTTTCGATGATGGTTGAAGTATTGATTTTTTGCTGGGTTAGTTATGTGTTTGTTTTTTGATGGTTTAGTTTTGTTGGAAGTATCAATTTGCACTGATCGGTGAAATTAGATGATGTGTAAATGTTCCGATGATGTTTGAACTATTGATTTTTTGCTGGGTTAGTTATGTGTTTGTTTTTTAATTGTTTAGTTTTGTTGGAAGTTTCAATTTGCACTGATGTGTAAATGTATCAATGGAAGAATTTATTTACTATTGGCCTGAATTTTACTGTACGATATCGCAAAGTTTTTATCCTCCGATTAACGTTATAATAATAATTCCATATATGTCTGTATTTACACGACGTTTGCGTAATAAGATTTTTCATGAAAAACGTAAAAGTCTTACATTTTTTGTAAAATTTAAACAACATTTGAAATCCGTATCAAAATGATTTTTTCAACTGACGACTCCTTGACCCTCATCTTCTGTATTAAGCTCTTTTATGATTTACAAAGCCGAACTTTGCGTTTGTAATCCTCAATATTCTTACTAACCACATTGTGACACCCTGATTCAGCAATGCAAATCTTTCCTAGACTTCCATAGTTATATCATAAGACACATCAACTGTCACATTTGACAGATGATCTTAAACATTTAATTTTTTAATAACACAACAAAATGAAACAATCACCAAAATATAACGTTAAATTTCACAAAAAAAAACACAAGATTATTTACATTTTTCATAGAATCGCCCAAACATTGCGTAGCATATACACGAAAATTTGTCTCGCAACAATTCCACAGCACATTTACAGAGAACACCAAAAAAGTCATTTTCGCTCGAATATACGAGTTTAGAAGAAAATTGTCTCGCACAGTCGTCCTTGCTCATATCCGGGTCCATCGCGGGTCTAAATTTGGATACGGCACATTCATAACGGCAATTGAAACCTCCGAGTGTACCTTGGACCTCTTCGAAGGATCAGAACCGAGGGGAGGGAGCCCTCGCTGATTTCCCCGCGGTGCCCTATATTAATTTTATTCGCTTCCCGACTCCCCCGCCATACCCATATCCCGTCAGAACAAACCGATATTGTTCACCCGAAAGTGTTATTTGAAAGCTTCGGCTTTCTTGCGCCCTTTCGGACTAAATCGCGATTAGTCATAGTTAGTTCGGGTTCGACGTAGGAGTAGTTTGTCCGCAGACAAATTAGTTTGCTCTATACAAATGTTCTTTGGCTTAATTTAGACAACGCTGATGAGGAAACACTCAGTTTGTTACGCAATTCGTTTTTCCGCGAAGACGTCTCAATGAGGCTTTCAGTTTTAAAATATCTCAAAATATTCGGTCAATGCATAAGTTCCATCCTATTTTTTCAATGGTCAAATCTCTTTCTCCAGACTAATGAATAACATATTTATTCAAATTATTCTATTATATGCAAAATACTTCCTTTTCAATATATAAAATCCATTATGTTTTAACTTAGCCAATGAACAATAAACAGCCCATAGAAATTTTTGAAATGTTTAATATTAAGGTGTATTTATAGCACTTTTCACTGTACAAATTTTATAAAAATAATAAAGCGACCGCGACAACTGAAAATACTTGTAATGTGTACAGTAGATATGCAATTAACGTTAAAATCACTCAGTTGTGCTTTTCAAAATTCAGATCAGGGTATTTTTTAATAACTGATGAACGTGATGGCATAACTGACCATAATTAGTGCTGATCCACTTCAAAATATCAGAAAAATCATATTGAAGATAGAGTCAACCGATAAAAAGCGCGATATCTGCATCACATCGGATTGGTTTCAAAATACACTTGGGTCTGTTTTTATGCGATTTTGAAGTTATGCGGTTTTCAAAAATAATGGAACCCATCCCTTATTTTTCTATAGAGGACAAAGTTTTTTTTATGCGAATGCGCATTAAAAAAACCTGGGTGAAGTGATCTGGGCCAAGTTCATAAACCATGCCGATTATTATCATTTAGTGATGACAGTTCTGATATATGTTCATAAATATGTATGCTGACTGATAATGATAATTTGTATGATTATCGTGTAAAATAGACTTTAATAAAGCAATTCTAAGATAAATATGTATTTTTTTTTTATTTATATTGATTTTTTATAAATTTTTTTTGGTACATTCTATCACATTGATTTAAAGTTATGCGGTTTTTAAAAATGTAGTTCAAGTCTTTTTTTATGCGAATTTTTTTATATGCGACGTGGAACGTATCAATCGCATAAAAACCCAAGTGTACAATGTATATTTAAAAAAAAATACAATAAAACCTTCACATCGACCTAATATCCTATATATTTACGTATTTACTTCGCAAATACAAAATTTCCCCATTTCTGAAAAGAAAAAAAGCATATTATTTCAGAACATTCGAGGGGGAGGCTTCGACGCAATTTTCCCCAATCAAGGCACTGCAATAATATCAAAAATGAATAGTTCCGCGATACGGGAAGATGTCATCGGGGCGCGACATTCGAGAAAAACAATTTCGCCATAATGAATATTCATGGGAGGCCGGACGAGGCGTGCTGCGCAATACGCACCCCCAATGCTGGTGGCGAGACAGCGCTGCGCAAACTGTGGGTCGCGTTTTTTGTCGAGAGTCTCTTGAGGGGATATCGGTAGGTCTAATGGTAGTTATTTTTTTCGGAGCTGAATAGTTGATGGTATCTTCGATCGCATTGAGTGCCGATTGATGGTGGAAAAAGTTTCGAATGGGTTTTTGGAAAATATGGTTGAAATTCTCAAACTTTTTAAATTTAAATTGAAGTTGATAGTTAATTTTTTTTTGTATTTGAACTGTTTAAGGGTTGTTTTTCTCTTATAACTATACCAATAAAAGGAAAAACAAACTAAAATTCTAATGATATATCGAAAAGATCAACTTGTTCCACAGTAGACATGCAATAACAATGATGATTTACATTATAAGACAACAATTTAGTCCTGTTGAATACATGTGTTTTGCGTCATTTAAAAAATTGCTTAATTCGCATACAACGCAAAAAAAATTGCGTCGTATGCGAAAAATAGAGAAAAATGCTACTTTTTTAAATATTTTTCACCAAAATTCGAACTTTTTTCCTTTTTATTATCTTCGTTTCTAAACTCTTTCCTTTTCATTAACTTTCAATTAGAAATGTTAATGGTTAGGTTATATTTGTTTTAATTTTTTTATGTTTAAGCTTTAATTGTTATCTACAAGGCTAAAGCTTCATTAAGTGAAAAGAAAAGAAATTAAGAAATAGTTCGAATTTCGAATAATAAATGCATTTATTTTTGAAAAACAAAGCATCATCCACTAAATTATTCGCATACGTCGCAAACCTTTTTAGTATTATACACGAACTAAGCAATTTCTCAAACAACCCATAACATATCAATATAGCACAATCAGTAGTCGAATACGTATGATCAAAACAATTTAAGAAAAAAAACGACATTCAATATACAACATAAAAAAAGAAACGTCATCCAATCCTCCAACGAAAGTTCACTCACCCTGCACACGTTGATCATCAAACTCCCCGAAAAAAAAATCCCATCAACCCCGAACGAACCTCTGCCGAAAAAACTCGCCGTTTTCGAAACCGTCCTCCTCGCGGCTTTTCCGTTTCCTGTTTTTATATTTCAGGAACACGTCTCGGTGGGACTGTGCTCCCGATGGCGACGCATTCTCCCCCTTTATGCGGCGATAAATTCGTTTTCGGTCCTCGACGAGGATATAAATGAGGCTTCGGCGGTTTCCCGATGAGCCTCCTCTCGTCTATCCGTTCGCGTGTATCGATCAAAAGAATTCCGAGAATTCCACACTGGCGAAAGCAGGGGCGGGTCCGCGGCGTCGGGGATGGTGTCGGCGAAATTTCCACTGACAGTAATGAAGAAAAGGGCGATTTATTGCGAGATAACGGCCCGAAGAAAGTCCGCTGCCAACGACGGGAGAGATGTTCGTTTTTCCGTATATAAACTGATGTGTGTGTTTTCGGTGCACGATTTGCATTTTGCCGACGCGGTAATAGCGCCGAAGCTCTAATGTCCAATTCTGGGGATTTATGTGTTTATGGAGGATTCGTGAATTGCGTTAGTTTTTATGGACTCGTGTTTGGGTAAAGAGCAACATTGGCTTAAGAGCGAATTTAAGTTGGCACCCGTGAAACACATATGCACATACAAATCTGAAGTTTGACGTTTTCGATCGTACACACTCGCACCCATATTCTGACGTTTGTAACGTTAGTTTGGGGTAAATTACGCTATCACTCTGTCCCATGTCAATATAGGGCATCTAGACGTGTTTACTTCCACTTTCCTTATAGAAAAACTGAACGTGGGGTTGGGCCAAACGCCGCATTTCTCGGTCCGGGAAAACTAAGCGCACTTATTTAATATCTCATTGTCAGTCAAAAGTCTGAATGTATTTATTACTAAACGCGTGTTTAGGTTAAACAGAGAAGGTTTTTTGCGTCACATTTACTGAACGTATCTTATTCAATCAGGTATTCAGATCGAAAATATTTTACAAGTATCTATCGTAAAATTTTTCAACCAACTGTCAAACTGCGAATGAGTATTGGTGCATGTACGTGTATAAACGTGTTTCACGGATGCCAACTTAAATTCGCCCTTAAGCTAATGTTGTTCTTTACCCGTGTTTGTGTATGAGATTTTCTCAAAAGCGTCAATTCCGATAGAAAAATTAAATTTTAATTATAAGTTACAAAAGAGACTATAGAGTTTCACCGATTCCATTTCATTTCGATCCCTAATATACAGAAGTATACCGTCAATAAAATGACTGACTTTTCGAGCGAAAATGTAATCGATATAGAAATATTTAGGTCATAGCAAAATATATTTTTTTCATTATACATATTTGAAAGTGGAGCATCTACATTTTTCTTTGTTTCGGGATATCTAACGTTATACGTTCTTCGATATATTTTAAAATACTGTTTACTAGTAATGAACGAATTTTTTTCTTTTCCGAGATTTTAGACATATCAAGTTCAAAAGTAGTAATAAAATTTTTGGATTAATTATAACTGAAACAGTGTTTTCGGAACTGAAAATTAATTACGCCGTTTTCATTTATATAGAAACTTGAAAAACGTTTTGAACCGTTTTATATGTGCAAGCGGCGTAAATTACAATTTTGAATAAAATTAATTAAGCCTAGATTTACATCGATATGGATGTCCCTCTTGTATGTTTATAATAAACAAAGTCAACACAGTATGATACCCCATGAAATTAACAAAAGATATTTCGCTGTAAAATATTACATTACACTTCTGCTTACGTTTAATGATTTGTGTACGGATTTGAAAAAAAATCGAGCAATTTTATAACGGAAAATAGTATTTACGAATAACATTGGCAATAATAATAGTATATTTTCAATTTACGTGTTCAAAATTTTGGCGACATAATGTCGGATTATGAGCGTAAATAGTAAATGGAAGTAATATCTTACAGCGAAACATCTTTCATTCATTTCATGGGGATATTATATTGTTTTGACTTCGTTTGTTAAAAAAATACAAAGAGCACATCGATATTTAACTTAAATCTAGACTTAACTCGTGTTTTTTTTTTAAACTAACGATTACGCCACTTTCGTCTCACATCTAATATCGATAAAATAATTCCCGAACAAACAGCTCGCACAATAAACGCCATGTCAAACGAAAATTCATCATAAATCGATCTGGCACATGAAGACGAAAGTCACCAATTTTTCAATCGGCGTCATTAAGACGTCAAAACCAACATGAGAAGCCGAAACAAACATTTCGAAAAAAGAGAACAATCGTATCGAATTTCTCGGTCAACGTGCTCGTTTGCATACGTATGCTTAACACTTTTTGTGGTAGTTGCGTGCAGACTTTTCCACGATAAAAAAAACTGAACGAGACTGACCGGCGACGCAATTCATACACAGTTTTCTGAAAAGGCATTTTGCGATTCCTTATTTTATAACTACGCTTAAATACGACGTCCGATTGTATGAGCGATAGCGTTTTTCAGGGGCGGTTTCGTGCCTGAATTTCGGGGTTGTTTTACGAATCCGTATTAATATACGCACTAGCTTTTCTAAATAAAAGTACTACATAAATAAAGTACTACTTTATTTATGTATACTTTACTAAATCCTTGTATTTATATTTTTAAATTTATGTATGTACACATAATATATTATTTTATTAATCCATTATGGTGAAATAACCAGTCACACTTGTAATACATAACCAGATTCAAATATAGAAAATGAAAGCTTTCCTTTTAGTAATTTTATATAACATGTGTCAGAAAATAAGTAAAAACGATTTATTGATATTGATATTCATAAATTGTTAAATGTTTTGAACTCAAAAAAGAATACAAGCAAATATTTTTCAATAGAATTTCGAAATATAATTTTTTTTATCGGAACGGGCTATAAATTAAATTGAAAATTGATTGCATCGATACGTTTAAAATAATGTACTTAAACATGCAAGCATTCTCTTCTAATTTAATTCTAAAAATATGATATTATATAAAGTACTAGCTAGTATATGAAAATTTCAATATTAAAATCTACTCATGAAATTTAATCAAAAAAATATTTTCACGCCATCAATAACTGAAAAAAAATAATAACATTAAAAATTTAATTATTATACAATTAAAAAACACATAACAATAACAACCTCACAAATTTTCTAACTAATTCACAAACATCAAACAATAAACATTTCTTCGAACAGCCCGATATTAATTCTCAAACATCCAAAAAACCCATCATTATGCAAACGAAACTATAAACCCTCCTTTTAATAAGGCTTTTACCGCCCAAAAAAAACAAAGCTCCATACAAATTTCTCGAGATCAACACAAAAAGACCGTTGCGCTATTAAAAAAAATAATTCACGCACTCCTTAATTGTTTTAACCTTTTGCAAAGAAGTGCGCATTTCCCCTTTATCCAACAGCCATTTTACGACACTTTTATGCGGTCGGGTCTACACCCCGTATATGTGTACATACACACGTATATATACCGGGGATGAAGTGGGCTTTGCGAGGATGTCCGTTGGGCACCAATATGTGCCCCGAGCGCGTTTGACATTTCGTGCCCCTCCAATAAACGAACGTATGTGAGCCTAATCGATTTTTAACGAAAATTTATTCTGTTTTCGTGCTTATTAAACTACTTTGTTGGGTTAATGAATCGGGAGATGTTCGGGATGTTGCGCAATTTGAGGGAAAACTGTGTTAGACGCGTAGAGGTGTATCATGAATATATTAGTGTAACGATTCGGTATATAATTTTTAGGTTCTCATCTTAAAATGTGGTGATCATAATTTTGTGCATGAAATGAAGGATATATTATATAAAAAATTAGAGTTTTATAACTAACTAGTTTTCGAAAAATCGCATTGATATTAAACCGCCCTCTTTCCCTCTTATTTCAATAAAATTATAATAAAAAGTATAATGGAATGAAAATTAGATCCGCAGGCGATAATTTATTTATTTATTATTGATGTACTGTGGATCAACTTCACAAAATAAAGAACAAAAGAGCAATTTTAGAAATAAAATAAATCTTAAGCACAGACAAGTGAAATAAAGGAGTGTTCTCTTAAATAAAGGACGTATAGTCACCGTATCTTAAAAATATAACTTTATACATTGCTCTTTTTGGAACATCTTTTAGATTTTTTTTACCATGTTAAGTTGAATGTTAACTGTGACAGAAAATCTTTCTGTTGTTACCGCACGATCTAATTTTGGAAACGGTAAGATATTATGAAAGACTAGCTCAGATGAATCAGCAGGATAATTTAACCTGGTAATCGATATTTTGACTAGAAACCAAGAGTTTGCCAACAAATGGCGCATTGTTATCGTACTACAATTCAAATCTTTCCCTCTGAATAAATTCAATTTAATACATTTCCTTGTCGATTCATCATTTGTAACATCTCACCCATCTTCAACATAAAACCTCGTTACATTTTCACGATAAAAAAACGACTATGGACTTGAAAATTTTCACTAACACAACGAAACCACCTCAAAAATCAAAGAACCACAACAGAAACGACATCTTCGAAAACTCCCTAGTACCATCTGAGAAACAACGTCAACTTGAGCACCTCTGGCGACCCAGCTCTTAATAGAAGACGATAAAGCGTTCGATTCCTTTTCGGCCGTTCATTGCGGTCGTTACGGCTCGCTTTGTCGAACTTGAAAAAAAACTTCCGAAGAGAACCATTAGCCATGTTTGGCCTGATAGGAAGCAATCAACCACCCGACTTCCCGACTCCTCCGAAGAAGGCCCCGCCGAAAATCAATCCTGGCAAAACGAGCCTGCGGTCCGGCCCTGGAAGTGGCACTTTTTCCAGGTGAAAGCCTCCGAAGGCACTCGGTTTAATTAAAACGAATCAATCGTGGCGCGAATCGCTCCCCGTTACAATATCCGCGGAATATTCGATTCCCAGGCGAGCGTGTATTCGAGGCGGTGCCGTTTATTGAAATTAAAATAGCTTTTGAAGCTAATTTCGTTTTAATGACGCGAACGATTTGTTTCGTTAATGGGCTATAAACCTTTTGTAGGGAAGGGTATTAGCGCGGACCGCCGACTTGAGTTCGAAGCGAAGAATTTCCGATTAACTAATCGTCGGATTCTTTACATATTATTCCCGCTGTGAATCTTGTGCGTGAAAATTTCACAAAAGCCCTCGAAGCGATACCGTTGACAAATATAAACGTGGACGTATATTTTTTTTGCACCCCTAGCAAATACATCACTGTGGTAACTCGCCGACGTGTCAAACAAATACATTGTTTTCCGTATGGTGATGGACGAGCTTTTCGCCTATATACAACACCATGAAATTTTCCGTTTTATGCCTGTCGATTAATTATACAGAATCGCTTTTACGCACACACGCATCGCGACTAATTCGATTTTCGTTTATCGACCTTTAATCTCGATATGACACAATCGTGCGACGATTTTCCGACAAAAAATTGCATTATATGAAGATTTTGTTTATATTATATATTACAATATACTAAAAAACTATCCTTAGATATATACATAATATAATATAATATAATATAATAAATAGGTAATTAAATATTGTTAGCAATTTAAAACTAGGTAGGAGTAAGGAACCTTTAAAATAAATAAAAGGAATAATGGGGGAGACGTACGTTTCTAATAAAAAAATATATGTACATAATATAATATATGTAGTATACAGTTAAAATATTTAACATGAAACTGAAGGGACTGAAATATTTTTTCGTGTTAAAAGAATTTTACATTAAACGTCATAGTATTTTATTAGGACGACAGTATTATATCTTATTATCCGATTTTTCACGTTAATCGTTTTCATTTTGAGCAATTTCCATTATATTACCATACTAAAAAACTATATATGGATCAATATCAGAAAACGTTTAATATTATACAAAACCGAAGGAATTAAAAAAAAATTTTCTCATAAAAAAAATCGAATTAAACGTCACAGTATTCTATCAGGATTTCAGTACTATTTCATGTCAAACGATTTCCACTACAAAAAAATCACAGAAAATATATATACAGAAAATAATTCCATCCACCCACCCCTAACAACCCCATACATACGTTACGTGTCCTTTCATACTGACACACTTTCCCCACGCACACACACACACGCACACCCAATAAGAACATTTAGTACCTGTTCGTCTTCGATTATATATCCGATGCCTGGCGACGTTGGAGACGATCGAAGTACCGGAGCCCCAGCCCCTGCGCCCCCAGCAACGCGCCCCCAACAGCGTGGACGTCTACCCCGGCCGACGTAACAGTATAACCTACATTATGCGACGCGAGCCTCCGTGGGGCATGACACGTGACGGTTACGTAAAGATGGCCGGCGGACGCGGAAACGATATGCGGTGGAAAATCCGGGAAAATCCGGGAAAATGGCGGTGGAGCGCTCGCTGGATGCGCGAGGCCGTTTCTAGGTTCGGGTGACGGTTCGCGGAAAATGTCCTCCGTTGTACTGTAGTAGGAGGAAAAACAGGGGTTAGTGGGCGGGGGATGGTAACCGGTGGGCGGCGAGCGGCGACGGTGCTGCCATCGCGCGGTTCGGATGTAATGTTGCTGTTTTTGTTTTATTGATGTTGCGTAATGTGCTGCCGTTCTGTGTGGAAAGCAGTTTTTTAGTTGTTTGGATTAAGGTTCAATTTAAAGTTTGAAGTAAATGTAAATGTGCCTGCAGTATTGCTCCAGTTCAGCTAGTATAAGATGCACTTAACAGGTGAGATGATGGGTTTTCTTTCGATGTTGCGTAATGTGCTGTCGTTCTGTGTGGAAAGCAGTTTTTTTTTTAGTTGTTTGGATTAGGGTTCAATTTAAAGTTTGAAGTAAATGTGAATGTGCCTGCAGTATTGCTCCAGTTAAGCTAGTATAAGATGCACTTAACAGGTGAGATGATGGGTTTTCTTTCGATGTTGCGTAATGTGCTGTCGTTCTGTGTGGAAAGCAGTTTTTTTTTAGTTGTTTGGATTAGGGTTCAATTTAAAGTTTGAAGTAAATGTGAATGTGCCTGCAGTATTGCTCCAGTTAAGCTAGTATAAGATGCACTTAATAGGCGAGATGATGGGTTTTCTTTCGATGTTGCGTAATGTGCTGCCGTTCTGTGTGGAAGGCAGTTTTTTGTGGTTGTTTGGATAGGGGTTCAATTTAAAGTTTGAAGTAAATGTAAATGTGCCTGCAGTATTGCTCCAGTTCAGCTAGTATAAGATGCACTTAACAGGTGAGATGATGGGTTTTCTTTCGATGTTGCGTAATGTGCTGTCGTTCTGTGTGGAAAGCAGTTTTTTTTTTAGTTGTTTGGATTAGGGTTCAATTTAAAGTTTGAATTAAATGTGAATGTGCCTGCAGTATTGCTCCAGTTCAGCTAGTATAAGATGCACTTAATAGGCAAGATGATGGATTTTCTTTCGATCTTGCGTAATGTGCTGTCGTTCTGTGTGGAAAGCAGGTTTTTTTTTAGTTGTTTGGATTAGGGTTCAATTTAAAGTTTGAAGAAAATGTGAATGTGCCTGCAGTATTGCTTCTTAAACAATATACATAGGATGCACTTAACAGGGGAGATGATAGGTTTTTTCGATGTTACGTAATGATTCGATTTTCATGTGATATGAGGATTTTCCGAACGCCTTTATAAATTTTCCTTGGAAAAATGTTAATTTTTATATTTTCCGATGGATTTTAATCTAAATAAATTTTAATGCATTAAATAGTGAAATATTTTAATTTTTGAGCATCATTTGGCCGCTGAAATATCAAGTTTGAAATCTGAAATAACTCGAATCACTCATTTTATCATATAACATAATTCGATGCACAAAATTTTACTCTGACCATTTTGAAAAGTATATTTTTTAGTAATCGAACAGTCATGCGATTACCTTTGAATTATTATCGCACAGTGGGCGGAATAAATAACAAAAAAAACCTACGCATACTCTTGCGTAGGCTACATATTGTGATGAATCAGAACTCTCACAAGTTCACAACACATGCTTCCCACATGAAATTTAAATGCGATATTTTCGAAATCGAACATCACCCAAATTTTTCTTCATCACTAAAACAATTCTCACTCATTCAAATCCGTTGTTTTCTGATAGTGATGAATCGATGGTCTGGATTCCCAGACTTACTTTCGTAAAGAGCTGGTAACGGCTTATGATGTTAGGGGTCGTGGTGTTTTTACAAATAAAAGATATTTGACCCGAATACAAGTAGTTTAAATCTAAATAACACAATCATCAAACGTGACTCATCCAAACATCCCCAACCATCACACCGAAACACACAACAAAAACAAAACTCGTACACAATAAAAACAAAAGTAGTTCGCGACGTCTGACATTCCCTCGCGCATGCGCGTCACGCGCTCGTGCAAGATCGGGCGCGCTCGGGTAAGATCGGGCGCGTTCGTGCGCGGTCGCCGCCCGTCGCGCCCCCCGCGGCCTCAGATCGAACCCGGCAACACTCGCTGAATTTTAAATTTTATATATCGGGGCAAACGCGCTCTCGTCCCCGCATACATTTTTAATACGCATCCCTCTGTTATGTTTGTCGTAATGAAAACGAGAAACCGTTCGGAAAAGCCTGCGATCGGGAAATGAAACTTCGTTCCGTTTTTCCATACGTAGATTTCGTTTTAATTCGTTAATGTGCGAAAATCAATACGGTCGATCGGCGGACGTATCGATGGAGGAGCGCTTTTGAAAAGGGTCCGACAGCTTTTCCAATACGTTTAATTGTGATGGACGGCCTTTAAATGAGCGCTCACCGCTACGTGTGTGTTCGGGAAAAGGCGGGGAATAATATATTTATAGTAATATTTTTATTCGGCGTTTTCGCCCGTAGGAATCCGCGGAAGCTAATTGTCTGTCAGGAGCACGTTTCTTGTGCCCCTCCGAAGTGACATGGCTTCCGACAACGTGTTTTCCCACCCATATGAAAAATATATATGTAAACGGAATTGTCGTGTTCGCTTCGTATAAATATTAAATAAAACGCAGAATTCGATCTAGATTACTTTTTTATGATTCATTCCTATGTTAGGACCGATCCTATCTTCCGAACCGTGTACGCAAATATTATTTTTCGGAACACATACGTCAAACGTAGCGTATCTACTATCTACGGCGAGACCCCAATATGACCCACGGTAATAAATTATATATTTTTAAACGATATTTTGTGATATTCTGAAATGCTTTCGTGAAGGTTTTTCATCATTTTTTTCATTATTGCTTAGATTTAGTATTACGTATGCATGTATCGCCATTTTGGATGGTCCGATCAGTAAAATAACACCAAACCTTATATCCAATCCTACAGTGTATTCGGAAATATTCGTTTTCCTTTAATTTTTTTTTAATTCAACTTTCATACAAGTATCATATATTATATGTTACGCAAGGTTTGCGTAATCGCGTTTTACATGAAAAACGAATAAAATATTGCGTTTTTGTATAATTTAATGTCATCTATCAGCATTTTGTTCTTCTGTATTGTTGTTATTAAAAAAATAAGTGTTTAAGTCATCTAACAAATATGACAGTTGACGTATCTTACGATATATTGTACCTATGGAAGACTACGAAAGACTTGCATTACTGACACTTAAGTCCCACAATGTGGTTGAAAAGAAGTTGAGGACCACAAATAAAAGGTTTCGGTTTTTAAATCATAAAAAGCTCATTCTAGAACAGGCTTGTCCAAAGGGCCACCACGGTGCCAAAGTGGCCCCCACTTTTCACACAAAAACAAACGTAACAAACAGCATTTATTCCGAAATGTACTCATCGAAATAGTTTTATAATGGAAATAAATAACTTTATCAATATTTTAATACTTATCACGTTTTGAATTTACATGAATTGAAATTTCGAGATTTGAAATTTGTAAATGGCCCCCGCATACTGAAATTTTGGACAAACCTGTTCCAGAATATAAGAGTCAGGAAATCACCAGTTAAAAAATTCAAATGTTGTTCAAATTACCCAAAAAAAACGCATGATTTCTTGCGTTTTTCTTGAAAAACGCAATTGCACAAACGTTGCTTTTACATACACTCAAAAAGAAAGATCAAACTACTCGTATATATTCATATCGTCGAACGACCCATTCGACCATCGCGTGAACACAGCCTTCCACCATATGCACCAGCTTTTCCGACTGCATGTGCACGCTCTTTGGGCAGTTGTCGCCAACCGTTTTCGACGGTGTACCGGCATCGCTGTTATTCCGTAATGGCGCACTTAAAGCGCCGTTTCGCGCGCGCAGTTAATGCCCTTAAATATCCCGTTGCGGACTTAGTCCTTTATGCGCTGCGCGTTATTATGTTATAACTAATGCGTCGGGATTAATTGCAGTAGTGTTCGTCATCATTATCGTCGTGTTACGAGACTATTGCCGTATGTAATTGGATACGTCTGCTGTGGTTTATGGTGATGCCAATTGGATAATGATGGTTGTGGGTTTTTTGGGAGGGTTTATAATGCGTTTGATGTACTTGATGGTATTTAGTTCGACTGTTTTTATTGATAGAAATTAAAATATCATCATTCTATGGAACTTATATAAGGTTTACTGTGAGATAATTTTTTTCTGATATACCATTAGAAGTTTGGATATTTTTCATTAAAGAGTACTTCTTTTTTTTCTGTTATGGCCATCTACTGACTGCACGATTTGTCGCTTAACTTCTATAATTGATACACCGTGGAAATCGTTTAACACAAAAAATATTTTGGTCCCTTCAGTTTTGATTTCCTATACATTTAAAACCATCAATAAAAATATTTTCCATAACAAATGCTTCGTCAATAATTTTGAATGTATCGGATTCCACTGATGAACGATGTTAAGCAATTCATAGAGCGAATAATAAATAGGTGGGTGACCAACTACATATGTGTCATCAACCTGAGAACATTCGGAAAAAGATGATATCAATTTCAGTTACTTGAAAGTTTACTTTTTCTTTCTTATTACCCACATATTTGACTCATACGGCAAAGAAAAACTTTCAATTGTATTAGAAAGGTCATTTTCTGAAGTGGATTATGTAGACATAACACAGAGTGGCCACTAAAAGACTGAAGGCCTTGGAAAAGTCATAACGTTTTCATTTTCAATCTTTTTTATTATTATTATTATTTTTTTTTTTTACAGGTTATAGACAAATTCTTGAAGTTTGAAATGGCTACGTATGATGTTCTATTAAACTCATTGGGTTTTTCTATTCCAATATAAAATCTGTTATTGAAAGTCATAAAATATTGCCGGTATTTGAGTTTCAATAATCGATCTTTCACAGGAATAGGTAAAGATGAGTTTCAATCGTTGCTAGATATCATATGTATCATTTCAATCTCAAAAAAATTGAAAATGAACAAATTATGACTTTTCCAAACCTTTCAAAAAACAACAAACTACACAAAACCCCCCCGATTCCTCGACCGATTCATCCGCGCCTTCAAAAACGCCGCAAGCCCAATTAGCAAATTATCAAAACCACCAAACCCCGACCAAAACTCTTTCAATTCGCCGACCACAACACCAATTCGACGACAACAACGAGACGTTAAACCGAGCAATCGGCCACTCGGCGTACCCGTGATCTTATTACCGACGAGACGAAGAAGCAGCCTCCGGAGCCTCCAGAGCCTCCCCTAGCCCCTCCCTAGCCTAGGGAGGGGCACCGTGTAATATGGATGTAACATTTGCATAAGCCCCCCCTTCCCTGTGGGGGGGCTGGGCCCCCATCGGGGGCGCAGCCTCCCCATCTCGGCGGGGCGCGGACGTGTTGAGAACATACAAGATTACCATCAAACCTTCGCTGGTATGGCTCCGACGACAGCGAGATTATTTTGCACAGCTCCACTTTAATTTTCGGACCCTCCACTTCGATTCGTGTATTATGTATATGCGAATGCGGGATCGGGACGTGGAAGTTTGCGCGGGTTCGTAAGTTGATGTTGAATTTGTACGATGTGGTTACTCGGATGCGCGTTTTATAAGATAAATATCTGCGGCGGTGCGGAATATATTTTGTATGCTGGAAGGATTCGATCGGGTAATTTTGTTTTTTGGGGAAAAGTTTCTTGTTAGTGAAAAAAATTAAATTGATCGATGTGGGGTCGTCGTTAGATCATTGCGTTATTAACGATGTCGTTATTATAATTTTTATAACTTTTATACACAAGTGTAGATATTTGATTTACATATGGCAAAGTAACATAAATGACATTTTCGAACATTTCAAAAACGATAAAAGGTCGATAAAAAATTGACGATATGAATGTTTTATTTCCAGCAATAAATCATAAATTTGTTTTTAATAAGAATGTTTCATTTTTTTCATTCATTGAAGTCAATTTTTATGTACTTTTCTCTTACAATTAGAGTAGTGAAAAGTGGCGCATTTCATAAACATACAAATCGCCAACTGTCAACCGCTGATTTACAATGAAATTGTAAAGCACGCCTACACTATGTAAATGTTTTACGTTTGTGATGACAATTTAAAAGATATGAGTTTAAATTATAAAATAATAGTATTTATCCCCTCGATCTGAATGCTCGAATGAATAAGATACGTTTAGTAAATGTCACGGAAAAAACCTTTTTTAAATAAATACGTGAGAAATGTGACATCAAATAAATACGTTTAAATAATACGTTTATTGTTTCTGACTGAAAATGCGACATTTTCCCTAACCCCCAAGTTATGTTTTTCGAAAATAAAAAATATAAATAAACGTTATAGAATTTAAAAACAGTGTACACATGCTTTATTGGATATAAATTCACGATTTGAATGTACCAACCACGTTTCGCTATTTAAAAAAAATACTAATTTTGATATCCAATTTACATCTCGTACACAAATTTACCACACATTACAAGAACCAACCGAATTATCAAAAACAAAAAACAGCTCACTTCAAACGCACGAAGATCAAAGCGAGCCCAGAAGTAAGCTATTTCGATGCAATCGAGCAAAACCGACTACGACATCGTTGTTTCCCATCTCCTTGCGTACATTTATGTTTTCTTTATTTTTTCCGAAATAATTTCGTCCGAAAGACGACCGCTAAAGGCTTGAAATGAGCGCCATTACGGGGGGATTTCTCGGATGGGAGAAAATTGTGGAGAAAGTGTTCTTTAAAATGCGGCCCTGGACGTGGGGGCTCACGTACAGGAATTCTACAGCCTCTCCTGGTCCCTCTTCCTCTCTCTTTTAATATGATCCCACTTTTCCTAATAAAAAGATGGTGCGGCAGAGTAATGGCTTGTTCCACTTGCGGTACGCCGCTTCTCAAACCGCACTCGATTGTACGTATAAAGTGTATGGTTTTATGGTCAGTATATGTCGCTAATAATGAAAGTGGCCTAAGCTCTTCGTCCTCCATTATTAATTTAGTATAAAAAGTTATTTTTAGATGTTACAATCTACATTTTTGGAACGTATTCGGTTCAAATCTTTCAACTAAATGATATTGTATCTAATGATTAAATAGATACAATGATGTGCTTTTACACTATTAAACGTTTTAGAAAAAATTTCAAAATTTTAATAGAATATCAGAAGAGTATTTTCTAGCAATTGACATATAAAGATAAATTAATTTTTATATTAAATTTTAGAATAGGTTGTATTTTCTTTATATATTTTCATTCCATCTCTGTAGATGCTTTATTTTTATATACGCCCCATCAAGTATTATTTTTTCACATTCATCTCAAGAACGTTTTGAATATTCATGAAATTAAAACATAAAAAATCCAATTTCTATCTATATTATATATAATATTTCAATGCTATAATTATATCGTAGACATAATTTTTGGAAAGCGTCCCACAGACCCAGTGAGGGCGCGTCGAAACCCACCGCTAACCTCTCGCCTTCACCCATCGGCCTAAGTGTGTATCTTTTTAATATATTTTTATGCGAAATCAACAATGAACATTCCCTGTAGCCCTGCGAAAAGGAGAAAATTAGAATTCCCGGCAATTGTTTCGCGAAGAAACTCTCTTTAATGGCGTCCGCGCTCGAGGGGGCCACCTCGGTAAGCAGATTTTTCGAAAGAAAGGAAATAATATATTTTTCGCCTACAGCTGTTTCTCCGTGACGTTTCTTTTCCGCAATTTTCACGGTGGAAAACCCTTTTGTGCGGGAGTGTCCTCCGGCAGGGAGACGGACGGAAAAAATAAAATGCGAGCTGCTCCTGTAGGAGGAAACGTTCCGTGTCGGGATAAAATTCAACTGTGCATTCTTTGGGTTATGTTGGGAATTATCGCTGGTTGAAATGTCGTAGGTAAAAGTGTTTTGTGTGGTTGATTTTTGTACGTGTCGGGTGAAATGTTAATGTTTCGCGTCGTTAAAAAGTGCATTCAACTTATTGATTTTTTTGTGTCTGCAGTTTATTGATTGCTGTAAAATTTTGAAATAAATTGAAGATTAAACCAATCTAATCAATCTTTAGAAATAAGCTTTGATCGAATTTTTTTAATTAAATCTTTTTGATACCGAATAACGAAGGACTTATTCGTTAATTTATTTTGAAAAAGAAATGTGGATCTGAAAGATTCTATATTGTAATTTATATAATTTTTTATTATCTCGATGATATTAGAAATAATATTTACTTTGTTCGCATATTCCACATTACCCAAATAATTTATCTATTATCATGAGCCATTCACAAAATATTACAGTTGTTATAAGTCGATTAAAAATTATGTGGTAATCTATGATCAAAAATTTTAGATACTCCGATAATTACGAAAATCTGCATTATCATAGGGAATGTAGAAAGTAGACTCAATTGACCTTTACATGTGAATAGAATGTTCAAATCATATGGAAAAGATAGTTGTTAGCGTCGCGCTTATATTGAAAATATGGTAATTATTAGGGGGGTAGCACGCGAGAATGATGAATTCGGAACAATCTTATCAAGGAGATTATTTGAGAATAGGAATTATAGTTATTCTACCGAGCTGCATGCAAAATTATTAACTAAAACGTTACTTAATTAGGTCAAAATTAGAGGTACGACAAGAAACAATCTACTTTCGTGCAGAAAAATAAATAAAATCGTGATTGATAGGAGCGATATCGAAACAGCAGATCGGTCAGCGGAAGTGTGAATCGTATTAGCAATTAACACGTATAAATTTCTAAAACGCCTTTGAAGGATGTGATTACTTGGTTTGCAGACGATAACAAGACATTAAGATTATGTGATTTCGTCAGTAATTCCGTTTCGGCAAAAATAATAACAATACATGGGGGCCTTTTACGAAAATGTTGCTAGTTTGCCATCAAATACCGTGTTCCCATTTGGTTTAAAAAATAAAATTGATGTTATCAGAAAAATAACATTCATTTTTTTTGAAAAAGTTTTATTTTTATTTTTGGAGTAATAATCTGTCTCGTTGCGTCATAGAATTTTTTACCGTTCTATATCACCTACGAGGTTCTCAATTGTTAATTTTTTCAAATTTAGAATCGTTCAAAAATTAAATGGACATCTATACTATTATAAGTATGAAAGTTTGTCTATCTGTGTCTGTCTGTTTGAATCCATAAAAAAAAAACATTTTGTGACTTAATAGAAATTAAAACTAGGGCTCCAATAATTCCCAAATTCCATCAGGTATCTTAAAAAATATTCCGACAGTAACATACGACAGTCTTAACCCTTAAATGTTCCGATTGAAGAAGAAAAAAAACTCAAAAATCGCCAATTTTGGATTTTTAATTTGTATGGACGCCCATTTTGTCGTGGCCGTTCATTTATTTTTTCAAAAATTTGCCTTTATATAGAATGTCAAAACAGATGCAATTTGTACTTAACCCATTCAATCACGGGTATCATAATTTAACAATTTTTTATGATCGAAAGTTGTATTTTCATAGCCGGGGTTTTTTCACGGGGGGTTAATATTCGGGGGGTACTTGTCCGGACGGTACTTGTCCAGGGGGTACTTGTCGGGGGGTACTTTAAACTTATTTTTCC
The DNA here is from genome assembly GCA_009617725.1 of Hydropsyche tenuis. NCBI lineage: Eukaryota > Metazoa > Arthropoda > Insecta > Trichoptera > Hydropsychidae > Hydropsyche > Hydropsyche tenuis. Next base: position 441,492 of record VTON01000122.1, on the reverse strand, counting down.
GATTGGGAAGGTGGTGTAACACCTTAATAAGTAAGAAATATTGCACAGTAAGAAATATAATATAATTCAATAACCTTTCGTTATCTTCGAAAAACAATCGCTCTTTTTGTGTTTTATGAATCCATATAAATATTATAATATTTTTTCCACACATATTTGAAAACCTCAGAACAGTCAACGAGCATGAAAGGTTAAAAATGATAACACACAAGTACATTTATGTTACATAGCAAAATGTAAATTCGTTTTAATACTTGCTCTGATTTTATTTCAAAAAAAAATCGAAAAATTCGAATACATTGTATACTTGCCGTATATTTATAATCGGGGACTATTATTAACTTATTAACTTTTATTAATATAGTTGTTTTATTGACGGACATAGAAGATATTCTGTAGTTTCCATCTGTGAATAAAATTACAATAATGCACCTATATCAAATATATTTTTTCATGACACTAATGGTATTTGCTTCGTCAGTATTTGGTAAGGACATTTTCTCCGTAAATTATGTTTGATAAATGTTCCTATTTTATGAACGAAAAAAGTATATTATTATAATTTTAGTGAAACGGCCTGGAAAATCATCTAACGTACCAGTAATTGGAGGAAGGATATCCGATAGTGGTGTGTATGAATTGAATTAAAATAATTTCATATATTTTAATATAATTGTTTCTTTTTATATTTTCGAACAAAGCCTGTAATCAATATGGATATAATGTGAAAAGTAGATTGTATCCATACATAGATGTTGATCCGTTCGCAATAAAAGGACAATTTCCTCATATGGTACATGTATTGAATATTATTTTGAAATTATTGATGATTATTAAAAGGTCCAAAATTAATGAAATTTATTCTTAAAAATCAAATGCGTTCAATTAATAAGTTCATAATATATTTTTATTAACAAATAAATATTTCGAATAAAGCGATAATTTTGATACACCAGCAATCGCAAACACCTTATTGTTTTGATATTAATACTAAAATATAATACTTTTTCTCTTTTTCAATTCAATTAATTGATTTTTCTTCATGCAATAAAATTTATTGTCTTATAAAAAAGATCTGATATTCACACAAAGTTACGTAATATCAAATAATAATAATAATTGAAGTAATATATTATAAAACATTTTGATTTTGATGCATAGTTTTCAGGCTTCGGTTTATGGGTATCGTGGTGACCAGAAACCAGATGATGAAATGAAATATTTCGCAGCAGGTGTCCTAATTTCAGCAAACTATGTTCTAAGTATTGCCCAGTTTAAGAGGTAAATAATTTCGAGAATTCGAAAATATCAATTAAAATTAAATATGATAGAATTAAATTAGTATGTATTGTTTAATTCAATTTTACTATTTCAAGATATCATGTGAAAAAAGTCCGCCTCGGTTCGACTGATCCAGCTAATGATTTATCAAGTGGAAAAGTGATCGACATTGAAAAAATAATACCACATCCGTATTTTAAATATAAGGATTATCACGATATTTCTCTGATTGAGTGAGTATCGATCATTTTCATTGATACAAATATAATCAAATCAACAAATAAAATATTTCGATAATGTACCATAAGCTGAACAATCGCTTTCGTAATGAAAATTGCATTATTATTCATCATAATTACAAGGGATATTCAGATTTTCGTTGAAGCGTTTTTTACCTAGTTTAATTCATCCGAAAAATTTTCAGATTATCAGAAAGTGTAAAATTTTCCTTCGACATCCAACCAGCTTGTCTTTACACTGATCCCTATGATTTGAAGGATATAGTGATGACGTCGCCAGGATGGGGCAGAGATAAAAAAAATGGTTGATAGCAAAGAAGCAAATATATAATATATAAAATAATAATAAACTCTATAATAATTGGATATTTTTATCTAGATAAAAAAAATAATCGTCTACAAATAGCAAAGTTCTCATTGTACGATCGAGAAAAGTGCAAAACAGTGTATTCTTCTTACTATCCTGGTGGTATAAATAATTCAATTATATGTGTTAAAGATAAAACAGAAGAAACAGCGCATTGTGTGGTAAGTTATTGATATTTAATTATTTATGATTTATTTTAAACTAGATCCAAATTTGTTAGGCGCCGAATAAGCCCCATGTCGAAAATTGTAATTCAATTTTCATTTTGTATTTACAACTAATTTTAAATCTATAATTTGAAATTTAGAATGAATATCGTGTTGTTATAAAATCAAAATATTTTGAATAAATTTCAATGTGCCCGAACTAGGACTTGCAATTTACCGTCAAATATCAATTACCAGTAAACGGTGAATATTTTTTTCCATTACCGGCTTACCGGTTATTTACCGGTAAATTAAAAAATAGACATTTATAGATTAGGTGATTTAAGTATAACTGTATGTGGCGGTCCCGCGACATAACGCTAAACGACAAAAGGCGACCGACAAAACGTTTCCGGAGCAAAACGCTACCGGGACAAAAGCTACTTGGAAAAAACGCTACTGGGACAAAACGCCACCGGGACAAAACGCTACTGGGAAAAAACGCTACCGGACATAATACGCACAAATAAAAATTATGAGTTTTTTGATAACTAAATGTGCGAATTGTTCAAGCAATTCGCACATTTGTGTTATCGATAAAACAGGAGAAACAGTACTTTGCAAGGTTATTGTTCATAATAAGCAATTATTGATAACTAAGGCTAGGCGCATACTACAGACTTTTTGTCGGCCAATAATTTTAATCAGTATGGAGAAGTATACACGTGTGCAAATTATAACGATTCAATAACGGCCGATAAATTAATTTGATAGCCTATATGATTGCCTTCAAACTAACCTATCGGTAAACTATCGGCTGACTACTAAATCAGTATGACGCTTTACTACGCGGGCACACCAACCGATTGTTTTACTCGGTCGACTCAACAATTTTGTAGTGACTGCTTACAAATTAGCAGACGAGAACTCTATCGTTCGAGAGCAGACTGTTGGCTGGTTTGCGAATTCGTCACCAACCCAACTGCTTATTGTTAGTTGTCCCAGTGTGCGCACTTGCATCCCCCAACCCGACAAAATTATTGGAATACAAAAAGTCTGTAGTTTGCGCCTAACCTAAACGTAAACAAACAAAAGTGTTATTGACAATGCCATCTTTTTCCAAATGATCGCGTATAAGCGGATATGAATATTTCAATCAATCTATTTCATGGTTCTTCTGGAAATATCGACAAATAGATTATTCATTTTCTCGTTAACTGTTTTTTAATTCTTTTTTCCATAGGGCGATGCTGGATCTCCATTACAATTCGTTAACGATTTCAATGGACTGTATTCTATTGTCGGATTATCTTCGTTCGGAGCCAATTGCAGACCCGAAATACCGACTATTTTTACAAATGTGACCGCATATTTAGATTGGATCGAAAGCATAGTGTGGCTTTAAAATTCTAAAGTAATACATTAATATGTTTTCAAATTATTAAAAAAAAACAACTTTATATTATATTGTGTAATTAAAAAAATTGAAACAAAAACTTTTCAATATTTTAAAAATAAACCTTGTAACCGGTCAGCTTAGTAAGGTGTGAATTTTAATGTGAAGAACTCACAATCAGTAGAGTCTTACAGGGATGCCCAAACTACGGCCCGCGGGCCAAAAATGGCCCGCGAGCAAAACGATCTGGCCCGCAAAGCGGGCAAGTTTTTCTCTTTGTTCAATACTAACGTATTGGATTTTTTGGAATATAATATAACGTGTTCGGGTTGGCTTCGTCAACCCGAATACGTTATATTATTATATTCTATGGGGTCTTTTATTAAAGATCGGTATTTTAAAATGTAAATAAAACAAGTTGTGTGTGAGATTTCCACTTAATTTTTATTTTCATTTGAAAGTATATTTTATGCCATTAAGTGTGAAATATAACGTCATTCAAATTTTCACCGCGGTTTTGCTTGGTGGCACGTATTCGGGAGGTCCAATTTTCTATGACTTTATCGCATAAACATAACATAACATCGCAATATCAAACTTAATACAAAAAAAATTCAGCTATCCGCTAATTTTTGCGAAGTGATTTGTCTTTATTCCCCGGACTAATATTCGAATCCGCGCCAAACCATTCGTTTCATTTCTCCCAATAATCACAGTACATTTTTTTCGGATACGATAAATTAGCAATGTAAATTAAATTCTGTTTTATTTTAGACGCACATGTGGGGCGCGTAGCAAAAATTTTCAATTTCGCCCCTCGAATTTCCGCTGGTACTAATTTATAATTTCCGCGTAGTATACGAGCGGGCGCCCTACGCACCGGCGCAAATGAAAAACACATCCGAAACAACGCACCGCTGCCTCGTATTTATATTATGTTATATTTTTTTCAATTTCACACACGCATAACACTTCTAAATAGCCCGTTCGCGGTGCGCGAAAAACGTTGCGTTCCGCTAAATTTAAGCCCTGAGGTTGGCGTTCTATGAGATTTTTCGTTTTCATATGTTCGAATTGAGGGAAAACCATAAACAAATTTATAGGTTATTGTTAGAAAGTGAAATATTTTTGAAAGGTTTTTTTAATAATGGCTTATGTGACAATGCAATGTTTGTGTAATCGCGTTTTTTATGAAAAAAGCGAAAAAAATCGCGAGATTTTTTGTGAATTTTAACGTCATCTATTGGTCGTCATCTAACGTCATCTAAGCGGGGACTTGGGTTAGGTTATCGCGAATTTATTCAAAATAAATCGAAAATCGATGTTAGGTTGAATGAGAAAACTAAAAATATATCGCGGGGACTTGGGTTAGGTTCTCGCGAATTTATTCAAAATACAACGACAGGTTAGGTTAGGTTTATGAGAAAACTACGAAATATAGCGGGGACTTGGGTTAGGTTGTCGCGAATTTATTCAAAATAAATCGAAAATCGATGTTAGGTTGAATGAGAAAACCTAAAAAATATCGCGGGGACTTGGGTTAGGTTGTCGCGAATTTATTCAAAATACAACAACAAGTTGGGTTTAGTTGAGCTAGAAATTCGCGAAAATATTGCCGATACTTGGGTTAGGTTGAGCGAGGAATTTGCGAATTTCAGTAATTTGCGATTGAAGTAATTTGCGATTGAAGTAATTTGTGTAATTTTAAGTGTCGGTTTTCTGATTTCGATGATATATCAATCGATATTACTTTTTAAAAAATCCACTCAACTGCTAAATCGAAACTATGAAGTTTGAATTTCGGGCGATAACGCCCGAAATTCAAATGGAAATAATTAATTTGCATTTTAATGATGTTTTTAAAAACAAATATGATAAATTGCCACTATTGGATTTTTATAAATGTCTTCCACTAATAGAATTGGCCATTCGAAAATATACATTAATTTGCTCAAAGACTATTTTATGTATTTGGAAGTAGATCTATATTTGAAAAAACTTTTTCTAGAATGAAATATTGTATACCAAATCTGTGTATAGATCTACTTTTACTAACGAGCATCTTAAATCACTCTTGATAATAGTTACTAATAAAATTTAACCACGATTAAATTATATTATTAGTAGCAAGGAACAATTTCATAAATCGCATTAATATTTTTTTCCAATATTTAAATTATGATTTTTTTCTGTTTACATAAAAATTATTAAAACTTTGTATAATTTTTTTTTATTTCTTTACTATCTGTATATGTACATATATTTTTTGTAATTGATAAATATTAAAAAAGAGAAAAACTATCCCGCTTCCCGGGCCAGATTGTATGGGGAAGCTCGATCCCTTCGCGTGCTAGATTTTTTTGTTCGCGGGCTATAGTTTGGGCACCCCTGGACTGTAGAGCAAAGTAAAAATTACTCAAGATTGAAGATCAAAATATAAAAAAAAACTATTATACTTGATGATCGTCTTTTTTTCGTATCCAAACAGCAAGAAATATTCTCTTGACCTATTATTTGGCGCTTTTTATTGTCCTGACTAAGTCTTCTCATTAAAACTGATTTAGTTATCTGAACATTAAAAAGGTGATTAAAATGGACACCTTCTCACGACACTCTCTAAAGGCACTAACAAACCAACCCCCACAACAACGAAAATAAGAGCACACGACGCTGAAAACATTTTCAACCGACAAGTCACACGAAAACTCCCCCAATTTATTGATAAATATGAAAATCGAAAACACAAAGGCGAGCACCGCTTCGGGTGAATTATGAAGGCACTTATCACGGCCGCTGTGTAAATCAGCAGGAAGTAGGCGAAACGGAGGTGGGACGCTTGCGGGACAAGTTGGGTCATTAATATGACAGTTAATTAATTGTAAAAGCCCTGCCGAGGCGGCTTGCTCCTGCTCCTGAGGGATCCTGGGATCTGCCTCCCTTTTGTGGAGCAAAGCTGGGCAGAGTGCCGAAATCACACCTGAGATTTCGACCGTGATGCTCTTTCGAAGGTGCAAATGTGATGGCGGTGTGTTTGTGTGTTTGGGGCCCTTTTTGCATTTTTCATGATGGTCGAGGTCGTATTGAAAAAGCTGATGGTTTTTAGGCGCATTTTGTCCGAGGTGGGAAGGTTAAGTGTAATGGCGTCGTGAAATTTTCAGGTGATGGGTTGTTAGAGAGTTTCGACGATGTGCATTTCATTTTTGGAATTTTTTAGATTTGTTTATGTTATTTTGACTTTTTATGTTGATATAAAGAGGTATGAACTATTCGAAGTCTATGAAGTGAACTTTGAATTAAAATCCAATATTAAAAAGTACGTTGAGTTTCTCGATTAGGGGAAACTCGGATAAATCTGTGATTCAGTTATAACTCCATGATTTTTTTCAAAATAATATCAATGTATTTTTAAGAACTACTAGAAGTTTACTAGTAGATACGCAAATTCATGCTGACATAATTTAGTGATATATCCATCTGTGATGCTAATATAGACATGTGTTTTTGATATTTTTACCGTACGAAACACATGTATGATTCTGACAAATAAAACAAGGCTTTCGATCTGCATGAAAAAAATACTTTATTTTCAATCAGTAGGATAGGGGTATATGTGAAATTTTACAACATTTTCCTATTAAAATATCTAACAATAAGATTGAATATGATAGCTTTAAGAATTTGAATTGACAGCAGTATCAATTCAACGTGACAGGTTTAATCATTTGAAGAGATATCAAACAAAATTGGTAAAGATGTACGACATTTAAACAATAGTTCGATGAAAAATAATCTAGATATTTTATGATAATAAACATTTTTCAATTTTCAATATTAACACCACAGAATTATCCACATTTCCCCTATATCAAAGCTTCCATTTATCGAAAACCATTTCCGAGCATTTCTTCGCGCATAATTAATTCATAGACGAAATTAAATCAATACATTCGATCACGTGCGCAGTGAATTTGAAAAAAACCCACTGAAAACTCAACCACAAAAACAATTTCACAAACTTCACGATAAAGCAATAAGAAAATCACATAAACGCAATCTTTCCATCGCAAATCATACACAACCGTTCCGTTTTAATCACATTCGAAAAGCGCGCGCACAAACAGGTCACGATCCGCGCGAATTACACCAATTCGAAAAGTATCCGCGCGATATTTTAAAAAGTTTCCCGTCCGATAAAGGAATAAAATCTCCAGCCCGTTCGTATATCAAATATGAATGTTCCCGAGGATCCTTTCCATCTGCACCCGTGTGGGTGTGTACACACTCTTATTTTTCTACCCGTAAAAAAGTCCGAAGGTAGTCGTCACTTTTAGTTGTTGGCACTTGCCGAAGTTTGTTTGCGCCCCTTTTGGGGGCACCCGGGGCTCCGCCCTCCTGATATACTTTATAACTGGATTACCGCTACAAGCTTGTACGACCAAGATGGCAGGACCTTTGCACGTCCCCGACAGCAAAAAATATACACAACCCTATACTCTTACCTATCTACACTATTATAAGTATGAAAGTTATCTGATTGCAAACTTTGAGTTGAAAAAACCTTTTTTTTTCGGTGCTGTATATAAAAAAGGGGAATGTGGAGGATTTTAAATTGTGTATTGTTTCAGATTTAAATTTATAAATGGAAAATCAATTTAGATTCAAACGAGGACAAGATAGAAGTGGGTGAGCGGAAACTATGCACTATCGAATCCGAATGTATTGAAATACTTTCGATATTGTTATCTGATTTACATTTTCTTGTAACTTTAAAGTTATAATGTTGATTAAAAATTTTAATATTGAACCTATTCGAATTCAAACTAAATCTGGTCTAACAATCTGTGTCAATATAGTCGTGATTTTTTATTTTATTTATTTTTTATAAATTCAAAATTTAAACTTTACAGACTGTGCTTACACCGAACGACAAATTTGTCGTTATATTTTGACGACCATTCATTAAAATATAAATACATATTCAAATGAGCGACTCCATATTTTCAATTTAGTAGACAGATACAAATTTTATATAGAAATTGATACAATTTAATAATTATGAAATCCATTTCATTTCATGAGAATGAGACCAAACAATGTAGCCATGTTGTATTTCCATAACATAAAAAATAAATAAATAAATGAAACCAATTATTGTTAATTCCAAAGAAGATTTATATTATGTATAATATATGTACATATATGTAAATATGATATATATGTAAATGTCGGTACGAGGTTGGCTCTCGGATAAAGTATATAGACTAGACATCCAATATTTGATGAGGAGACCTTGTCCTGCAGTGGACACACAACGGATCGATAGTGATGATGATGATGATGATGATATGTAAATGTATATGAATCTCCCAACAACTTTTCGTCGCCCATAAAAATACAACATAAATTTCAATCGATACAATAAACAATCCACAATCACGTACAAAATTTATCGGATATTCCGCTCGACGACCATTCCACGAAATTGATTTGATCTGTCCCTCGTACTGTTTCGAAAACGGCGGCGGCATACACGTTAATTGCGATCGTAATGCTTTTTACTGCCGACGCAATGCTTTTTTATGCGACCACGTCACGCGACTCGTCCATGTCGATATTCATAAGGCCATTTTGTACGTATCGAATCGTTCATTCTGCCCAACATGAATACATTGTCGAAATTGCATCTTAGAAGCTCGCCGAGTATGCCAAGTGGCATGAGTGTTATTTCTAGGTATTGATTTTTAGTTTCCCTTATATGAGTGCGGGGGCATCCACCGCACCCTCACCTGCTGCTGCCTCACTCCATGACGATTTTAATATTGGACAGTTCAATAGACCGCTATATTGCTCAAAACGTGTACGAGCCGCGTTTTATATACGTCATACGGATTATGTTTCTTTAAGGAATTTTTGGTTTTTTATTTTATTTTTTGGAAAATGTTTGGAATTTATGTAATTGATTCGTTTTAGAATATAAAAATAAATTTAAAAAAATGAAAAAAATAATCGCCCCCGGGTGGGCTCGAACCACCAACCTTTCGGTTAACAGCCGAACGCGCTAGCCAATTGCGCCACGGAGGCATATAGTCATCGTTTCTAAATTAAGGTACATATGTTGAATCGATATTTTATACATTTTATATTTACATTTTATTTAAAAAAATAATTAAATCGTATTCTAACAATAATATTTAATGATTTCATATTAACTCTATTACACTAAATCGAATGTGAATAATCGAAAATAATTATTTATATCGATTATACAATCATTTTTAAATAACGCGTGTTTATTATGTGGAATCCAATGTAAAAAAAATATAATAAAACCATTGTATTTTTGAATGTGAACGAGTTAAATGTCGTTGACTTGTTTAAATTGGTTTATTTTGACCCGTTTCAACATGGGGATATAGCTCAGTGGTAGAGCATTCGACTGCAGATCGAGAGGTCCCCGGTTCAAACCCGGGTGTCCCCTGCCCAGAGCATTTCTTTTTTTTTGTTTTAATAAAACGAAATAATTAAAATTTACATAAATATATTATACATATACCTGATATTTTATCTTATCATTATTAATTATTAATTGTAAAGAAAACTAAAACATATTTTTTTATTTAATTATAAGATATTTTTTTCAAATTATGAAGGTTATTTTATTAGTTTGAAACATTATTATTATTTCTCTTGATGTATTTTTTAACAATTAATGTTACTTTTTGGTGCATTTATGCTATTTTAAACTATGTCAGCTATTTAGCTCACGTTACAATAAGGGGATGTAGCTCAGTGGTAGAGCGTTCGCTTTGCATGTGAAAGGCCCCGGGTTCGATCCCCGGCATCTCCACAAATCTTTTTTTTCATTCAAAAATTATTTTTTTTCATTTTGTGACAAATAAAAAATAAAACATTTAAATTTAACGTAATAATTTATTTATTTTTTTTAATTATGGATTATATGTATTATAAATACTTCATTATTATTTAACTTTAGGTTTAAAAAAAAATACGACATCTATCGATATATTTTAAAAGTAGTGTATCTCGATTGGAAACTTTCAACAAATGTCACTCAAGATGTCATACAAACACAATTTTTACACAACATTTTTGAACAAATTTAAATTTGTAATATTCCAATTTATTTATATAACACTAATTAATATGGATACAGCATGAAATCATGAACATACATGTGAAATATAAAAATTCAAAGCACGTTTTCGCACAATTGCACTCGTAAACATGAGGAAATTTCGTGCATTTTAATTACATTTTTATTTTCCTCATCCAATACACCTATTATCAAATAGCAACCAAATATCCGTTAAATACCGCACAACCGCATTTTTTGTATCATAATAAAACATATTAATACAATTTTCTACATATTTTTCCTTGTTTGTATACAAATTTAGACCTGTATCGGCGTCACGAGTCTTTAACACCATAGATAAAAAAAAAATGACAACAAACATTTTCAGACAAGTTTTCCCTTTATCAATCACCGCACGCACGGGGACTTTCCTGAACCCCATGAAATAATTAATGTTCATGCAGATAATGTAAATACACGATTTCATGGGAAATCCGAAATTTGACCGGGATAGTAATCCTAGCATAAACACTTTAATTTTTTGTAATCAAAACTACTCGCATCATTTGATGACAGGAAATTTTTGATTATTATGCATATTTTTAGAACGTGGTCGAACTTTGGACGTTACATTCAAATGAATGAATTCAAAAATCCACGTCGGCGAATTGAATTTTGAAAATGATGACGCACGGTTACGAAAAAATATGGTGTTGAATTTTCGTTATGATCGCTTCTGACGCAAAAGTAATGAACTTATTGTTTGACTTTGTGTCATAATTACTATACGCACTTACAATACCAACAACTGATGCATATTTATTTTCTAATTCTAAGTTTATTTATAATTTTCCATGGATTGAATAAATTGACATATCGAAAAGATTATGTTGTTGATCGATTACTTTTTACGTCATTCCTGTGTCAATTTTAAAAGGTATTGCTCTTGATTTCGTTCAAAATCATGACTAGACTTGAAATTTTCATGAAATTCAGTAGAAATACACAGTGTGACAATTTTGATCGCCGAATAATTATATATTAATATTTTCGCACATGTGATAGTTTGATAAAAATCAAATAAATAAGTACTATATTTTATACATATTTCAACTAGTGCTAGCAAAAATTTCAAGCTAATAGAATTATTAATTAATTACCTTTTGAGAAGATGTTTAAGTTATTTTTTGAGTACATAATGTTATAAAGTCAATTGACTGAAATTTGCCTGAAAATCGACAAAATTATTTCTGATAATTTAAAATTAATACGTTTTCTTGATTTCAATAAAAATATAAAACTATAATAGAATAAGAGGATTAAAATGGATTAGAAAACGTGAACCGTAAATCCAAAAGTAAACTATAAATCAAAATTATAATAAATTTAAAAAAACAATAAATTTATTGAATAAGAAGATTAACATGTTAATTCATCAAATTCAATATTTTATAGTTTTTACCTGTTTCTAAAATTAAGTTTTGATATAGAAATAAAAAAATTGATGTTTTTGATTTTACTAATATTCAACCAAATATGGCAAACATGTTCCAAATATTTCATAAAAAACGCTCCAGGGTTTTTCCTAAAAATGATAACACTACGAAAATTACCGTATAAATTCAAAAATAGAATAAAAACTAATTTGTAATTCTAAAAATTTGGTTTTCACAGATAAATTCCGCCATCAAAGTTGTCATACTAACTTCAATCAAACCATCATATACAATTTATATATTATACATAATATTATACGACCTTCTCATAGATTAAATTTTCACTCACATCTTATCCGATCAATAAGGTAAACAAATAAATTACAAAGCGCGATGAACCCATGATAAAAAAAAAAGGTTGAAGAACCACAGACTATTTCAAACAGATTTCCCTCATCAATCCAACAATACCAAACATCTTCGCGCAACAATCAAACACCAATCCAAAAACGAGGCCAAACAAACATCGTCCAAAAAAAATTATCAGCACTCGTCTCAATTATGTTATAATGACCGTTTTATCGAATCGGTTTCATCAGACTGTGAAAATCGGCTTATCGCGCAAATCCCACACGAGATAAGCCCTCATCCACATAATCCCGAATCGCGGCATTTATTCAGCCATTTTAAATCCCCCTTTCGACCCGTCCTTGATTAATTATAATCCCTTTCATGTGTTTTTCTAATAATATTTCGCCTGACCGCAAGTATTTTTAAACCTGAACTAATTCCGTCCGATTCTTATTATAACACCTTATCTTATTGTCCAAGATCGAAGGTAATGAGCGAGTCTTCTATGTGCATGTTGTTATGATGTTAATTCGATTTTTCGGGCAAATGCGTAAACGTGACCCGAAAATCGCTGCCTGGCAACATTATCGAGGGTTTCCAGGTACCCTTAATCGATTTATTACCGAAAAAAGCTATTATCGCAAAAAAATTCAGCGTCAGAATTTTCCTCAAATCTGGCGCCGAATTTGCGATAGCGCGAGATAATTTTTCGATTCATAAAAATGTTTTGTTTGTTTTGTGATTGTTTAAGTATTGGCGCCTTTGAATCATAATCGAAATCATTGGTTTTTGATTTGGCGTATATAAATTGGAGCCTTCGGATTCTATTGATGTTTTTTTTCGTTATAAACATCATGTGATGTTATGCGTGTACAATTCTATTATGTTTTTATTAATAGTGAATAATTGGAATATTAATTTTGTTAAATAATATTGTTTATGATTACAGTAACTATATTTTTTCGGTGAAAATAAAGGACGTGTGATATTATAGCTAACCAATTTTCAGATTGTTCTTAAAAAAATTGTATTGATATTATCTTCCCAATTATTTCATTAACGTTTGCGCTTATATTTTGGTATGTGTTTGTGAATTTTATTAAAACGAACATCCAAAGGTATTGATAAAAATAAAAATTTGTCCCAAAAGCTAAATATTTTTCGTTCATAATGATGTATGATAACTTCACAAAATGAGCAAATGAGCAATTTAAGAAAAATGAATACATTTTAAAAATTTAAAAGTGAAATAAAGAATTGTCATTTTAAATAAATAACGTATTCATAATGCGCATATTCAAATTTATTTATATTCACACAATCAACTCATTCGAGTCATGTGAATGAAACTCATCTTTATACATTTCTAAATATTTACATAACGCTAAAAACATTCCACACTGCAATTTTCTAACAAATTTCATCATGATTTCACTTGAAAAAAATTAAATTACAACCGCACACATAAACTTCCACATCTTCGTCAGACGCCAGACATGTCGTCAAGAAATCCACCTATGGACATCGATTAAAACTCGACTCAAAACCAGATCCATCGAAAGTAACCCATTGACGTCACGTTCTCGGAATCCCCTCGAAATATTTTAAAGAAAGTTCAGCTCGGAAGATTACACCATCAGATGTCTCCATGGTGAAATAGCCTTCGCGTTTCGGTGGGAGGAAACTGTTACGTAATGATGCAATTAAACTGTTATTGAGGATGGAAGGTCAATGGTTGGCATTGACATTGGTCGGTGAATCAGTTTATGGGTCCGATGCTTTTTTTTGATATGGTGTGTTTTTCCGATGTTTATAATGGAGTTGTTGTTGTTAAATCTTTATCGAATGTTTCATGGAATCCTAATTATTTTTTTTCACATATATGATAAAATATAACAGAAATTTGATACATGCAATTTTCAGTTATTTTCACGTTTGTATTTACTTTCAAATTAAGCCGACCAGATGTCCTCCTTTTACGAGAATGTCCTCCTTAAGAGAATCTTATTCATCTCAAAAATTCTGTCTTCCTTTATTCTCCTCCTTAAAAATTATCCTCCTTTATCCTCTACGAAAAATTTTCTATTTACATAATTATTTTAAAAGTAAAACGAACCAAGTGTACCTTTTATATGAAATAAATTTTGTCTATGTCAAACGATAAGTATTAACACTTGTTTTTTTAATTTTAATTTTCGAATAACGATTTTTAAACCTATTGGTTTGAACAAATTTTTTTGTCAATATCTTCCATTGACATTTTTATAATCTGGTCACCTTTTTTCGATTCATATTAGAATAAGACGACTTTGAAATTGATCACAAAGTTCTTGTCTGAAAAGGAAGGAATCTGTCAACATTTTCTGGATTTTTCCAGATCAATACACCTTGTGGAACTGAAAAATAATTTTTTTTTAGATAAAATTGAATTTCGTTCAAAGTGTACAAAAGATTTCGCCATAGATAAAATTCCGCGAAAACGGTTTATTATCAGTTGCTCTCGAGACACGTGCTTCGATAATAATAGGTCTATACAATGTTTTTAATTTTATCAAATTATAAAATAAAACACTCGTCTTGATGATTAATCAAGGCCGAGTGAAATCCAATTCAAAACAACATGATTCATTCAACGAATTTCTCAAATTTTTCTACAGCCCATCATTTCCAGTAAGAAACTCGATTCCAAAACCTGTATATGTAAAAAATTCAAAAACTTATTAATAATAGATATGAACTTATACAACACGATGACTAATCGAGGCCGATCCGAATTTTTCATATTTACATAACTCATTGAACCAGTTTCGAAAATTCCTATGTTTTCTAATAAGACATTTTCAATACAACACTGCAAAATTCCGTAAAAACCTTCGAACAAATAATTCTATGGCAATTAACAAGAGTACTTCCCATCTAATTGCTAAATGCGGAAATTTCTTGAAATTCATTTCCTTCATACTGTACATGGATATAACGTCAATGTGACGCTGACAAGAAATTAAATCGAACTGTTGTTGTCTATAAAAATTTTGTTGTTATGTCCACAATTATTGTAGAATGAACTTCGATCTTGTAACATACGTACGATTTTTATTCAAGCTTTTTATTAGCTTGCTCTGATTCAGAAATGTTGTTTGTTATTATAATTCAGAACGAATTCAAAGTGCACGTGCATTAAATTGAAAGTTTTGAAAAATCGATATGACAATGATTATATCGGTTTATAAAATCGTTAGTGTTATCTGGAAAAAGTAACGACCTTTGTATTATTGCAGAATTTGTACTTTGTATATGAAACTTGTCTATAGTTTTTCGATCGATTCTCACTGATTACTGAAGTTGAGCGACAAATAATTGGGTCAATATTTTGTGCCGTTGATCTGAAAGCATTTGGTATAGAAAAATGTCTGTAACGAAAATGAATAATGTCGAAATAAAACAGCGTAAAATAGGGTAATTTTCTCACAAGGTTCTCAAAAGTAGGACCTCAAAGAAAGACATCTCTTGTCAACCTCCTAACGAAAAAATATATAACGAACTTAATAAAATCTATAAATGATAATGATATTGAAAATAGTCTGACAAAAATATCAATTTGCGGATTCATAAATTGTGTTCAAAAACAAAATGATGACTTTCAGATAGTACATTAGTAATAATGTTAAATGTACATAGACTTTTATAACTTTCCCTTTTTATCTAACCGAATTTCTGGTACCTAATTATTCGAGTAACTTTCACCAGACAGTTATCTATTTTGCCGATTTCCAAATGTCAATCCTTATCGAAGCACTTCAGCAAATATTATTATAATTGATGCGCGATAATGGAAAGAAGCACGCGACTGAAACCGATGATTTCATCATTTTGGGTTAGTGGAAATGCTGAAAAATTCCAATTCTTCGTAAGTATTATAATTGACATTTGATATTTGAAAAAGCGGGAGTGTGATGATTTCTACGAAATAATAATGGTGTGCAAAGCGTTTGATCGATGGCTTTTTCACCGCTTTGAAAAATCGAATTTCCACTTATTTACGATTCGTCGAAAATTTATGTAAATATTTCGATTCAAAAAATTAATAAATATTACGTGAAATTTCTGTTTTATCTCAAAATAATTAATACCGCGTATTATAAAGTTGTAAAAATATTTACGTTTTTTTTTACAAACGAATTTCTTTTATCTGCATACACATGTTTTTCAGTTTTGTTTCGATTTAGATAACTTTCGATGTGGGAAATACTATTTTTTTTCAAATTCCCGTCATTTTCTGAATTGAAAATTTATACATATTTATAAATCGATAAAAATGATCATTTCATTATTATGAAATTGAATAATAATGACAAGCAGATCTTTATCTTTTTATCGTTCACTTGTAAAATGCACTGATAACAT
This sequence comes from Hydropsyche tenuis, assembly GCA_009617725.1. Lineage (NCBI taxonomy): Eukaryota > Metazoa > Arthropoda > Insecta > Trichoptera > Hydropsychidae > Hydropsyche > Hydropsyche tenuis. The sequence continues at coordinate 424,776 of VTON01000122.1, read as the reverse complement.
TTAATTGCTTATCTTAATTGCTCAATAAGATAAAAATGAATTTTCAACATTAATAGGATTTATATCATATATTTTATGTTGAAAAAATATTTGTTTTTTATGATACATCCTATAACAATAGATTTTCAGATACCATCAGAATTTCGGAGATTTTCCTCATAATTGTAATCGTTAAGGAAAATGTAATTCTTAAGAATTTCGAATTTTTTGACAGTTCAACGACCATCTATTGATCGCTTCAATTGTCGCTTAACTTACTACAAGGTAAAACCCATAACATTTACATAGAACATTCCTAAAAAAAATTGCAAACAATATTATTCTCTGTTCATAGAATCACCGGCAGGTTTTACCACACATAAAACTCATTTGAATACAAATCGTTTCTAAACGACATTCAAAATTCAAAATGAATATGTATCCCAAATTCCCGCCCTTCCGGGAATCCCTGGGAATTCCTCGACTCTAGATTGTTTCGTGTTTCATCTTGTTTCAACGCAACCTTATTACAAAACCGTTCATGTGCGTGAGTTAAAAAGGAATGGATATATGAGAATGAGTGTGAGTGCGAAAGAAACGGATAGCGTTTTATGTAGGTTTCGAGGTGATTCACAGAACGCCGCTTCGACATGTTCTTGGAAATTCCCTCTGCAGTTCATGCCACTCCGAGTGAACTGGTCGTTTGTTGGGGTGACCATGATTCATGGATGTGTATGAGGTCGATTGATTGATCCAATAAGAAAATTTGGAAAAGTCTATGATGGGAAAGTTGAAAAATGGATTATGGTTTTGGTCTAATGAGAAATTTCTAAGTAGGATTTTTTTATTATAATATTAACATCTAATTGTAAGCCTCTTTTTTATACGAGGAATACGCTTCAGAGACTAATGTATAAAAATATAAAAATTGATAGTTTCCATCAATATGAATCTTATTCCAAACATACTTCATTAAAAATGTGGAATGTGTCAAAATTTCGCATTGTTAAATCATCAAAAAAAAAACATAAATTTTCATTTAATAAATATAATTGTAAATACTATCCTGGTTCAGATCTAAGCCATTGAGGCATAAAATGTATTTTTTTAATAGTTTAAAAAATATAATTGTTTATTTTTCTTGAACCGTGTTATTTCGAAAGAGTTTTGGGTGAATTATGTTTTAAGATTCGAATTTTTAATATCACTTCGAAAATTTAACTTTTATTTGTTAAAATTTAATTATTATATAGAAATACTCATTGTCAGTGAAATAAACGCTATGTATTATTTTTTGCTATAATGATCTCAGGTAAATAACATTTATCAACTGACCATGTCGTTTACCGCTTAACTTCGATGCTCGTTGTAAAATATTGCATGTGATAAAAATAAGTGTAAAATTAATCGTTTATGTTTAGCAATTACATATTTTAATTATAGTCAAAGTCCTCTACAATTATCTTCAATACTTGAATAAAATTAATTTGAATATTTTCGATACCGATAGTAAAATTAACTCGAATATTTTTTCCTATAATATGATCACAAAAATATACCCTGAGGCTAGATAACCGTATTAAAAACAGATCTTCATATTTAATCATATTGTTAATCTATATCAAAATACAATGGTTCACAGCCTGCTTGGTGAAAGTTTAATGTTTTTTTTTTTTCAGGTAATATTTAGTCCTGAGATAATTAATATGAACTATGAAAAAAAAAATAGCCGCAGGCCATAACGGTACTGAGATTATACCTATATACATTTTTATTTGATTTTCTAAACACATTATTTTAAGTGTATAAAATCAAATCATATCGTTAATTATTTAAATTTATTAAAAATCTTTTTGAATATTTAAATTCGTATGTTTGGTGATACTATTTAAAATAGCTAATTCAGCGATTCAACCATATCGAACGCCTCTGTTTCCATCAATTATCAAAGTTAAGCGATATGTGATGCAGTTAGTAAATATACAAACACTAACTTAAAACTGGTTTTCAGTGTTTAAATTCCTTGAAAGTCACCTTCCCACTTTTACTACACAATAGGCACATACGATAAATAAAAATTTCGGTACTTTTGGTAACTTTCGAAATTATCTCATCCTACAATTGACGATTTACAGGTATAATAATAATGGACACTTTATAAAAGGTTGCTATTTAAAATGGTTTTACCAATACAGTATTGATTTTTAGAATCTCTCTCTTGGTTAATCGTGATACGAAACCAGTAGAATTTTTTAAGACTACAAAATCAAAAATGATTAATTAAAAAAAAATTAGAGTTGTCAATACTGTTATATGTAGCCCTTTTTATACAAGCTGTATGATAGTATTACATCTATTAATTATATTTACGTTTTGCTTTATTGGAAATGATTTAAAATATTATACAAATTATACATAAATTATATTAATATACTTATTATACAATGATATAAAATATTATACATTTGCGTATAAACATTGTTATCAGTTTATTCAGTTTACATAAGATTTATACTCATGATTCCCTTTTTTATAGAAAAACGTCCAGATTTTGATTTTGAAAAAATGGTTATCTTACACTAGTATCACTGGCAATGAGTTGATATAATTAAAATTTCACCATCAATGCTTAAAATTTAAAAAAAAATCATTCGAATTTATTTTTTCAGTCCCAAATCCAACTACATGGTCACCCTACAAAATATCAACAGACTATAAATACGCGCGCGGCAAATGGCACGTCATTGTAAAACAGCGTTTGCTCAGAAGTAGTCGCTAGTTGTTCGTCGTTTGGAAAGCTGATTCCGCGTTATCTTCGCACTTCAATCAACTCTCAATTGCAAAACAAGTGAAACCTTCAAATCTGCGCATATTTTACCGGCATTTTTCTGTGTTCCACGAGTTAATCGAGTGCTATCGCAACAGTGGTGAAATCGACCGGCGCCACGAAATTCGCACAAGTGAAAAGTGAAACCGTGTATCATTCTATCAAGTGTTGTGTCAAAATCCAAAATACAAAAATGTGTCTCGAGGATCAGACTGCCACTGCCGTCGGAACGATGGAGAGCTTCACATCGGTTCTTGGAAAAACGTAAGTTTTCCTCGTCGACTATTTTTCAGCGGCTGAAACGCGCGGACTCTACCATTCGTGAAATCGATATTCACAACTAGCGAATTCTTTGAACTAGCCAACTCACGTTCGATAAAATTTAATTTTCTAATAACATTTTAATTATCAAAAATTTCACTTTTACAATTTTAAATTTATGTTTCGAGAATATTCCCGTCGATCTTTCAATATTTTTTTCATTCTTGGTCAACTTCCTCTAATATATTTTTTTTAAATATCCTCGTTTTGAATTCAATAAAAAAAAATGATCACTCTATCATTATCGTATGTAGTCTATATAGATTCCGTTGCTGTAAACGGTATTTCCGATATGTTACGACCACGTTTATTAACCGACCGTTTAACTTTTGGCTTAATTTCAGTAAATATGTTAAATCTCTATAATATACATATTTGAAACTCCGGATTTCAGTTAAGTGCATTTTCACGCACAGTCCTCGGTAGTATAGTGGTCAGTATCCCCGCCTGTCACGCGGGAGACCGGGGTTCGATTCCCCGCCGGGGAGGATAATTTTTTTTAATTATTTTAATTAAAACATCGTAATATAACGTCCTTTACATGATAAAGCATTTCCAATACACCATTAGAAATTTGAACATGTTGAATCCATCATATATTATAGCAATGAGGAAAAAATAACTCAAGGAGTTTGAGTGTTAAAAAATTAATCCTTGCCAAAAGTTCAAAGACCAATAAAAACTAGTTATTTTTTTCTTAGATTTTTAATAAATATAACATCATCATTATAATAAGCTAAATTGTTTACACTTAAAGATGAGAAATGAATTTATCTACAGATTTAATAACATGTATTTTTTTTATATTTGCAGATGTATGAATTCGACCATCAGGTCTATACTGCGTCAGGCTCAGGCTGAAAAGCGGTTGACTGTGGGCTTGTTGCCTGCAATTCAGCGCCTTTCAGTCACTTGCGGTGAAGCATTATTTTGTTTAATGGCACCGTCTCGTCAGCAAGACTCGGCCACGCACATGCAAAAAGTTCTTCTAGAAGCTTTTTGTTTGGAAAACGATATCTATTTAGTGAAGGTTAGTTTTATTTTTATTTTTATGATTTAGATAATCCGAATAAAATTATAATCATAATAAAATTTATTCAAATTCATTATGTTAACTTACATATGTTTCTTTTTATAGGTGGATTCTGGAGATAAACTCCGAAAACTACTACCTGGATATACTGCCAACGATTACAGTTGCGTCTTGGTCCATCTGCCATATCCAGACCCTTACAGCGATCAATCTCAACTGACACAAGAAAACTTTTCGCCTCCAGAGAAGCGCTTAATCGATCATTGCGAAAACAACTTCAACAACGTCTCGACCCCAATTATCAGATTGCCCGAAGAGTGAACCATCAGTAATGTTTTTATGGATTAACTTGATTGTACTTACAAAAAAAAAATTATAAAAATGAAACAATACTGTTGACGGTATGTTAAATTTGATTGAGATGTATAATATCAATAATAGATGAGAGTATGGTTTAAAATAGGAATATTGCATTGATTGTATATGAAAGTTGTGGAGTATTTGTACTTAATTTTGCAAATTGTGTTTAGAATGAACAGTTCAAAGTACATATATACAATGGTCATGTAATTATGTTTTAACCATCGACTCTTGAGGGGTTCGAAGAGTATTCGGAAGTTTTATGCAATGCGAAGTTGCATTATATAATTATTTGGGTCGGGAACCTTAGAAAATATTAAAATATTTTTAGAAATTGAAATTCTTGCAGTTTTTGATTCTTTGGTTCCCAAATATATTGTGAAACGGAATTATCCTAAATATCATGTTGTGATTGTAATAATTCAATCACGGATTTTCCGAAAAAGTAATTTAAATTATAGAAACAATAGTCGTATTTATATATTAGTGAAATTCTTAGTTCTTATTGTTAGTGTAAATAATCATCTTTTTAAATGCAAGGATCTTATGAACAATTAGTCCTATAAAAGTCTTTGTAATTAATTTATTCAATGTATCTTATGTTAATTTGGAATATTAAATTATATAATGAAAATAAAAATGGTTAAGGGAAAAAAATCACTTAGAATATAGATGTTTAGGAAAATTATTAATATAATTAAAATTGTTATAAAAAAATTGTATTCGGTATATTTTGCTCAACTTATCAATGCAAAAATGTACTTTTTGTTATGTAGTTTTTGTGTCGAACATAATTTGTGTTGTTCGCTACTAAATGTATTTAAAATGTGAAACTTTTTGTAGAATAATTGTCATTATAAAAAAAAAGTTAAGGAAATTTTTGAAAAATGGAAAAATGTACAATTTTTAGGATTAAATATTCAAAAGCAATATTCGAATTATCGATTATTTTTATTGTGTAATTTTTATAATTGTGAAATGATTATAACTCAATAATAGATACATAAATATTGCAATTGTAATAATTTTTGATGAAATAAAAATAGTTTATAGGAATCACTTTCTTTTATTTGTTAGTATAAAAACAAAATCAAAACTTTATAATCAGCACACCAATCTCAATCAGATATCAAACATTATACAATCATAATAAATTATTCTTAATTTAAACGAAAAAGTTCCATACAATTATTCGTTAATAATGTGGGAATGTTCATTACATACTTATAAATAAATGAGTCTTGAAAATTACAGTAGATCCGCAATTTTTTGGAAATCTCGTAATATAGATATTGATTTTAAAATAATTTTTATAATGATCAACATTATTATAAATAAACTTATAAATTTAAAAAACGATTTCACAGTAATTATCACTTACAAGAAATACTTAAAAATAAAAAATACTGATTCAAATATTTGTGAACTGAATACATACAGAAGAGAAATATTCTATAATATATAATAATTCCGATATTTTAACAATCAACAATATAATCGGATTTTTTTTATTGATTTATCATAAGGACTATTCAAAAGATATTTTTTTAACAAAAAAGATAATGAATATCACCAAAAAGATTAAGTATCAATTTCAACACTACGAATGATAGTTCTTTTAAAACTGATAAATTTTTCTAACAATAAAGGAAAATGTTTGCTTTCGTGAAATTATTCGCTCTTATTCGTGGCAAGTGGGATACTTTCTTCATTTTCTACGTTCACATCATCTAGAGGAACTTTTTCACAAGTATCAACATTATCTGTGTTGTCTGTAATAGGTGGAACGACCGTACCGCTGTTGACATTCTCAATAGCTCGCCGAAGCTATAAAAAATTAATGCGTCAAAATCTGGATAAAACTTAATATGAAATATAAAAAAACTTACTTCTTTTAGCCCTACAACTCCGACTAATTTCCCTATATCCGTCACATATGCAATATTGACACCGACCATCGAAAATAACGAGTGAACCTATAAACAATTTCAAAATAATTATTGAAAGTATAATACATCAAAAATATGATTACAATTCACAAATTAGTTACCTTAAGAAGAGACGTGTCTTTGACTAATTGGAAAGGTGCAGCATCAATATGGCAAATGTATCGTTCTTCCGATGCTGTCTTTTCGTCTTGAGGCTTCATGAAATTACACGGGAGAGACATTTCTGCTTGTTCCCATGCACGCTGCTCAGCATTAGACATATCGCATACACGTTCGCCCGGCTAGTCAAATTTAATAAATAAACTAACTGGTAAAAATATATATAGTAAAAATGATCGTTATAAAAAGTATATAATACCAATTGAACTTTTTTGAATGGACTTCGAGGTGTATCAGTAGGAGTTGGTAACGGACTATAATCTTCTGGACTGACTGGAGTTCCAGGTTCTCCACCTAATCCAGATTCAGGATCAGGATTAGCATCTTGCAGTGTGGTTGATTTTTTGAAAATAGCATCAAAAGCCATTCGGATTCTAGAATTTTATCATTTATGAAAATTCAGTGGTATCGATTTATATTTTTTAATGATTATATAATCGAAAATACCTGCTTTCAGCTCCGGTAACTGTACTATACACTGAAGATTGCCTGATAGGAGATATCGTAGAAATGACGGGACTGTTTGAAACAGCTGGTCTCATCAAAGTAAACGAATTTGTCTTTTTGAGTATTGATTTAGGTCTGAACAATGATCCTAAAATTTAAAAAAATACATATTGATTTTAATTTTATAAATTATTATATAATTATATAATAAAAGAATGATAGGATACATACCTGGTATTAAACCAGTATTTTCAGCGCTCAGTGTTGATATGCCTCTTTTCATTCCGTGAGTTCCAGGTACTTGTAATGTCAATATGTCAGGTGCTGGAGAAACCTTAAAAATTTATAAATTATTAAATTAAGTATATTATTTAAGTTATACATAAAATACATTTTCAACTATTGTTACTTCAAATCGTGATGGTCTTCTTCTACGACGCTCTTCTTCCCTCGCTTTTTCTGCAGCTTCTTGTTGCCACTGAGCAGCAACCTATAATAAACGAATTTAGTAAAATAACATTTTATAATAACGTCCAATATCACGAATAGTTTGAACTTGCATGGAGGCGTCTTTCTCTACCAATATGTTTATCAATAAGACGGACTAGTTCCCCTCTCTGTACTGACCCTAACAATACCATTGATTCAGGAGAATCTACTAAAGGCAATCCGCGAAGTTGCTGGAAAAAGTTTTCTTTTATTCATTGTTAATACCATAATACCTATTATAGATTTTGTTTTAAATTACCTTATTATCTTTCAGAACATCTTTTAGTTGTTGATAAGAAATTCCATTCCAAATATATTTGACGTGTCTTTCCATAAAGTCTTCGACAATCATATTGTACATTCCTGAAATATAATAAAAGTTAAGCAACGATAAAAACTACACATAATAATAAAAATAAAGTGAATCTTGCCTGTAGATCCTGTCAACAAATCAGGCAAATAAGGAAGTTTTTTTATGAGTATAATAGAATCGTAAGCACTTGGTTGTAACAATGCAGCAACTGCATTGGCAACAAGTACGGCAATTACCAAGGGTACCACATGGGTCACTTGCCCAGTCATTTCTAACACTATCACGGCGACGGACACAGTATGTGTAACTGCTCCCGATACAGCAGCTGCTCCGACACATGCATAACCACCTATGACAGTTTAAGTTGAAAAAATATGTCCGAATCGGTGAAATTAATATTGCAAAAACAGTAAACCTGGTAGAATAGGAGATAAGTGATCTCCATATCGTAAGCCTGTTGGAAATGCGGCATGAACTAATTCCCCAACAACTCTTCCTAAAGCGGCTCCAATTTTAAAAAGAGGAATGAATACTCCGGCTGGTACTGGTATAGTGGAGGCCATAATTGTCAAGAAAAACTAAAAAAATTGATATTTTTTATATTTTAAACTAAAAATCATATCTTCAATAGTTATATTTAAACTCACGGTTGATATCATAAATCCCGTCAAGCTCACAAATACTCCAGAATGAGGTGTAGTCCAATGTTTCAAAACATCCATTTCGTTTGCATTCAAATCATCTGAACTCCAAGTGAAATTTGCAAATAAACTCATCACCTATGTTGAATAAATAGTTAAAAAATTGCTCTCTATAAAAACCCAAATTAGATTTTCAAAAAAATATACTTGATCATGTGTTGTGAGATCACCCGCCATATATTTTCCCAAGCCGCAAGGAAACGTCGTAGATGCTACTATTAAAGCTATTATCCCTGGATATATAAACCGACTGAAAGTGAATTATTTTGTTAAAAAAATTTTGATTTTAATTTTTCAAAAACATCAAAAATTATAAAACATACTTTTTTGATAAAAAATTCTTTATCCTTTTATTGTTACGAATAAACACTACATATTTTCGATGCAACCAAACATAAGCAGCTCCAATCAAACCAGAAACGGCACTGCAATTTTAATGAGTTTAGTTATATGAAATTAATTAAAATAACAGGAAATATAATAATTACCCTATTAAAGCAAAAACAACCAATTCTTGAGGATCAAATGGAAAATCCATGGCGAAGTTTGTAGGAAACATTGCAGTTACAGTCCGAGCTCCTCCTGACCAAACTGCTAATAATCTGAAGACCTGAAATTACATTATTTCATATTTTGAAACTATACAATAGAATTATAAAAAATATAGGAAAAAACTACATACAGTAGCTCCGCAGACTGCAGCAAAAAAGCCTCTCCAGTAATTACGTACAGCAAAATATACGGTGGTTACTTCAATAGAAAATAATACTCCTAAAATATATAATTAAATTTACAACAAAGTACATGTTTCCAAATGATAGTTGAAGGAATATTCAAAAAACTATTTCAATTTCGGAATACAATTTTGATGTACCTAACCTCCGATTGGTGCAGCAAAACACGATCCGACTCCAACTGCACAAGCAGCAGCCAACATTTCACTAGTACGAGATTCATTTTCGTAAATTCCTTGAAATGATGTGACTAATTTACTAAGTAGTGTAGCCACCATTGACGCTATATGCACAAATGGACCCTAAAGTTATAAACGTTTGTGAAAATAGTGCATATTTAAAATAATATTAATTAAATATGAAAAATTATTTACTTCTTTGCCCAACGGCATTCCACTTCCTAAAGTAGCTGTCAAACCAATAACTTTTGCTATAAGAGTTCTAAAAGTAAGATATTCTTTTAATGGAACTCCTCGAAGGATGGTTTTCATTTCTGGTATACCGGAACCTGGAAAGAGGGAAATTGTAATATTTGTAAATAAAAAATAGAGGATCAAATAGTATATGAATATTTAATTAACTAACCAGCTGCTTGTGGTGCTATAATATGAACGAAACCGGATGAAAATAGAATCAAGCATATTGGTAGCGATACCCATGCTAAATATTGCGTTATCAAATCTCCGGCTATATCACGATACATCCATATCCTAGCTGAAAAATTAAATTATAAAATCAATTTACTGTTATTAAAATCTGCAGATTTTCATAAAAATTCCAACGTTAACAAATTTACTTACTCGAGTAAATCCAATCATTTTAGCTAGCGTTCAAAAATACTAATTATATTTACAATTTTCAAATATTATGAGAAATTCATATTCATACAAACCATTATTACACATAGATATCCCTCGATCCATTATAAAGCTCAAAACTGCCATAATAATACCGAGAAGTGCTAAAAACACCCAATCCTCTCCGAGCCGAGCAAAAGTGTTCCTCCAAATGTACCCTAAATGAAAAAAAATTATCAAATAAAGAAAATAAAACACATTTTCAATAAAAACTTCATTATTCACCAACGACTCTAGCGAATTTGCCCGATCTGGTATCGCTGAGCTCCTTTTGTCTGGCTCGGTCATCTCTCTTCCGTCGCTTTTCCAACCTTTTGAGTCTTTTGGCCTCTCCTCGAGCTGCTGATGCTAGGTCACGAGCATAGCGACCATACATCTGAAATAATAAGAAAATATGTATAACATATACACTAAAAATCAGTCAATTTCAAAAAAATACTTCTGTAGCCACTGTCCGATCAGATTCACAAAGAACAAAGAACGGAAGCTGAACCAATATCTGAGATAATCATTATTAGTTTATAAGATAAGAACTCTTCGTATGGACCAGAATTGAAATCGGGTGGAAATATTGAATTAATATGTTTATGAATGGCGGATGAAGATGAAAAATAAGATTTGGCAGTAATTTACGGTATAAATTTATTATAAATAATATATTCATACATCAACATATTTGCGAGGCGTCGGAGCTATGCAAATCCTGATAAACGGGTAATTTTTCACGTTGTCGAGTCAATGAGGGATGTAACGTATTTTCAGCAAAAGAGTGAGAGGAAGACGGATAGGGAGAATGCTCATCTGAAAAAAAATGTATCAGAAGAAATGAAGAAAGTATTAAATTTGAAATGGTGAGATTTATACGTCCCTTTATTCACAGTGACCCGTGACTTGTGAGAGCGAAACATAAATGAATAAATTTATAGTGAAAATAAATTTATTTTTTTAATATAAATATTTATCAAAACATATCGGGATGATCACTAACCTTATATGATTGAAACGCACGAAATGAAAGAAACCTTTCAAATTCCATGGACGAATATTTCGGTATGAAATTGTAAATATTATATCGGGGTTTCGATACGAAAAATAAACATATTTTCGACTAATGTATTCTGTGAAAATAAGTATCTTATCTCAAATTTAATAACACAATGCTTGCGGGACGTAAAATTATAATGAAAATGTCGACGACGTTGAAAATATTTATTGCAAAAAATTTTGTTTTAAATTAATCCAATATTTATAATGGAAATTATTAAGTGTCGTTCTATTAATGATAACATTAATCCACGTTAGATAGATTATTCAAAATGAATTACGTATTCGATTCATCAAATTAATTGCCCGCGTTTTGAAACTGAAATATTTCATTTAATATCATATTGAAAAACAATTAATAGTTTATCACTGCTCAATCCTCAGCTATAAAAGCTAAAAATCGTCAGTCAGTAGTTGGATTAGAAAGTTATACTCTCCTTATCATTATGTTGTTAATGAATGCGATAGAAATTTTTTTTATATTGGAAAAAAATGTTAACTCTTCCTGTACGCAGCATAAAAACATAATGAGCTTTTGATGAGGGATAAATAAAAAAATCCCTAGATTTTTCCATATTAATACATTATTAAAAATAAAAATATGCGTATATTTGTATCTAAATCATTATTATTTATATAAACATCGAATATTTAGTATTTTAAGGCACTTTAATGTAAATTAAGCGTTGAAGAGTCTGATTAATTATCGAGTTATCGCGAAAATTGTGAATATGGGGTTTTTATCACATCCTCTCGATACAGAAAAAGTTAAAAAAAAAAATTTTATAAGTCTTTAAAAGGAAACATTAGAGAGAAAACGTAGGCGTAGTCGAACGTAAATTTCAGGCACTTAAAAATGTTGTTTAGCTATATTTTCAATAAAATATCGAAACCTCAACGTAGGCGTATATTTTCAAGCGCTGAAAAAAAAGCGTAGGTGCGAAAAACGCCTCGTTACCAAAATTAAAAACAATTTTTCTCGTTAGAATAAATAAATAAATAAACGAAACAGAAAATGGGTCGCGAATATGAATATGAGTGTCGCCTTAGCCGGGGAAGCCATTACGACGAAGATTTACGTGTTTTTCGCGCGCGGCTGAAAAACGCCCGAAAGAGGCGAAAACACGCCCCAGTCCGGCCCGCGGAAATTGGTAATGGGATCTGACTCTTACATACACAATAAGGGAAAAGAGGATGGCTGAATAAATTTTACGATATTTACATTAGAGATACGAGGCGCTCTCCTTTCGCCGCGCGCGCCGCTTCCCAAAGTGTGCCGCGCGCGTTTTCGTTTTAATCTCTAATGCGTTCGAGGCTTTCAATTATGTTTATGGGGTTTTTGTGTTGGCTGAGGTGTGTTTTTGCGCGGGAAATGCGAGAGGCTGTTTCGTCGCGGAAATTGATATCGCTGTCGTTGGAAATTGGTCGAAGGCTTGCGCGGAGTCGTGTGTGCGATTTGAGCGTTGTTAAAGTCAAATTGGGTTTATATCATGGTATAAAAAATTGTCGATTGTTGTTGGAAAAACCGGGTGTTTAAGGTTTTTTTTCATGTGTGAATGTTGTATTCATGAGTGATTTTTCTGTGTGTCAATAACGGGTAAATTGTGAGAAGTTTGTGCATTGAAAATCGTCCATTATAAAATAGTCTCGAGCCAAAATTACATAATCGTATACAAGTGTCCTTCGTAGATAGGTTTCGCTAGATTATCGTGTAAAACAAAATCGTGTTAAATGAACCATATAAATGTATGGAAAAGAAGGAGAAAGTTTTTTTTATGGAAAAATTAAAGAAATACGTGTCAGTTTGTGCGGAAATAATTAAAATAATATCGAAGCTTTCATTATCACTTTTGGTTTCACTTGGGACTGACAATTAATTGAAAATGAGTGATTCGTAGGGAAGACTTCAAGAAACTAAATGTTTACAAAGTGTACATATTGTTTTTTATGTGTCTTTTTTTAATGAATACCGTGTTAAACAAGGTATACCCATATATCCATCTTTTAACTGCACCGTTCATAGCTTAATTTCAACGATCCTTGAGAAAATACGCGTGCTGTTAGTGACGTTAGTAAAAAAATGATCATGGAATCTAATTGGATTGCGCGAGGTGCTACTCAAATGCCGTTTTCAGTGCCTATTCCCATAGGTGTGAATATTTTCATGTGTGTAGAATGTAGGTGAACCATATGTACCTATGTGCCTATGTGTGGGCCACTACACGAAAGTGCGTGTCCGTATAGTTTATGGCATGAGCGGATTTGTCCCGTACGGATTACGGTTTGAGGATGTATCCGGGAACCGTCAACGACTATACCATAAATTAAATGAGTGATCATTGTCACTAAACTCAGCGACAAATTGTCGCAGGAAATCGTGCGAATTATATCCGATTGTCGCCCGGCGTCAATGTGCCTTAAAACTAACGACAAAAGACGTTCTAATCAACGATTGTTTGTCGCTATCATTAGCACTTCCGAAGACCATTGAAATCAGTAACATCTTACATCACCCTTTGGTGGCTGAAAAATCTTTTATGTAAACGCAGCCCAAATTCGTTATCATACAATTGAACGTATGCGCGATACGCAAAACCAAATGTATGCAAATAATAAAAATTTTGAAATAAAACGATACCACCATTGAAATTTATACTCATTTTTCAAATATACAAAAATATTATTATCTTTGGAAAAGAACCATTTTCTGAAAAATCCATACACAACGAACATCAATCGAGGCGGATCCGGCGAAAATTTAAATAAACACGAAGGAATCGCACACCTTACGAATCAATTTTAAATTATACACACCCTGGAAACTAACAAGGGTTCGTATTTATGATAATCGAGGGTTCCGAAACGGAATCGAACGCCCTTTGCTACGAAAAATGACCAATTTACATTCAAAAGACACAATAAACATACATTCGCCGAGTAGTCTCTTTCAAACTTTAATGCGGTCGATCGATAGTGTTAGTGAATGTGTGAGGATTTTGTTTCTTTGTAGGATGTAGTGTGTGGTCTATTTCAGCGCTTAGATAGTGCTGGAATTTGTATAAATTTAAATTTCTGTTTCAAATGTCTTCGAAAAGAACGAATTCATATCGTAGTTTCTTGAAAAGTCCATAAAACAAAACATTATCGATTACGACATAATTTTATAAATAAATTTTTTAATAAAACTTTATTATGTGTACTATATTGGTTATTTAATTTTATTTATTTATTTAATCTGCAAAAATAAAATATTGCATAAAAATCGGCTAAATTTTGAATGAAACTTTGATAGTTTTATCTTTTTGTTTTGAATAATCAAAATGTTTTCGACGTATTCAGAAATAGATAGTTAAGAACAAAAATTCAAATGAATTATAAATTTATTGAATAGAGAAAAATGATCGAGATTACATTCAGTGGAAAAAGCCAGAATATGATTTAACAAATAGATCATGATATCATGATATTGTGTCAAGTATTAATTATGAAAAAGCATTTGATTAAAATATTCAGATTATTCTCTTTTTCATCTCATTTAATTTCTGATCATTTCAAACGAACATATCGAAAAAAACAGTTCAAAAACAATTCCCAAAAATAAACCACAATCCACAAACGCACAAGAATACTATGTTAACAGTCACTAATATATAATACTAACAGCGCAATTATCACGTATACATTGCGAGAATTTAATTATCACACCAGTCTTCTTGACGATCCGCATAAATCTAATAAACAAAAACAACTTTTAACATAAAAGTTACCCGAATAATTCCTTATACTGAATCGTGACCGCAAATCGAGCTACGTACTTTAATCTCGCTAAATACTCATACATACGGTAAGTACACGAGATTTCGAGTATCAGGCATGTGGTGTTCGGATTTCGCGAATGGTCATCACGTGAACGACGAAACTGGTTTGCATACAAAGAATCGTCTTTCGAAATAAAAAAGCCTCGTTATGCGACGTCGAAACGGCCAAAGGAATAATGTTTATAAAAGGTGATGCCTTTCGGTTTTCTGCGAATCGAAGACTAATGAGATTTGAAAAGTATCCGATTTTTTTCGATGATTTTTCGTTGAATTGTGTTTGATGAGCGTTTAGTTTTTTTTTGGTGAATTTGATTTGTTTCGAATTAATTAATTGAATTTTTCGAGTTTATAGAAAAATAAATGGAAAAGAATGTGGAAAATGCAATATCTCTCATTGCTCGAGTCTTTGTACGTAGTTCAAAAGGGAGAACTTCTTTGTAAATATAATGAGAGAGATAATAGAATTCCATAGAGGTTGTAATGTACAAATGAAACTTGTTACTATCGAAATTCATAAACTGTGAATCTATCAATGTAAATTTGAATACAATTTAACGAATAACAAACTCATAAATAAAGGTATCTCGAGATTTACGCAAGAAGTAATGTACAAGGGACTATAATTTGATTCTCGGAATGAACCTATAATAATAAATATAGCGAAACCCCGATTTTACGTGTTCGTAATTCACGTTTAACCATTATTTGCAGTCCCGAAAATCCAAATTTTTAAATTTTGAACCTCCAATCTATTATACTGTTTCTCTCTAACAAGGTTTTTTCATCGATCCCTTCAAAAATGTAAAAACGGGGTTTCACTATACATTCAAAATTACATATCAATAACTAACTTCATATTGAAAATATCATCGTCGATCATCGGACTGATTTAAACAATTTTATTCTATTTCAAAATCAATTCTAAACCATTTTTTTTAAACTTCAGAATTACTTAATATTAGATATCAAAAAAATTCACTACAACTTTACTACAATATTAAAAAAAGGTTGAAAAATAGATGTTTTGATCAAAATCTCCCGCAAATTCACAATTATTTGACACATTTTTATAAAAGAAGAAAAAATTTATCAAAACCTTTTCCATTAAAATTTTCCAAACGATACTACGCCACCGTTCCACGAACTAAATTGCCACATAAACAATCAAAACGTTGCCGAACACCAACAAAACACACGATAATCAAATAATTAACGAAAGGCTGGTAAGTCATCGTAAAAGCAAACGATCATTATCGACGTGTTTAATATTGTAATGATCGCACAATAAAGTGCACGTGACGCGCCGCATTTAATCGCATTTGCAATTTTCGAATGCGATAAGCGTTTTCCCCGACTCGCTACGAATTATTTATTGTTATGCAGTTTACCGTTTGACACCATTCCACCATAATAATCGTAAATTGTACGGATCTAGGGGGGGGGAGGCGTTGCGCAATAATATAACGAAAGTGAAATGTGTGTATTGTGAGAAAAATAGATTTATTTGGATTATTTTGATGAACGTGAAAGTTGTTTTATCATTTTATAATTTTTATCTATGTTACGCTGAATTTGTGTAATCGCTTTGTCCATGAACAAAGCAGAGAATCTCGCTTTGTATATGAAATTTAACAACATCTGATGGTTGATAGGCGCTATCTAGCATAGGCACATCATTTAACTACTTCTGTCAAATATGACAGTTCACGTGTCTTACTATATACATACATATGAAATGCGTTAAAATTTCTTTACAGTAAAAAAGTACAGTAAAAATTTTTGGAAAAAAGGTTCGCTACCACTGTTGTAAGGCACATCAGCTGTCATATTGGACAGAAGAC
This sequence comes from Hydropsyche tenuis, assembly GCA_009617725.1. Taxonomy (NCBI): domain Eukaryota; kingdom Metazoa; phylum Arthropoda; class Insecta; order Trichoptera; family Hydropsychidae; genus Hydropsyche; species Hydropsyche tenuis. Next base: position 407,904 of record VTON01000122.1, on the reverse strand, counting down.
ATTAAATGATGCACCTATACTAGATAGTGCCTATACACCACCAACTTTTGTTAAATTTCATTGACAAAGCAAAATTCTTTGCTTCGTATACGTACAAAGCGATTACACAAACGTAGCATAACATCTATATGTAAAAACCGATTTCCGTTTGTCTGTTAGTCTGTTTGTAGTAACGCTCATAGCTACACGTTACTATGGAAACGCTCGATTCTTAAACTTTCAAAGGGATCCAATTATTTAATTGATACTGTGAAAAGTATATCAGAATCATTGACTGTTTCAACTTTGACTTATTAAAAATAAATAAACAGTACAAAATTAGAAACGAGTAAATATAATAATTAAAATAATTCGTTATTAAAACCAATTACTGTTTTAAATAATGTCAAGGCTTTTCATTTAAACGATGTTATTGAATATAGTTAAAAGTTTTTTTTTTAGATATTATCGAAATAAAATTGAAATATATTACAAATTTTATTTACAAATATAAAACTGGTACAAAAAATATGTTACACATAGAAAAATGACCTTGACGTTTGACAAAATCAGTTTTTTTTATTTGAATCTATTTCCAACTGAAAAGACATGTCGATCCGGAGGAAACAATCATCATTGCGTGGTCAGTCATAAACTGCCACAATGAGATCATCATCTAAAGAAAACGTAATTCAACTGTCCCGTAATTTTGCTAGTTTCTAACAAAAAAAAAACACACTCCATTCATCCCATTCAATACAAACAACCAACAAATCAAACATAACGCGAAATTTGCACCTCCGACGTTTTCATTCTGCAAACACGAAAATCTGCAAAACTCGCTACGAATAAATCTCGGGATTGTTCAGACAACGTCTCGGCAAACACACACACGAGACGAGGCCTCGGCGCATTACCATCAAAAAGGATTTTTTCCAGCTGAAGCGAGGCTTTTCATCGGCGACAACCTTGAGGTGGTCACCGATGACTTTGGGTCATCGCGTTCTGCAACGTGCATATATGCAAATGTTGTTGGCCGGACACGTGAGGTTGACGTTTTGCATCGATTTGATGTGATTCGTGTTGAGGTGGTTTGATTTGTGGGGAATATGAATTGCAGATAGATATTGCATAGATAGATATCGGATAGTTATATATTGGATAGATAGATATTGGATTGAATTTTCATGGGAGATTCGATAGTTGTGATCGTTGATATGTTCGGTTTGAAAAAAAAATAGACTTAATCGCATTGGATTTTGAATACACTTAAAATTCAGTCTTTTATAGATAAAATCCAAATTCAACCTTTTACAAATCAAATTCAAGAATTCAATCGTCGAAAAGTATTACCGTTTTTGTCGTAATCGATTAAATATGATCTATTCCTCGATTTGACTTTGATAACCTCAGTTGAAGATTTTTACAAATTTTTACATACAAACGACAAGAATATTAACTATCTTGTCATATGAACTATCACGTTGCCTTAACTAATTAATGCTTATTTCTACATATTTGAATCCCATTATCTCTAAAAAAATATACTTCCTATGGTTGAATTTGATTTGTAAAAGGATAAATTTGAAAAAAGTGGACTGAAGTTGATTGAGTTGTTTGTTGATTTGTAAAGGGTTGAATGTGAAGTGTAAAAACTATAAACAGACAAACATTTTGAAAAATCGATTAAAATAAAACAAAAAAATAATCGTAATTTATTCGATTAGAATCAACAAATAGAACTAGAAATATTAACGATATTTCTTTTATCATATCAAGAGTTACTACAGATCGGCTATTGTTTATAGATAGACACAGATTCATATCGATCACTAAAGTTAAACGCCCAAGACTTTAAAAAAAAAATTGTCTCCACCTAATTTAAAAACGCCTAAACTTCCAATGGCATATTAGAAAGGTCTTGTTCTATATACAGATCAAAATGATCAAAAACTATTCATAATTTTTCCGAAATATAGCAAAGAAGCGTATGTAGAAGATCATCATTTATGCGTTAAGCATTCTCGTGTACATTTTTTTCCGTTTTCCCTTCAGCTATTTCATGCGACATGTCGAGGCTGAAAAGCTTTTTGATCTCGTCTAAAAATGTGCACGTGCGAATAATTCAAAAGTTTTCGCAGCGGCTCTAGCGTCCTCCTCCGCACACCTAATCAGCTAATGGAATGTTTATTATATTTTCGCAGAAAAGTTTTCATTATGCGATGGCGCATTCGGGTCGCTTCAGCGTGCATAATGTGAGTGTTTGCGGAAAAATTCGGGTTGAAATGAATAAAACATCCTTTTGTTTTTAATTTTCGCATGTGCAAAATTCAATGTGCGCCCAAACAGCGTAATTCGTATCAATTTTTCCCACGTACGCTAATTAGAAGAATAAAATATTGAATCATACAAATTTTCTCGTATGAGTGCGAAATGATTAGATAGACTGAAAATACGGTAGAACCTCTATTATCCGGTCGTTAGATTATCCGGATTGATCGAAAAATTATTTATTATTTAAATAGTTGATTTTACTACTTTTTTTTGCATAGCACGCATCCACGAGTATATAACAAAATTATACAGACTAAACTATGAGGATGATCAAACTAAAACTTGATAGAAATTTCATTTTTAAAATAATCTTTACGGCTTATAAATTGATAGTAACATAATTTATTTTCAAAAATATTTGTTTTATACAAAATAAAATGATTCTACACCTAATCCGCTTTTTACACGGTTCCGAAATAACACGGTACAAGGAAGATGAACCGATTAATTTTTTACACGGATTTTTCACTTTAACACGGTATAAAAATAATGAAAATATGTATTATTATGCTACAATGATAAGATTCAATGCAGGCCAGTATACTGATATAATTATAGTTATTAAATAAAAATATTATACTAATGTAATTATAGTTATTAAATAAAAATTTTATACTGATGTAATTATAGTTGTTAAATGAAAAATTTCAATGTTTTTTTAAGATTTTACATTTAAATATAATTTTACATTTACATAAAATTTTTCACATTCCACATTTTTTATTAAGTACATTTGGATGGAAGTGATATCGAAATATAGTGATGGAACCTATCTCCAATTATGTATGTATCGAGGAAGTATGTTTAAAAAATTTGGAGTTAAAAAAAACTTCTCTGAGCTAGCGTTAAAAATTATGACTTCATTAATTATTATCTTGAGAACCGATGAATAAAATACCACGGCGAATTTAAGTTATGTTCGAAAATTTTGCCAATATCAAATAACCAAAAATAATAAAAATAAATAGACTCTGAATACGTTTAAAAAATATTTAAAGTTTTATGCACACCAAAAATTACTATAAATAATCCAATTTAATTTCCAATAAATTTATATGACCCAGATTTTTCGCTATTCAAACCATCTCAATCCCCATTTAATCCAGATAATCGAGGTTATACTCTAGTATTTTTTTTTCTTAAACATTGCACAACGCGTTAACCATATTCGCACGAAAAACACACATGGCATTATTCAATACGAAAGCGACGATCCGAAAAACCATCGGATTCGTATCTAGAACAAGCGAGGCGAATTTTAAAGACAACGTCCATTAAATAATTGTTATTTAAATGCTTTGACAAATTTTCAGACGTTATTCTCAAAAGCAGTCGACAATTGGCCGATTCGTCGCGTCTCGTTCGACTTTTATGCTATGAAAAATTCTGCGAAGGCTTGCGAAATTAATGAACAAAGCATTAAAATGCAAAATTCAAAAATATAAATTTGATAACGTATTGTCGATTTTGTGTCAGAAATGCGTTGGAGGGATAAAAAAACGGGGTTAATGGCACAGGCTCATAAATGTAAATGAAATTTTGCGATTTTCGCATGAAAAAATGTTTGCGAATCCAAATTAATGCGACGGAAATTGATTGAAGTTTAAAAATAAATGATATTAAAAAAATCAATACTCGGTCTATTAAAATTGGCAAATAGATGTGAATCAAAGAAAATAAATTGAAAAGAAAAATAACCTCATTAATTTTATTAATAACGTGACTTCATGATTCTCGGAATTAAGGGCGATAAATTATCAAAGGCTTTCGTCGATATTCGAGATAACGTAATTCCCTTCATCCGTTTCGTAGAAATTAAATATTTCAATTTTGAATAAAAAATATATAATCGAGAATATCCTATTATATGTATATTATTTATTGTTAGTTTTAGACCTGAAATGCCAGTACGTTTCAGAAAGTTTTGATCGATATGTTTTCAAGTAATGACTTGCGGTTGCGAATGCGAAAATATTGAGGAAAATTCAATGAACATAAACAAGTATGGAAAACACGTATGTTAGGAATAACCAGAAAAGATAGAAAACGAAACGCATGACCGGAATAAATAACATTGTAGGCCAGCAAAAGAATTGAAATGTTAACAGATTGATCAGACGACGAAACGTATGGACGGAAAAAGTTCTGGAATTGATATGTAGTATAATATGTGTTACGCAACGTTTGTGTAACCGCGTTTTACATAAAAAACGCAAAAACATCTTGCATTTTTTGTGAAATTTTAAGAACATTTGACATTCTTGTCAAAATGATTTTTTGAACTGATAGCTCCCTGAATTTCATCTTTTAAAATGAATTCATTTATGATTTACAAAGCCGAGCCTTGTATCTGAGGTCCTCAATGCCCCTTTTAAATACATTGCGATACTCTGGTGTAAACAATATAAATATTTTCCAACATTCCATAGATATATCATAAGATACGTCAACTGTCATATTTGACAGATGAAGTTAAGCAATGAATTTTATTAAAAACACCGACAAAGAAAAACAACAGACTAAGTATAGATTACGTAAAATTTTACAATAAGAGTAAGTTAATAAAAAGCTTGAAAAACGGAAGATTTTTTGCGTTTTTCATAGAAAACGCGATTCCACATACTTTGCGTGACATATGTATGAACGAAAAATTGATATGTAAAGTAATGAGATTATATTCGATTTTTTTAAATAGTAAAACAACGCAGATGAAAGATGGATGTGAGTAATACTTAAATTTTACCTGAACACTGAATGAAAATCGTTCAAGAAAAAATTGAAGAGACCAAGAAAAAATTGAAGAGACCAAGAAAAAACATTAAAGAGTCCAAGAAAAAGTATCGAAGAGATCTTCATCCAGCAATAGATAACCAACAACTGATCAACCGATCAAATTACATAGCCCAAAATCGAAAGACATCTCAAAACAAAAACGCACATCACACGCGTGCAAATCTCCCCAAGACCATCCTCGGACACAATCCGAAATCTAAATTCGGCATTGTTAAACGATAAACAGGCAATAAATCCATAACGGCGGCCCGATTAAGCGACGAACAAAAGCTCGCTTTTGACGGACGACTCTAATGCGCCCGACGGACGTGAAAAAGCGTAACGATGAACTACGACGCCGAAATATATCGGATTAATAACAATAACAAAGGTCAGCTGAAGGCGATGAAAATGCCGGTGTAATACATCATTTTTTTTTCGTATAGGCGCGCATTGTGTTATGGGCCGGGCGCGCCTATGCGTGCGAATTGTTCGCGGAAATGTGCCGATATTTTGTGTTGATTCGGTATTCATGTTTCGGGATGAATTATCGATTGTTTATTATGTGCAGGTGATATGAAAAAATAACTGGGATTGAGTATTTTCGATGTTTTTAACCACTTGTGTGCCATCCGTGCTCGCAGCGGTTGCTTCGCACTAGGGCCACAGGGGCACCGGTGCACGCGCTATATTATTATGTTCGCCAAATTATTGGGCTTATGAAGGATTTCTTTAAAAACAAGCTGGGCACTTAAATGGACATTTTTTTTCTTCATAAAGAAAAATGTCCATTGGAAAGTATGAGTGCTGAAAATCTACTCTTTCGAATGGTCTCATTCATTTTTGAACAGTTTAAACACAAAAAGTCTTTGAAAATAATTTAAGATCATGAATCTATTGAATGCATCAATTATCGCTTAACTTTAGTAATTTTAATAAATAAATTCAATTTATCATATATGATGTTCGAAGTATAGAATAGTTTTTTATAAAAAAAATATTTTTCATTCAATTTTATATGGAAAAATTTATAAAATACAACAGATGGTTCAATATATGATACGATAGAATATAATTTGATTTATATTTATTCAATTTGACACATTTGAAACGGGTCGTTGAAAATACAATTTTTCCATACGAAAATAAACCAACACATACGATTGCATTCCATCTTTTTGTTTCAAAACGTCAAAGAACTGGATACGTTGCCAAATATTAAAAAAAACGGTACTTTTTCAACAGTCTCTAAATTTAAACCCTAAAAAAACTTCCATAAACCAAAATATTTTTTAAAAATTATTCAGTGAGCATAAACTGAGTTTCCAGCATTTTCAGCGCTAGAAGCAATATAAACCCGCATTTCGAAACATAGTAAGCACTCGATGCATTAAAACGACGTCTGAAAATGTCTCGGTGTTTTCTTATGACGGCTATTCGAAAATAATACGGTTTTAGCGGGAATCTGGCCTATTTTGAGATGTGTGCGTTTGTGTAAATTTCAGCTGGAAAACCGTTCGCAGTTGGCGTCAGATTATGAAAGCTGTAACATATGCTGATTTGCAAATTCAAAACCCATCCGCGATATACATACATTATGTATTCATTTTGCAGATTTGAATATATGGCAAAACGCTTCGGTTTAAAACTATAGTTTCGATTGATTTTTATCTGAAAGTATTGGGAATTATATGTCTAATTTCTATTGTTTCGAAATATTACTTAGAAATGTGCATATACGTAGAGTTTCGTTTAACGTCTGGACATTCATCGATTGTACTATTGTGAGAATTTGATGGAATTGATGAATAGTATTGCGTGAAGGTTTGATATAAATTATTTTTTATATAAACTTCAATTGTAATTGATTATTATTTGTTGGTTATTGTGTTTTAAAAGATAAAGATTTTTATACGAGATTTGATACAAAAATGAATGACAATCATATTATTGAAAAAAACTTATTGGAATCATATTTCATTTTAAAACCAAAAAAACTTTTACTGAAATATTTAAAACGGGGTGTAATATTGATATTTGGAAAATTTGTCCTTGAATTTGTCCGTGAATTTTGTCCTTGAGTGATATAAGAGATTCGAAAATGAATGAAAAGATACGAATACGAAGGATCCAGAAGGTAGCTGAGAATGAGAATAACCACGAATCAAGAAAATCATAAATTAATTATATAAAAGAAAACCAGCAGAGCGACCGCACTAATTAGAAATATGTACTGAAAAGATTTCAAGGTATGACAAAACTTAAGAATTCCGAGACTGTTTCCAGAAATTGAAACATAGTTCAAGTGAGATCACAAATTCACAAAGATATACTTTCAAGATGACAACAGTGACAAGTGCAATTAATATAAATCCGTTCCGGAAACGAAATTTTCATACATAAAACATTTAAAACGTCAATCAACACATCGCAAATAATCCTAGACATCTTCATATTGAAAACTAGACACACATACTAAACAGTCCATACCGAAAACGCAAATAAACCCCTCGCCGATCCGCCTTGAGCAATATTGGGAATTTCTTGTCAACGCGTTGAGACGGGTCTAGTGCGAACCGCTCGTAAAACGCATACGGTAAATTTCGGTTCGACACTATTAAATATTCATATGCAGAGTCGGTTTTAACGCGATTAGCGAAATCTAATGGCGTGTGTGTGTGTGTGCGCGACGTACGGCGGGGTGCCAGCCCGATGACTCGTAATTGAATTTCGAACGCGGAGCGAACGGTTCAAATGTCAATTTTGACGTTTTCAAATGGCCGAATTGCATAAAGAACGAACAAACGATGATTCGAGTCGGAATGGGCGAAGGCACGGCTCCGTGATGAGCGTGAACGACAGCGTGTCGATAGAGATGCGACAAAGTTGCAGCAAGGTTTCGATAGAGATGCGATAAAGTTGTGACCAGGTTTCGATAGTGTGCGACAATGCGAGCGGTGTAAAGGCCTCCATGGTGAACGACAGCGTATCGATAGAGATGCGACAAAGTTGCAGCAAGGTTTCGATAGAGATGCGATAAAGTTGTGACTAGGTTTCGATAGTGTGCGACAATGTGAGCGACGTAAAGGCATGGCTCCATGATGAACGACAGCGTGTCGATAGAGATGCGACGAAGTTGAGGCAAGGTTTCGGTAGAGATGCGATAAAGTTGTGACCAGGTTTCGATAGTGTGCGACAATGTGAGCGGTGTAAAGGCATGGCTCCACGATGTACGACAGCGTGTCGATAGAGATGCGACGAAGTTGAGGCAAGGTTTCGGTAGAGATGCGATAAAGTTGTGACCAGATTTCGATAGTGTGCGACAACGTGAGCGGTGTAAAGGCATGGCTCCATGACGAGCGTGAGCGACAAAGTATCGATAGATATGAGACAAAATTATGATAATGTTTCGATAGTGTGCGAAAAAATGAGCGAAGTAAAATCGATGAGCGGCTCGTGTGAATTTAATATTGAAAGAGTAGAATTATTTTTGGTATCATCGTCAAATATGAAATTTGATACCCTCTATATATATTTTTTCATTACCATTTGTTGTTAATACATAATTATTATAATATCATAATGTGATCAAAATAAGAGTAAAGCATGTCAGCTTAAGGAATGTTATGCAATAATTGCAGTACAAATCGGCAATCTGATTAAAATACAAAACGTTTACTTCGGGAAAGAGGGCTGTAACTCTGCAATCCATTAGGACGAGCCGCCACCGGTGTTAAGGCATAACTCCATGATGAGCTACAGCGTGTCGATAGAACTGCGACAGCATTGCGAAAACGAGGCGACAATTTTGCAACAGTATTGCGAGAAAATTGCAAAAACACGAAAATATTTGTTAAAGAAACGCATGATAATTATAACACATATTCGTCCATCGATTTGCATATGATAATCGACAGCATGTGTCAAAATATATCGCGATAATTATTATATTTACACAATTTTCCTAATAAATGTCTTCATACTGTCGATGTCACTCATGCTCATCATGCCCTTGATTAAAAAAAAAACTTATCTTGGACGACAATGGTACGTTCAAATGAATCGGCAAGGAATATTTATATCGTGGGATTGGTCGTTACTTTGTTCTGTGAACAATCGATTCATTTTATAATGTACACAGTTTATGTTAGATGTAATTAAATTGAACGTGAATGGTATTTCGAGTCATACGTTATCAAATAATATACATATCAAAACTCATTGATTGTGAAACGGAAACATTTCATTGTACAGTAGTGTAAATTTTTCGATTGTGTTATAAAAAATGTAAAACGATTTTGTTTAATATAATGAAAATTGCTGTTAGCAAAAAATAGTAACATGGAAAAGCATTCTTTCGTTGCGCAAAAAAAGTCTGATAACTGAAAAAAATACGATACGAAAGATTCGTTTCTAACAAACGAAAGTACGATACAATATTTTTTCATTAATCCTCAACATACAATACTATCTACAAATAAATCGCAAATAATAAAACAAAGACAAAAACACACGAATAAATTCGAATAAAAATTCTTGAAACAATACCGAATCTCCAACGACCAAAAAACTAGAGCAATCAAAATTCCTTCATAAAAGAATCCGAAAAACAATTTATCCGAACAAAACGAAAAATTCCAAACACACACACATACCCTCGAACACCAAAAAAAAAGCATACAAAACGTCTGGTACGTTTTCCATCGACCGATTCTCAAAAGTCAAGCCTTCGTCTAGTACGCGGGCGCGCGAACGAGAGCCGGGTTTTAAGTAATTCATGCCTTTCAGACGTTTCAGACGCCCTGGGGTGGGTCGGGTTTTATTTCAGAGAAAGAGGGCATTGTCGACGAGACAAATTGCAGGCATCATTGTCGAGGATACCCAACCCACCGGCTGCCGGGCCCACCAATCGCTCTCGTGGTCCTGAAACCTGAAGGCGCCTGAACACACTTTTCATAAGCCCATAAGGCACGCGGGACTCTAAAAAGGTCACATTATATTCGTGTTGGAAAAATGTAAGTTTGTTGCTGTATATTCTGGAATTTTCCGGGTTTTTTTATTTGTTTAGAGATGAACGAGTGCGTGCGGTTTGTTGATGTTTGAACTATCGTATTAAAAATTTAATAAAGAAATAGAAATTAGTTAATTATGTCATATTCTTTAAAATACATTTTCTAATGCGATAATGTAATATAAACTTTATAAGCAAAGTTCTAAAGTAAGTTGGTTCAAATGATTGTATTGAATTTTATTCTAAAATTTTCGACGTCGTTTTTTTTTGTGTTAAAAGAAGACTAGAAAATTTAAAATTCGTATCGAAACTTTTTCAGTTACGATGTCATTAGTCATATAAAGTTGTGGAAACTTTAAAAAGTTAAAACTAATTGATGTCAACCGAGTTCAAATTAAGTTGAACGTTTTCTTCAATCAAAAATTTTAACCTAATAAATCATCAAAAAAAAACCATTGAAATTGAATCATAAACCGAAACGATTCACAATTAATATAAATTTCAATTACGCTGATTAAGAAATATCAACAATACCTTTGAAAATTTGTGAAAAAAAAATCTATCGCTTATACTATGTACGTATGTCCCAATAAAATAATGATTTGAAAGATTTCGACTGTAAAAATTGATTTTAATGATCTCAGTATGTGATAAAATCCATTTATTGAATCAATAAGTTTAATAGTACCCAAACTGTTAATAAAAATCAACGATTACGTATTCAAACAATAAACAAATGCATCAATGGTGAACGATGACTTTATAAACAAGGCAATAAAAAAGGGTGCGATTTAACTGTGTATTAAAATAAATAAATTGCGCCTTAAAACGAATTATTTGTGCATTAGAAAAATATACGATGTGCATTAAAGAATCTCGTATTGAGCATTATTTTATTCATAGTGTGCAATAGAAAAAAAATGTGCAGTATAATTAAGCATTAACAACGCTGTGCGTCAGAGCAAGCTAATAAAAAGCTTGAAAAAAAAATGAAATGTGCAATAGAATGAATAGTTCGTGCATTAAAATGACAGTAGGTGGCAACTTCGCCTTTCTCTATAGGCAATACAATACAACTGTCAACTGTCAAAGTGTCAACGTTTACATTTGTTTACGTATGAACGGAACGACAGAACGTTAACAATTTGGTCCATTTTCGAATCAATGTTGATTTTGTCTGAATTTGGTTTGTTGCGAATAGATTCTATTATGAAAGTTGTGAATAATGGTCATGCAGTTGGTAATTTTTGTCCTGGTCGCATTTGCGACGTTGCCGTCGTTACTTAAAAAATTTAAAAATTAAACACCGAAAACTACAAAAATACTATCGATTTTGAAAATTCCAAAATACACATCGCATCCACAAACACAACAATGCACACTTCGCACAAATCCAAACAACACCGCTTAACCAAAACACAATTTTACCAAACAAATCCGCATTTCCGCAAACGACCGCCGTCCACAGCAACCCATACGCGACACACACACGCGAAAAAAAAAGTTTTATTAGTTCCCCGGGGTGTGGGTGGCGCAAATCTTTATTGCGGGCATTTTTCTCGGCCGCATATTGGGAATATCTCAATAATGTTTCTGTTTCGCCGGCGAAAGTTTTAAACGCCCGTTCCACCCCTCGGGTGCGATTCCGAGCGTGAAAACGAAACTTTTTCCCGGATTAAATGACGCGTGATAATCGATATATCGGATAAGCATCGGTGGACGGGAATTATGAGCGAAACAACGGAAAAAATCCCGCCGAAAAAATAATGTTATATCGACGATGTGCGTGCATAGTTTCGCCATTAGCTTATCGATTCGGGCGATGGATGGGTTTCGCGAAAGAGTGGCGATGTTTTCGCATTAACGACTCGAAATGTTATAACGGTTGAGTCTCTTTTTAACCAGGGATACGTTCAGTGTGAAAAAATGCAAGGTGACCATATAAAAATTGGGAATAGGTTCCAACAGTATACAATATGTTATGTATTTTAATGTGGAGAAAGTGGCCATATAAAAATTGGAGATCTACCCATTGGATTCAGTATGTGTATTTTAATGTGGAAAAATCTAGCCATGTGAAAAAGACATTGAAATTTTTAATTTAATAACTATAATTGTATACTGGTCTGCATCGAATCTTACCGTTGTGCGGGGACGGATTCAGGGGGGGGGGCGGTAGGGGCAACCGCCCCCCCTGCGGATGGAAGAAAAAATTTCTAAAATCACGCGTTTTCAACTAGAAAATGATTATCGACCTTAAAAACATTTTGTTTTGCAAAATAATAACGAAAAACGCATTTTCAAAAAATAATTTTCACATTGTAACCCTGATTTTCCAAAAAAGATGGAAAAACTTCTATATTTATACATAAGCTTATCCTGTACTTACTCTCCAGATCTTACACCATCAGATTACCAAATTTTCAGGTCATTACAAAATTATTTAGATATGAAAATTCAAAAAATGCAGAGGTGGTGAAATAGGAACTTTCCGAATATTTTAATTCATAACCGACATAATTTTACAAAAAAGTTATCGAAAATTTGATAGAAAGATGGACAGAAATGTTCTATAACGGTAGAAATTATATTGTAAATTATTAAATAAAGTTTTTATTAAAAATTTCATCTGTCATTCGAACCTGTGAACCGTGAACCTAACCCAAGTTTCAGAAATATTTTTGCGAATTTCTCACTAACAAACGTAACACAACATGTCGTCGCAAGATGAATAAATTCGCGTGAACCTAACCCAAGTAACGGAATATATTTACACATTTTTCACCCAACCTAACCCAACATGTCGTTGTATGATGAATAAATTCGCGTGAACCTAACCCAAGTATCGGAAATATTTTTGCGAATTTCTCACCTAACCTAACCCAACCTGTCGTCGCAAGATGAATATACTCGCGTAAACCTAACCCAAGTATCGGAAATATTTATGCGAATTTTTCACTCAACGTAACCCATCCTGTCGTCGCAAGATGAATATACTCGCGTAAACCTAACCCAAGTTTCAAAAATTTTTTTGCGAATTTCTCACTAAACGTAACCCAACCTGTCGTCGCAATTTGAATAAACTCGCGTAAACCTAACCCAAGTATCGGAAATATTTTTGCTAATTTCTCAGCCAACGTAACCCAACCTGTTGTTTTTTACAATTTTTCCAATAATATTAAACACGTGATTAATTTGAAATCAATCAGTTTTTTTATTTTTCATTGAGGCCCACGAATTATTTGGAAATAAGAAAATTATTGGCATATTAAGCAAAAAGTTTATGAACCACTGTTATAGATTTATAAAGATTTTGTATTTAACGAAAAAAATCTTTAAAATTTAACAAGTAAAAATAATTCTGAAAAATCGCCCCCCCCCTATGAAAAATTCCGTCTTTGAACTGTGTTATTTCGGAACCGTGTAAAAAGAGGATTGGGTTTACACCAAAGTCTCTTTTTACGCGGGGGATACGTGGTAAAAAAATGCATGGTAACCTTATAAAAATTGAAGATTGCTTCCATCAGTATATTTGGATGAAACTTGTAAATATATTGGAACTTCAATCCAAATATACTTCATAAAAAATGTCCTCCAGATCTTACCATTGTGGCATAATAATATATTTTTATACCGCGTTAATGTGAAAAAAACAGTGTAAAAAATAATCGGTTTTTTTTTCATGAACCGTGTAATAATAGTTTCGATTGTATAATATGCGTAGGATATTTCGATTGGAATAATTAATTATTATGAATAATCGATGTATTTGAAATTGCCATGCTTTTGTATGAAAATTTATGTCGCAGTACACGAAAAACAGGAAACATGAATTTTTTATCATTTATGTAAACTAAAATGATATTTTTGTTTTCGAAAACATAAATAATTAAAAAATTCCGTGCCGATTTTTGATGGGATTCGTATTGAAATTAACGTACATATTTTAATGTGCCAATTTAGTATTCTACAATGATAATAAAAAATAGTATTGGAATTCTAATTATCATATTATATTTAAACGTTGAAGCAACTGGTAAATTTCCTAATAATAAATATCCAAATAAAAAAGAGATAATGAAATTCTAATAAAATCATAACATAACATCGTGCAAATTTACAATTTTAACGTTAAATAAACAATATTATTATACGAAACATTATTTATTTACTTTTTTTAATACAATCATGCAGAGATATTTCAATTCAAAATTTATTTTGTAAATGTTACAAATTCGTTTTATTTTTCATGCATTTTAATTAGCTCCATTCAATGTTATTAAAGTGCAGCCAATTCGAATCATTTGAACATTCAAAATCAAAATAATAAACCTACAAAACATTGACCGTCGACTAAATATTGTAAATCCATTTCATCTTCATCTAACTCGATGTTTCTCAACTCCCATCTAATCCTATTGATAACTCTGCTTGTACTGAACATAACTGAAAAGAAATTTTACTCTTATCTGATATTCGAATCGTTATAATTGAAAGGACGTATCTCAATTTTTCTTTGTTTCATAATATTTAAGGTTTTGCGTTTTTCAATATTTAAAAATAATGTTACTCTGTAATTTACTTTTTTTTCTAAGGTTTTAGAGATATCAAATTTAGTAGTAGAAATAAAAATTTTGGTATAAGTATAAATTAAATAGTGTTATTGGAACTAAAAATATATGTATTACTCAATGAATTACTTCTACTTATTATTAACTTCTGACTATGATGAAATCAATGAAACTTGAAAAACGTCAATTTTGAAAAAAAAATTAGTTAAGTCTAGATTTAAATTAACATGGATGTTCTCTTTATATGTTTATAATAAACAAAGTCAACGCAGTATAATATCTCCATGAAAATAACGAAAACGCTATAATATATTATATTTTTGTTCGAATTTGATGATTTTTGTACGAATTCGAACAAATTCTAATAATTATATAGTGGAAAATAGTATTTATACTACATACAATATCATAATTGGCAATAATAATAGAACATAGTCAATTTATGAGTTCAAAATTCAGGCGACATAACGTCGAATTACGAGCGTAAACACCAAGCAGAACACACCACTTTCAAACATAACACAATATTTTCAACATAAATTTTCAAAAATTTTTTACAGTAAACAAATTCACCCAACATTCCACGTTATCGAAAACTCAACACGTATATCGAAAGATACAAAAACGATAAACCGAGATAATTTTCAATGAAAAGATCAATCTACACAGACGCACACTCGATCAATCAATCAATCAACACGCGCAACGAAAATTTCCAAAACCGTTCACATGACCGACCCTCCCATTTTTTCCACGACAACCTCTCTCTGTTCACTATTCATATGACCGATCCCCATATTTTTTCCATCGACAACCTCTCTCCGTTCACTATTCACATGACCTATCTTCCCATATTTCTATTGACAACCTCTCTCCGTTCACTATTCACATGACCGATCCCCATATTTTTTCCATCGACAATCTCTCTCTGTTCACAATTCACATGACCGATCCTCCCATTTTTTCCATCGACAACCTCTCTCTGTTCACTTACGCGATCTTCGGAATGCTAAGTGTGAAAATTAGATCCTCGCCAAGTGTGCCAAGGGCCGCAGATTCGCGCGACTAATGAGAACCCGGGGAACGTTTCAGCCGGGCTGATTGATATTCTAAATCAAACTGCGAACACACACATCACCTCGGATGTACTGAGTCTCGTGCTGAAGCGGGATTCATTTAATTAAAGCCGCTTTCGGCGCAAGGCGAAGCGTTAAAAAGCAATCAGCCCGAAGACACGAAACGGCGGCTAAGTCTTTGGCGGATAGTTGGCCGGAATGATAGTGTTTTTTGTATATTTTGATATTTTTTTTTGAATGGGTCGAAGGAGTGGGAAATGATGGTATTTTTTTATATTTTTATTTTTTTGAATGGGTCCAAGAAGTGAATGAAAAGCGCGTTGCAATTTTCGATGTGGTTGTATGCTTGTATGTGACAATGACACGGTATGGATATGCGTGATCTAGAACTCGGCCGTGGACATCGATGTTGTGTGACTTGGTTTTTTTTAATCTGTTGATAATATTATCATATACATGTAGATTGAGGTGAGATTTTTATTAAAATCGAAATTAAAACCATGACGTTTTTTCTAAAGACAAGGAAAGAATCACAAGTATGCATCGTTTGTGAAAATGATAAACCGGTTACAATGTTTATGAGTAAACGTATTTTATAGTTTGCAGAATAATATCAAATAAATAAATTTTGCAGCTAGTACAAAAAATACCACATGCAGGAGTGTTGATTACATTAAAATATGTCCAAAATTATTTTATGTAGATTTTTTAAATGGATTATTTTTGTATTAAAAAAATTGTACTGGTTTTGTCTCATAATTGACCAAAGAAGATACACTTAAAATCAGTAATTTACTACTAAAACTAGTACGAATGGTAATCTTAATGCAGATTGATGTGGATGAATACATGTATGTATTATATTTTAAACGTATTTCAATTTTTTTTATGAAAACTTTTTATTGTACAATAGCAAAAATTTGCTTGATCATTTTTTTTTCAAAACTGACGATAAATATTTCTTTGAAATAGTAGTATAATATTTTCAAATTTTTTTATGTGTATGTGAAATTTTTGCCACCACGTGACCAATTGTGAAATTATTACATTATCCTTTTTGAAGTAGAAAGTAGCGATTTTCCAAAAACAACGTTCCATGAGAGAAATAATTGCAAAAAACAAACAAAATACAATTTTTTACTATACTAAATAATTCATAAACCAATATACATATGACAACAAAAACAAAACACGAATATTTTGCTACAAAAAAAGTCAAAGCCGCGACATGTTAAAAAACCATTTATAAAAAGATACTCATTTTACTTACGACAAAGCCCAAGAGCATTGAACGTTTCGACAACGACAAAAGGTTAATCAACTCCTAAAAAAACTCACGAAGGTTTCACTTCCACGCGCGAAAGTACCACGCATTTTTTTACAACTCAACACGATAATCACATCCCAACAACAGTAAACTTCAATCGAATTTTCCGCACCAACCTTTCAATTCGCAACCGAAAAATCCAAAACATCAAATTCAAATCGACCAGAACAATCCAGCATACAATAAAACCATCCTCGCAGGATACGCGGAATCCATCCCGAACCCAATCTCGAATTGAACCTAAGCCACATACGCTCCCGAGCACATACATATATTCAACGGCTCCCGAAAGTCTCCAGGATACGAGGCATACATTCGGCAGATAAGAGGATTAGCCTGGAACAAAGGCGATCCTGGACGGGCTTCCTGGAGACCAGTGACACGGAGAAACCCTATACTTCCTGCTCCCGAAGAGAAAATAAGGACCGGCCTCGAACACCAGGAAGAACGTAATCGAAAATGTTGAGTAATTGTTGTAAAAAAGATCGTGTGTACTTTAGAAGGTCGTCCAGGTAGTAAATTTAGGTAGTTTTCCGCGTAGGGTTTATGCGGTGTATTAGTTATGCTGCGGGTTTGAGGATTGTGTTGGGGATTGATATTTTATGTATGATGAGTAGTAAGCTTTAAGCTCTGGAAAATGGTTTTGAATTATGGCTTTGTTGGGAGTTCGATCGAATTTACGTGGAGTTTTCGCTGATAATCGGTTCTCTCGTCGTTCGATGTTTTCGTTTTGAAAATGTGAATATGCAAACTGATATTTTCGAAGTGGAAACTTCTTGTTGTACAGTAGTTTTAAATCACTTCGCTACTATCGGAAATGTAAAGCATAGGTGTTTTACGTTAGAGTGGTTGTATGTTTCCAGTGAGAGCATGTTTTATACGTAAATTTTTAGAATTTTCGTTTGTGAATGAACGAATACAAATTTACTGATAGTTGAATCATTCACTTGCTGAGTCTGTTTTTATCATGAAAATTTAATGTATATATATTTTTTAAATTTAATAACCAAAATGACTTTAGGAAAATATATGAATGTATTGTAATCAACAGTGAAATTTTCATTTTTATGATTTTTAATTTGACGAAATACGGATTATATGTAAACATTTTGAGGAAAATAAAAGGTTAAAAATCAATTATATGAAACTTCGGTGATCAGACATTTACACAATCGATACTAGGACATTCGATACTGGCACACACTGACAGTAGCACGCACGACACGTTTTTCGACAATTGCAGTACAACATGATAATCAAATGATCCGATTAATGCTTTATAATTTATATTAATCATACTATTTCGGACTTTTACGCAATTTTGTTCGATGCTCGGTGATATAAGGTCATGTGTACTACTTTCATATGTGCCCGGATCGTGTGTGCTATTGTCAATTGAGAAAACGTCACGGAACCGAAATTTCACTATCTACGCGAGAAAATGCCACGCAATATAATTACTTAAATAATTTGGATTTAATATCATTTAAAAAAAAATTATAATTGTAAAATTATAACCTTATTGTAAACCTATATACTCCAATCGTAATTCAATAAAATCTAATTTTCGAAAGGCGATTTATCATCATCGAATTCCATTCGAGACACGACAATTCCTTCCCCACTGTCCCATCATTCGATTATCCAATTAGATCCGATTCGACATATTCCATATCACAAATGTGATGGGTGGATGATACGGATTCGAAGAACCGTACGAGCAGCCCGGCCAGCTAACAGCTAAATAACATTTAAACATCCGGGTGCAACTGGCAGATGGGCGCCTTTCGAGAAGGGCACAACGTCATTATCGTCTCAGATTGTGACGATGGAGCCGGTGATGGATGACAAGCCATTAAGTCATCGGCCTGCCAGAGTGCGGGGTCATCGAGCACGATATACCACCTCGTCTGCATCTTATGTACTCGTATGTTTAAAAATTTGAGACTAATAATTCGTTAAGTGTCTATAATGATGATATATAATATAGTTAATGATTTAATTCTGATGCTTTTCATCAAGTATTTGATCATGTGTGAAATCGTTAAAGTTTTATTACAATATTATAAAAGTAAAAGAGTGTTTAAGATATTGTATTGAAACGATGATGATTATGAAACAGCCATAGTAAAAAATAAGTGATATAAAATAAAGAGTATGAGCAAGAGTAGCGAAATAAAAAATAAGTAAGTATTTGATAAAAAATAATAATCGAATAAAAAATCAAGGAAACCAGTTTCAAATGATCATGAAGTACTTAATGGGATTCTTAAACAAAATTTCAATTTTGATTGAAGCAAACTCGCTATACACGAAGGTCATATATAATTTTATTTTGTCGGATAATTCGAAATAAGAAGTTGAATTAGAAATGGTAGTTAAATCTTGAATAATCCGCCGAGAAAAAGTTTAACAAGCCTAAATTAATAAGGAAGTTGTTAGAGAATGAATCGTTTGAGTCTTCCATATCAAATGTAACACAATATCAGGAAGTGCTATTACAAAACACATAAATCGAAATAAAAGGAAAACCACATACAAGAAATTCTAGAACTATCGGTAATCTGTTATAATAATCGATAATATATGTAAATATAATTAAAAATTACATAAGTGAAATATTCAAAAAATATTTTATAGTTTTTTACGAGCACAATCAAATAAAGTCAATCAATTTTGGTAAGTGATAAAAAAGATTCATTAAGATCATATTTGTCAAAATATAACAGCTTCGAGTGATAATTAAATTGATAAGAGATTTATAGTTTTATTGATAGGATAAGAGTAGGAAACAATTATGAGAAAGTATCGTTAATGAAAAACAAGTTCATTTCGAAGATAAGATAAAATATATGAACTTCAACAAAGATTTTTTCAATATTTTCAATAGATAATAATAAAGTATATGGAAATATTTATATTAATCAAAATATGTAGAATTTTTTTCTTTAAATAGTTGGATTAAAAATAAAGTTTTAGTATTTTTAAGTTATGAAACTTTACATAAATATGATAAAATAAACAAACAGAAAGAAAATGAAAAACTTTTTCAGCCCCTCATTTGCACAATTTCTCATATCTACCCACTTCCAAAACAATGCAATACACCAAAAACTACATACCAAATACAACAAAACTTATCTATCTCAAACATTTTCAGCGTAACGACTCAATTCTAATTGATAAATCAAACAAACACATTTATTTTTGTTTACATCCACACTTACTGAAACCATCGTTTCAGGGCTGAATCCGACCTCCACGAACTGAAGAAAAATACCAAAAAATACACTCACCAACGTGTTCTGGTACCCCAAACCGGCTTCATCATCAGAAACGTCCAGGGAGGCCATGGCGGCCGCGGCAAATACCCCCCACGACCGCCGCTCGGAGACTGACGTTCGGAATTATTTTCTTATAAACATTTAATCCCGCCTAAACAACTTCGTTTACGACTACGAGTGGTGCGATGTAAACAAATTAGTGTGTTTGTTAATTTATGATAGTTGTGATTGTTGATGAAATGTTTTTGTTGGTGAGGGTTTTTTTGAAGTTTTGTGTGTTGTTTTGAAGTTGGAAAGTTTTGTTCATTATGCGGTATTGTTTCAATAATTTGGTTTTGGATGTGAAAATATTATATTTTTAAAGTTTTTTTAATTGAAAATCATTATTTAGAAATGTTGCAATAATAGTTTAATCAGAAATATAATATTAATGCAGTGAAAATTGTTCAACAATTCAACACTAAACTGTAAGAACTGAAATATTTTTTTCGTGTTAAATATCGGTGGCCAGAAGTTAACTCACGCGAAGCAAACGCACACGAAGTAAACTCACAGGAAGCAAGCCCACACGAAGCGAGCTCACACGAAGAAAACTCTAACGATGCAAGCTCACACGAAGCAAGCTCACATGCTTTCGAAAATTTTCAAATTTTCAAATTAAAGTGAAAAACGTTTAACACGAAACCGAAAGCACCAAAATGCGTTTTTGTGTTATACTATTACGTCTAACGTGAAATTCTTTTAACACAAAAACACATTTTGTTAAATGATACTTTTCAAAGTTTTTGCTTATTAAACGTTTTTGACTTTAATTTGAAAATTTGAAAATTTTCGAAAGCTTGTTTCGTATGAGCTTGCTTCATGTGAGCTTGCTTCCTGTGAGTTTATTTCGTTTGAGTTTGCTTCGTGTGAGTTAGCTTAACCATTCCAGTATGTTTAATTCGATAAAACATTAGTTAACAGCGCAGTTCTCAACCAAAACGTTACTGTTTTTACTATCGATGTGTTCTGGTGTCTATCTGTTAAACGTCTGTCCACCAATTTTTTTGATAAAATTTCAATATTTCAAATCGATTCGATACAATTTAATAACAACTACATAACTAACCATCGCAAAAGTATAACAATAACATAAACACCGATCATCAACATCAAAATATTCAAAAAAAATAAAAAATTGTACAAAACCGCTCACGTTGGCAACGCCCCACATCGCACCGCGTTCATTCCTCGACCGGTTGCCGGCCCTGGAGCTTACGGTACTTCGCGTCAGTGTGTGCGTGTGCGTGCCAGACGCTGGCGGCGCCGCCGCTGCCGCTACCGTCGGAGCTGCGCTCGGCGCCCCCTTGGTGCTCCGCCCCCGCGCCCCACCCCCTTCCGCCAGCGGAGTCCCCAGCGGCCCCCCGCTCAGCTATCGGTGAGTTTCTTCAGCGAAGGTTCGCGTCTCGGTTCTAGTTTGGGGCACGCGGCGAGATGCTCCTCCGCGGCCATTGTCATGTCACGACTTGGTAAATATTCGGAAGAAACGCTTAATATGGAATATATATGTATGGAAGAGTGTGCGAGGGTGTGGGGGTGTGAGGGTACACCCCCATGTTCGCCCCTTTCAATTTTGTTTTCGTTCAATCGCCATCTGTTCTCGTCCGAGGAGATCCACTCGAAGGATGTGGAGTTTTATGGAGTTCGTTGCTTTTGAGGAGTTCGCGTTGTATTTGAGGAGTTCGCGTTGCATTTCTTGGCGTTGTGGTTGTTTTTTTTTAACGGCGCCGCATTCCGATGGAACGTTTCACGCTCGTTCGTTTTTTCGTTATCGACGTCCGTTTATGTTATTTTACTGTGAGCTTTTCAACCCTCGATCGAAAGAGTGATGTTTCGTTTTTTGATAGTCGGTTGGATTCGTCATCGTCGGATAATTTTCGAAGATTCTTACGCAAAAGTTGTTTCTCCAAATGTGCAGCTTTTGCGCTCCGAATTAAAAGTTTTGCGAATCAAATTCTACCATAGAAACCGTTGTCACAAAATATTAATCGATGAAATACAATGTATTCTTCGTTTGTCTTTGATAATTCCGATTGGTGATTTTTACAAATTCCATACATAATTGATTACATTTTTCAATAAATCAATATGAAAATAGATACTATTGGATATGTACCGATCGCTTTTTTTATATTTTTCATGAAATCATAGAGATTAAGAAAATAGATTTGCGATGGATGAATTTGATTTGTAAAAGGTTTAATTTGAAGTTTTAAAAGGTTAAATTTGGAGTGTAAAAGTTGTAAACGGGTGTAGTCAGAAGAAGAAACATGGAGTTTTGTCCTTACATTTAAAAAAAATATATTTCATTAAGTCGAGATATATCATACGATAAAGAATAAATTCTTTGAATTTATAACAACATATTTGTATCGTTCATTTAAAGGTGTGTTTTATCTCCCCAAAAAAAAAAAAAATAACTCCTGCGTGAATTTTGAAATAATTTTCGAAAAATAGTTGCTAAACGTCAATTTCCGTCAAATTTGCGCAATTTGAATCGGTTTTGTATAGCTTCCGATTGATTGAACGTTCCGCGATATTTTCTCATAAATTTGTAATCGTGCACTATCGCGATATTTTTTATTCGTCGGAAATACTTCATTCGTTACCCGTTTGAAATATAAAATGTCGAAAAAAAAATCCATCGCGAATGCAAATCGGAATTGATTACAAATTACGCTATACTGGTAGCATTTTGCACGGCGAATGAAATAAGTCGAAATTGCGTTTTTTAATCGACACATTAGCATTTTATTGAATTCTAAACGTTCCTTTCGCGATTTGATAGGCAATTGCCTAAATTTCTAACGACGCGAGATGATTTGCGACGTGAAAAAAATAAACTGCGATTTTCCACGATCGGATTTGCCGCTTTTTTCGAAAGTCGAAATCATTGCGCATATTGTTTCGACGATTATCGACGCTCTTAGGAGTGTAAAAACCCATTTTCTATCTGCGAATACAAAAGGGATTCGACGTTTCGTCGATTTTCGAAATTAGCACATCTGCAAAGGTTCCTGAAAAGGTCCCGAGGAACAAACGCGTTCGATACCTAGAACATGAATGCGAGCTTAAGTTCACAAAAGCCTCGTTAATGTCGTATCTATTGTTGATATTTTTTTCTCGGAACGTTTTCAATACTAACTACTGTAATAAATCAATGCGTTTGTGTCACTTGCGGTACACTATTTGACTTTTCTCGTACCGACCCCACGTTGGCTTTTGCCTCCTTTTTTATGATTCTTGGAAGTGATTTTATTGTTCTTCGAAAACGTGTGTAGTTGATCAATTTTTGTGCTAAAAACTACGTGTGCGATTTCGAAATGGCTGTATCAATATTTTACACTTTCCCTTCGCATAGTTTAATTCGGTTCAATTCGGCAGAAACGAGTTTTTTTTTTATCAGGCAAAATAGCTGTAGCTGTCTTGACTGTCACTATTAGTTAGGATCCGAGAGCTTGAAATAAACTGCTCGAGAAATATTCCAGACTTGACTTTGTATTGCGTTTTTCTCATTTCACTTCTCTTAGGCAGCCGCTAGTTTGATCTTCTTTTGAGGGATTTTCGCTGATTAAAGTGCTCGAGTGCTTTATGCACTGTCAGATATGTCTTATTTTTTTCGCAAATATAAAAGAATTTAATAACAAACGCAACGTATCCGACGATAGAGCAATCGTTATTATTTAAATCGTTAATTCAAATTGAAAATTATCGGAAAAACAAAATCGGGATGCAAAATCGCTTTGCGGTCTGTGTTTCGGATCTATAAACCGAACGTTTCATTAAAATTTACGATATCTGCCCGAATTTACATTTTATAGCTATGCGGTCTTTTTAAAATACACTCAAGTCTCTTTTTACGCGAAGGATACGATCTATAGACTATCGTGTAAATACAAATAGTGTTAAAGAAATGTATGGGAACCATATAAAAATTGAAGATTCTTCCATCTTCATTTTTTATTGAGAATACATACTACCGTACAAATATACACCTAATCCTTTTTTTTACACGGGCGGTACGTTCTAGAGATTACTGTATAAAAAAATGTATGATGACCATATGAAAATTGGAGATAGGTCCCATCAGTATATTTGGATCAAATATAATACTGTATTAAAATTGTGTAATCTAGAAAAAATATCATAAATTTTAAACTATTAATTGTATATTGGTCTAGTTTTGACCTTACTATTGTGGCATAATAATAAATTTTTATTTATTTTTACACTGCGTTAAATGTAAAGAAAACCATCGGTTATTTTTCTTGAACCTCGTTACATATTTCTAAACTGCAATAAAAAGAGTGGTACTACTGGGTTTAACATAAGGTTGAACCGAATTTTGTTTTCCTTACCCAACCCAACCTAACTTAACACCTAAGGGTTAGGTTAGTTTCGGTTTGAAAAAAATTAATTTCAACCTTAAACCCAGTAGCACCAAAAGAGTTTCGACGTTACAGGCATCGACTCCTCAAGGATAATCTTCAGATCAGAATCAGGATACCGAAAATTTCCTCAAAATCGTCCATCTCTAATTGTCTCGACCATAATTCGTCATTGTTTCCGCAACGCACAATCGCAAGAATGAGTTTTGTGGGCGCGGCGGCGTTTTCTTTCCCCTCGCGCCTTATCATTAAAATGATTATCGGCGGTCCATTGTATGAAAATAAGTGAAATAAAAACGCATTCCATCGCCGTGATTGATGGCCGCCGGAGACGGTATCCTCGGCATCCTTTGTCCTCGGTTTGCGGTCTGCACGCAATGCGCTGAAATCATCGTCTTTTTTCCATCTGTATTGTCGTCAGTTCGATTCTGGTGTTTCGATTGTGATAATTGTGTGTTTGTGTTAGGTGAGACTGGAATTGGGAGATGTCCAGTGATGTAGTGCTGAAAAAAAGTGCCGGAACGCTCAATTTTTACACCCCCCCCCCAACAAAAATTATTTTTAAGTAACTAATTATGATTTTTATTAAAGACATCGAACAAAATAAGGGTTTTTTTATAACATGTCATTTTTATAATATTTTCATTGTATGTATGTATAATCCAACAACAAGAGGTTATAAAGAAAAAAAATTATTATTATAATATACTTATTCATAGATTTTATTTTTAAAAAAAGTTCAAATTATTAGATTCAAAATTTCGTATTACGTAAAACAAGCCAAAAAGGCGCCACAGGCGAAAATTTTTTCCAAATGTTTTGCTTAATCAAACTGTATCACCAAAAAACTATCAATTTACTTATTTTCTTTGGTTTATTTTCTAATATTTTCCCAAAAAAATTACCGGAACAACGTCCCGGCCCCACTACACCACTGGAGATATCGTCGTTTTTTTTCCACCGGTACTGTCGTCAGTTCGATTGTGATGATTCGGTGGTGTTTCGATTGCGATAATTGTGTGTTTATGTTAGGTGAGATGGGAGATGGGTGTGTGGGTCGTGTGTTGTGTGGTACAGGTGAATTAGAGAAAATTAATCTAATTGATTATTCATGATTGAGGAAAATGGGAGTACAGTGTGTTGGGTTTGTTGTTTCGGGTGAGTCATTTGCGGTTTGGATGTGTTGGACAATAGTTTTTTTTTGTGTTGTATGCGATTGTGGTTCTTTGGATTTGAATTTTGGAAATCGTCTCGGAATACTGATCGATTTCGTTTGTAGAAGACAACTATTTAATTTGTATATAAAAATGTGCATAATGTCAAGCGTTTCTGAATAGCTTTGACATTCCGAAAAATCAAATAGTCTTCCTCAATTTGTGTAATCGATAAATGAAAAGTAGCAATTAAAACAATGCACATATTCATTAAATGTTGGACAATTTTTTTTTCGTATTGAATGTGATTGAGAAAGGATCGTTGGATCAAAGGATCGGAAAAATTCATTGGATTTGAATGTTGGAAATCGTCCCTTCTCACGATAATTGTTCTCTATTGATTTAATTTACAGATCATCTCATCTGTTTCTTAATTGATATATGAAATTATAATATGATAATAATTGCCTGATGTATTCAAAAAGACTGAATCAAATTTATAACACATCGTTCAAGAATTTCTAAACTACTAATGAAATACCGAAAAATTCATCTATCAACTCTCCAATTCGTAATAATCAATAAAAATCGATGCATCCATCGCCAATGAACACACCAACAATTAATAAATTCACACACTCATCCCATTAAAATATCCTAGAAATCATCCCTTCTAAATCGTCCCAGAATAACGGCACCCTATTCATTCCATTTACAGATAATTTCTTAATTTCGATGATCAACAAAAATCGATACATTCAAAACTATCAAATATACAAAACTTTCAACCATTTCTAAACCCCAAAAATTCCATATATCGCCTCCTCAATCCATAACCAATAAAAATGACACATACCAATAAAAAATGACACATCCACCAACCGACGAACAATCAAAACACACACACCGACCCACAATCGAACAATCCACTCACCGAACAACAATCCACACCGAAAACAAAGATAGAACGCAATAAGCGCAAACCGATGTTTACGACAGATTAGATATAGTAGGATACTAAACCCGCGATGAATATTGCATCGCGAATTCGGCGCGAAAGTAACTTCGTCCCCGATTAACGTTAATATTTAAACTCCCGCCACTTCCAAGATTCAAAAGTCAAACATTAGTAATTGATCGTATTGCTGCGAGTCGTACGAATAATGACGAAGTTTTGGGCGTCGGTCGTATAATTTTTATTGGTCCCGTCGCACGGTCGTGATACACAATATGGAGTCATAATTTTGTGTTTCGTGAGGGTTTTTTTGGAGTTGGAGTTTGTGGGTTTAATGTTTTAAAACTTTTTTTTGGGGGGAGATTGGATTTTGGGCGTTGGGAGGATTTGTTGTGATGCGGTGTTGGTTTTGTGGTTGTTGTCTATCGAGAGTTTTGTCGTATTGAAAAATAGGGTATATTGTTTGATAGGATAAGACTTTTGATTGTGGTTGAAAGTGTAGATTTTTTTTTTTTTTGGTACGTTCGGTGATAATTCTTGTAAATTTACTGTGGAAAATGTTTAAATAACTGAAGAGAACGATATATTTTTTCGTGTTAAAAAGATTTTGTGTTAGACGTCATACACGCTTATACTGTTTTTTTTTTGTTAGAACCGCAATATTATTTCTTGTTAACCGATTTTTCATGTTGAGCGTTTTCATATTGATCAATTTCTACTGTTAAAGCGCTTCTATTTCAATCGTTTTTGTTTGCTAGATTAGAAAATGTTTCGGTTTAACTTCAAAATCGTTCCTATATTTTGATGTATCATAAGGAAAAACTATCAATATACAAATTTTTATCTAACATTTCTTCGTAATTGTATACTGAAATCATCCTTTGTAAACGATTATTTTTATCTATCAACTATTTCACAATCGCTTAACTTGAGTCATCGATGAAAATTGCTACATTTAACACAATAAACTCAACATATAAATTTATTTAAAAAATACATTATCACAGTCATCTGCACCGTTTGTCAATTTCATTTATATTAAATTTAATCAAACAAATTCGTCCCGATTACTCCGCATAAATTATGTGTTTCATACGAGTCTCGGTAATAATTAGTCATCTCGTCTAAGTGCCTTCGCAAAGTAGACCATTATTAAATTTTAAAGAATACTTGAGTAATTCGGAAATTAGTTAATTTTCGTGTGAGTCACGTTCAATAGCAAACGAAATTGCTTATGAACGAGTCGTACTAGTGTATCCGTAAAACAACATTAGGGTATACCACTAGTGTGTGGCTTAATTACGTTTCATACTTTCAATGGCCGTAACAAGAAAAAGGTTGTGAACCACTTCGTCGAGCTACAGATTATCTTATATTCCGTTTTATCCGTCATAATTACTCTGAGTATTATTTGCTCAATTTACTACGTTCAACGACTCGAATATTGACTCTCGGTAACGGTTGTTTTTTTTTAATTACATTTATTTTATCTAGCTATAAATTTGGCATTTCACAGCACATCGGAATATTTCGTTTGATTCCCCCCATTTTATAGATATTGGTTGTAGTTAGAAAATCGGCTCGGCTCGTAAATCGTTTATTGACGCCGGCACGCCACCTTACCCATTGTTCATATGACTTTCATCGCTTTTTTTCTCGATCAAAATATACATATAATCTATATATGTGACGATTCTGATCGTGGAATTTATCTGTGAAAACCGGATCTATTCTTAACTTTGATGGAATTATCATTTCTGAGAGAATTTTTGATTAGGTTGTGTATCAACGAAATTTTTACGTTCTTATTACGATGTTCAATTTTGGTAACGGCCAGAATCTACAAATGACTGAAATAGGTGAATCGATAGTTTGGTAATCAATATGTTGATTATAAATTAGTGATGAATGTATTATATAATAGTTTGCCAATGTCATAATGTGGTGATCTGTTTATCGAGTCACAATTCAAGTTTATTTGAGCATAATCTCGAAATCTATTCAAAAACTAAGTATTATAGATTCTTAATAAATTTTGATCATAGTTGCGCACTTCTGAGTCATCGCCCGCAAACATACCTATAAAATTTTCCCAATAACCAATTAATTAACGATTCAATCGACTCGAAATTTTTTAGCTAACATCAATCGAAATACGTATCATCATCAAACATCCACTTCAATACAACTTCTCTCCGATTTGCACCGAAAGCGCTATTATATAAAAATTATTCACACGATACGTATCATCATCAAACATCCACTTCAATACAAGTTCTCTCTATTACATAAAAATAATTATTCACACGACTTCAACTTAAAGATTAAACGATCCGATCCCACCTCGAGCAATACTAAATTCGACTGTTGCACATTTAGACGTTTTAATGCGACTTAACACATCGCGAATTGTGCAACTCGAAGGCGATACGAGATAACAGGATTACCGAGTTCTGAGCAATCTATTAAATTGATATTTTAACAGAACTCTCTCTCGCACGATATATTAAACATTACACACACATAATGTTCGAACTCGACGCACGCAGTTCTTACGTTACAAATTATATACGAGGGAGATACTACGAATAAATCCCTGACGGTGCACGGGGATAAATCTCTCTCTCCCGTCGAGCGTATATATACCATCCATATACCGGCGCGAAGAAAGAGATAATTTCGCCGAAACAAATTTATTTTTGTCAAGCATTCGGCGAAACCTTTTTTTAATCATACTACCTACCATATTTAATACGCCAGCCCCGGGGCATCATATCAAATAACCTTTTCCCCTGTGCACATACTCTCTCGCGTATTCGTACGATATTAGGCCGGCTGCCACGAGGCGGTACATTGCAAAGGTTTCGCGGTCTTATGCCGTGCGAGGTGTGCAGATTCAAAAGTGGCTTGTGGTGCGAAATTTGTTTCGTCATGTGCGAGGCGTTTGTTGTAAGTTTCTGGAAGGAAACGTCTCCGATTTTGCGTTTCTTGGAAGATTTGCGTTATGGGTGTTTTTCGTTCGATACGGTTTTGTTGGATCGTTGTGTGTTTTTGGAAAATTAAAGAAATATCATATTTGAAATTGTATCTGAACTTTCGTTGTCGCTTGGGACTGATAATTAATTGAAAAAGTAGGGGAGACTTAGAGAAAGTAAATGTTTATAAAAATGTAATTCGCATAGCTTTACGTAGCTCGGTAAAATAGAATTTCATCAAAAAAACAATTATTTTTTCGACGAAAAAAAACCGTGTTAAACGAAGGATACCTGTATTTTCAATTTCGTTTTGTGCAGTTTACATAATAGCCGAGTAAACAAAGCTTTTCAGAAGCTTTCTTCGGAAGATTGATAAATTTAAAAAAATTACATAACGGAAGGTAACTTTCGAAAAAAGCTGAATACTGAAACACCATCCCTTGCCAAATGTTCTTAAACAACAAACACTCAAAGAAAGTGCTAATTCTGTAAAAACATCTTATCTATCAGATCCAAAACTAAACTTTTTCCAATTCACTTGATGCGATCCATCCATTCAATAACGACTCCCATATTCTCCCCTATTCATCCCATACAATTTATGGGCGCTGATATTGCCTGGATATTTCACAAATTGAAAACTACACACACACACACTGACTTCATACACCATCTCGTCGCATATAAAAATATGATTAGATGCAAACGGCGAGTTTTGAATGCGACCCCCCCATATACATATTATACGTACGCATCACAATATGTGCGCGACGGCGTATCATCGCCGAATCGTATCGTATCAAACCCCACAAATGTCCCACTTTTCGTCGGCGCTCTTATTATATTATTTTCCGCCGAATAGCCGAGCGAACTTTCAGCGGCAATTTCGCGCTGAAAAAAGGCTGTAAAGTCTAATGGCAATAATGGTAATCCTACTCTCGGCCGTCGAAGGATCTTCCGGTGCGTGGGATCGATTTCGGAACATCCGCGCAAAAAATGGCCGATTTTCGTTCACAGTGTCCATAGGTGCACTTTTCAATAGGAGGATCGGAAATTGCCTTCGACTATGGGTGAGTTCGGCCTTTGTGCTTTTTGTTGGGTGTCCGTGTGGGCGTTTCGAGTTTCTTGTAAACTGCGGATTTGTATGCAATTTTTCGATGTTGGATAACATTTTAACAATCTTGATGTTCGCCTTGTTGATAATTGGGCAAAAAATTGTGTTCGGATAATGGATTTTTTTTGGTTCATATAAAAATGTTTATCAGTCGTTTGTGCTGAATGTTTTCATAGCATGTTTATCTTGTTTGTTTGCTTTAAAATTATTATATCATAACGATGTCGAAGCTCTACGACATCAAACGGGGACATAGGTCAAATTGCTCTTACATACGAGCGTAATTATTTGTAATTCTCTCACTGAGTCTGACATCGAAATTATTCAATTCATTTTAATGGGTAAAACAATTAAAAGTGTATTACGTTTCCAAATCGAAAGTGCTCATCGTGTGCGTGTCTGCCGCTGGTAAACCGTATAAAACTCCACATACCTAACTATCACTTCTTTCATATTCCTCCAATATCGAAACAGAAGCCGTCGCTTTTGCATCCAAGTTCTAACGTTACTACTCCAGGATTTATACATTTTAATAATATTCGAAACGCTTAAGAGCAAACGACAAGATTAAAATAACGCATTGACGTATGGCCCAGAGGAGGGGAACACTTTTAATAAAACCCGTTGCGCACCAGGTGCCCGTAAATTCGAGCGAAATTCGATCCAGTGGCGGCGCGCCTCACTTCGAAGGCTTCGTTTTTTGCCAACTCTCCGCCATACCTGCCAATCTAGACGAGGAAAAAAATTATATATCGTGCGCTCAACATTCCGATTTTTATTGTGTTCCGAGCCGATCCCCAAGTCCGAGACGACTAGATATTGTATGTGTATTGACGTTCTCTTTTCGCTTTTTCAGGTGGTGCCGATTGTCCGAGTCGACGGTGGAGTTTTTCAGTGGGTGCGGTTCGATGTACAAACGCTTCAGTGATTCTCCCTGTACAATTGTTTGGTGAAATCTTGAAAAGTGACACATTCTTAGTATATTCGTCCTCGTTTGGAATCCAGTGTACTTAAATGTTATCCGATAGTATAATTATAACGTGTGATATATTGTTCTCCTGCCAATAGTAAAACTCGTTCGAAATTCAATTATATGTCCAATTATATTCATATATTTCGAGTCACGCGATCGAATGATTCAGACGGACGCAGTTAGTTTTGAAAAACATTAAACCGAGCCATTTCGGCGCCGTTACTTACACCATACACACGCGGGATCCGTTTTATTGTGAACTAGATAATTTAAACGATAGACTGAATAAAAACTTGTTTTCGCGCAGAAGCGCACGCGATCCTTGCAACATGATTCTTTCGAACGAACTCCCAATGTAATCGTGCAAGTGTACCGAAAGGATTCAGACAATGCGGGAGACGAACGAATCGGGTCTTTGGACGACCGGCAAAATGGACAGAAAGCACGCCTCCAGCTGGAGGAGAAGAAACAGGCTGCACGCCAACGACTCGAGTGCACAAAATTTATCATTAGAACTCTCGAAGAAATTCGACCCGACCGAAGAAAGCGTAGAAGTATTGCAGCGACTGCACTCGTGCTCCGATGACGTATCATCTTCGGACCAAACGGCGAACCCGACTATCGGGTTGCCGTTCTACGTGATCTTGTGCTGCCTGCTCAAGAGGATCTCGATGCCCTTCCTCGACAGCTGGATGCTGCGGAAGGCCAATCCCAAGGCGCGCTCCGGGAAGGGCTCCCCTCGTTTTCTCATGTTGTTGGTGTTGTGCTTGTGGGTGTCGTTGGCGCCCAACGCGGAGGGCTCTCCTCGCTCCATGAGCGAGACCCTGCAGAGGGCCTTCGCCAATGGCAGAGGACCCAGCCCAGGAGCCAAGAAGCTGCTGAACATACCGGAAGACGGAGGTACGTGGTCACTTTCATAATCTGTAGATCGGGTGTGATGATGAGCGGGGGAGAAAGTCGCATGTCTCACGGAAAATAGCGTTGTCGATGTATTAATTTATGCGGTGTCGGTTTCGTAAGTGCATGGAGGTTCTTGTAAGAATTTGCATATTTGTTTTATGGCTTGATTTCGCATAACATTCTCGATGAGTAATTCAGCGATATCGAATGTCAACTGTGGAATTAATATGCCGATTATAATCGGAATCGTGTTCTTTTTTGTGTTTGGAATTGTTACGTGCAATTATTTTGTTGGAATTTTAACGAGTCGAAATGAGAAAAATCTCGTTGTGATTGTAAATTTTATTTTGAAGTAGTCCGATAATTAGTTCCAATTTGTTGAATTTCATTAGATTTTCATTGTTTTATTTATATTCTTCGCATCGTACGAATTTAGAAAATTTCATTACGAACGTCTGTACCTTAATTAAAATTAATTCAATACTCCGAAATTAAATTTGTTTGTTATATTCCTAAAACTTCGTAGCTCATTCGGCAATATCGCCAATAAACACCATCCAATTTTTCATAAGAACGATCAAACTCCGAGATCCGCTCAGTGTGCGGATTCCGATTATGTGTCGATCTTAATTTTCGAAAAACGAATTAACGATCCGTTCTCAACAACAACGGCGATCGACACTCGAAAACGTTACAAAAGATTCGATATCGGCAGCCGTTATAATTAATTGGTGGACGAGAAAAATCGTGACGAGTCGCCGAGCAGTCGTTAACGATATTCCTCTCCTATATTCCATAATAACGCCATCGAAAACGGTCGCTCATTACCGAGCCGAGGAACCCTATTAATTCCGGCGTCTAGGGACGAACTATCCCGAATTCGGTGTCACGAATGTTCTCTACCAGAACATTCATAGAACGAATGTTCACCCCCGAAAGTTGCTCTCCATAGTTTTTATCATATTTTCATACTCGTCAATTGGACACAGCAGACATGTGAGTGCATGGCTAGGCCGCATCAGGCCACCTCCGGACCTGGCTCACGTTTTGGCCAATATATCATTCCCTTGGATACGTATTCCGTGTATTTCACATTCATAGAATGAATGTTCACACCCGAAAATTGCTCTCCATAGTTTTCATCCCACAGTACACATTCACCTGTGAATACCTTTTTTCGACTAATCACTCAAAGAACTTCATTTGCAGATTTTGCTCATAGAAGTAAGGATTGAATGACGAATCGTTTAGCGTTGTAAAATGATCTAAGGGGGTGAAAACTAATGGGGGTCAACATTCGTTTTTATGATTTTTCTGATAATGAACATTCGTGGAACCTCCGAATTCCATAGAGTAATATCAATTTGTTAATGAAACGTGACTCGTCTTTGTTGCACATTCGTGAAACGGTTAATTTTCCCAATCGGACACAGCAGACATGTGAGTGCGTGGCTAGGCCGCATTAGGCCACCGCCGGGCCTGGCTCACGTTTTGGCCCATATATCATTCCCTGGATACGTATCCCGTATATTTCACTTTGTATTTATTGTCAACGCGTTCCGAATAGTTGGCCCGAATATAACGTGCGCGTGTGTGTGTCCACGTCTGAAAAATTCCCTTGAATTATGATCGCTTTTTTTCGGCGTCGCCCATTGTTTATATCGCGCTTATATATTTTCGCACGTGCCGTTTACACCGTGTCCCATGACAATTTGCTTATAAAGCTTATTCGGCCGTTAATGAAATTTTATTCGCTACGTAATTCGGAGTGGGGCCCTTTTTACATAAATATCCGCGCATTATCCGTGGGAAAATGTTTAGCGCTTCAGTCGAGTGTAAATATTTGATTTGCCAATAAAAATCATATTCGTCCGAAAAGTCGTCCGTTTGTATTGCCAAATTTTGTTTTCCCACTTGAAATTCATTAATTCGCAGTCGGTGGGTCATCGGCTGTTTGCTCCGGTCGGTTGTTGGCGGCAATTTTTGACTTTCGAATTATTCGAACTGACCCTCGTCAAGATGTTTGCGTGACGTCAAACTGGCTGTGTAATATTTTACGTTTTTAATCTATTCGGTTGTTCGATTATTGCTGACTTATTCCGATTAACTTTTTTATTTATTCGGCTTTCACTCGTTTAAGTTTTTTTTTTTGTTTTAGCGAGTCTACTGTTTAAAACGCGGTTACTGAAAACTGTTCGAGACGCTAATTGCTTTCGTACATGCTTCGTTATGCAAATCTTGATTAAATACCGCGGCGGTAAATAATTATATAAATTATGTAATTGCCTATAAGTGCACGGATATTTTGAATATGTATTGAAATTTTCCGAACGTGTGTTGTTGAGATTTTTTTAACGTTCTGTACAAAGGATCTTATTGTTGAATTTCGGGAAAATGTTCCAGTACTACAGCTGTGTTATGCTCCGCCAATTTATCAAATGGCACACGTATTTTGCGGAATCGGTGATATATTACCGATTCAGTATTGCCTACTTCTTTCATCCCATATTTATTGCTGGCTTATCTGTATTTTACGTAATTTACAGTGAGGAGAAGCCGTACCTTGTTTTCTGTCTTGGTTTCACATGAAATTTTCGTGTAACATACGAAAATGTCTACGTGAAAATATTTTCGATTCCCTTTTTGTCTGCGCGAAATTCTGACAAATTCCACGTGAAATTCTTATTTTTATTAGACGAATCGAACGTCGCGTAGATTTTGGTATTAATTTATCATTCTGCAGAAGGAGGCGTTCCTTTGTCTTGCATACGCGCCACACGTTAAGTTTTATTGTCCTTTATAAATGGCGGAATATTTTATATGTAGGGTGTGTTGTGTACGTGTGAAAGTTAGAAAGAAAGAAAGGCTGTAAATAGTGTTCGTGTGTGAGCGGTGGAAGAAAGTTGCTTGCCAGGGAAAGGTTACATTAATCAATGTCCCCGGCGATGAAACATCTCCCAGGTAGAGGTATAGAATAGATCGCACGTCTCTCCACTACACCTCGATAAGGGCGTGCAGTCAAGTATCGAAGAATAATGAACTGAATATTGATTTTGTTTGAGAATGCTAAACTGATTGGGCCTCCGAGCCACCTCGCCCCGCCACTCTCATATTGCCAATATGGGAGAAGCGTTTCGTTTTAATGGACTCCTTGGGACTGGCAATTACATTTTCATCCAAAAATTCGATTACGGCCACCGTCGTCGAATATTGGAAGCCATGAGGTACATATTTTCGCGGATCGCTTTCAGGCTCGCTGAAAATTCGCCACTCCGATCGTTGTCTTCATATTGCCGAATATTATATATCGCGTTACAAAGTCGACCGTCAAATTCTGTTACGATTGACGCACGTCTCGTATTATGATATTTCAGATCTTATAGTTTCAGTGTTATATTATAATATACACGTTCTGAAACACGACGAAGCGATATTTCTCGACAAGACACGGTCCGCGGTTTGCGAGCTCTGCCGGTAATTTTTCGCTGCGCCAATTTATGTGCGGTCGAATGTTAAGACACATTCGACAGCTTTGCTTTGCTCAGATTAATTTTAGAAGACGATTTCGAGGGAAATTGTCTGTCTGTCGGATTTCGCAAACAGCTGCGAATTTCGGCAGCCCTTAATTTCCCCCTTTGGATTTCGCCGCATATCTATCATTCGATAAACGCTCCGTGTATATCGACGCTACGTTTTATAAGCGGATCGTCGGTTTGTTTGTTTGTTTGTTTGTTTGTTCGGCGCGTTTTCGGAAAATTTTCTTCGAAAAGCGCCTAAGCCGGCCAAAATAAACCGTGGCTTGTTAAATCTATAAATCAATGAAACGAAAATTTGTATAATTGTTAACGCCGGTCGGATAGCAAGCCAGGTGTGTCGTAAATTTTGAAGTTTACTCGTTGTTGTTTCTCGGGCGAAACTTGCCCAAAATCAAAACAATAAATTTATGCTGATTGTGGGTGCTTGCGTTCGGACAAAAAATTTATACAGTACATACTTTATATTTTCTGCGAATTCAAAGAAAACCGTTGATTACGTCCTCGAGAGAGAAAGGGTTTTAGTTCAAAAGGGAAATAATTATTTTGTTCTTCTTAGCTTCCTCGGATTATCAACTTTCCAGCTTTGACGAAGATTTTCTTTCGCTAAATTTTATAATATCCCTTAATTATTATGCCCGAAATTATAACTGAAACACCAGAAGGCTAAGTATCGTTTTACGATGCTTTTTTTATCCCTCCTCTCCGCTGCCGGTATAATATAATTTTTAAAGTGACCATTTTTCGGCCGAAAGACTCATCGTTACAACTCGAACAATTTGTTTTAATAGAATTTTGCGCCCTCAAAATGCGCTTGATGTGTTTTATACGCACATTTCGCCGCACCGCAACGTCGTTATTCAAATGCAATTTAGAACTTTTCCAATTTATTATCGCGTAAAAACACGATTGTATATTATATTTTTTTTGCTACGACCGATCGGTTCCCGATATGCGATTGCATAAATGCAGTAATTTCGGGCGCACACACATGCGCTTATCGAGTGCATCTTCCTGTCGTCTCCAGTTGTGGCGTATTGTGCAACGGACAGTCTCTCGCAATGGTATCTCGTATCTGGTTTTCTACCGAGATGAAGATCATCGGCTTGCATCATCGTCATCGGTGCGATCATCTGCGTGCGAGTTCTCAACGTTAATTGAATGTTTAGAAAGTTGATTTGCGAAATTTATGGCGAACTATTGAACATCGGAACGGCCTTAACTGCTTTTTACCTAAATTACAACATTCGCGAGAAACGTGCACGCTCCCTTCTTTCTATACACACACATACGTTTGTGTACGCCCGTTTCGATGTTTTGGTTATTTTGCAAGGCGAATATATATCTTTAAGCGCTTTCGGAACGTTTTTACCCACTTAAAAACAGAGCTATAAATTTGGATTCGCGAATGTGCTCTTTCTCTCTCCAGGACTATCCCAGACACATGCGACTTTGTCTTATGAGAGAGCAGCAATTCCTTCGGGAAAAACGGAAGCGTACCGAACTTTCTATGCGATTTCGTTCGGTCTTACCTTTTAAATCTTTTCAGCTTTCCGTTTTCCATTCTAATAAATCGCCTTTATTATTTCGCTGGGGTACGTATAATAAGGTTTATTAAAGAAAAAATAAAATAGAGAATCCGACGGTTCGAATCGTGTGTTTATTATTTTTATTCGGGTGTACATTTTTATTTATTTTCGTGTGATGCTGCACGAAAGATAGATTACAGCTTGCGCGTTCTTCTTTGAAGTTTCAGCCGAAAGATCACTGTTGCTTTTTGTCGATCGCTTAATATAATCATTTGTATTAAAAAAACAATATTATTCGATCGAAAATCGTATATGATATAATACTTTTTATAAAAGATTTTTCCACTCGTTCCGTCGAACTCGGCGCGGCTAAAGTTCACGCTCTGTCTAATGCAGTCGTATTGTCGACTAGATTTTCGTTCTCAATCGAGTTATGCGAAAGTTTCGAAACTGGAATAATCGCAGCGCGTTTGGCATGAGCTTTTATGTGCGAACAAGGATTCAATCAATATCCCATTTTCGACGACGGTCCATCAATTGGAAAATTATCGAGGAAACATTTGCATGCGGCCTTTCGTCGGGGTCCTGCCACTTCGGGGATACTTCGAAACATCGATTTAAGATCGTAATATTATACAAAACTTATCCAATAATCACAGAGTAAATTTCACATGCGCATCCATTGGTATTTATTTGATTTATACGTCTCGAACAAACATTAGACTTTGATAAAGAAATCGCTCCGTGTCGGGATAACAAAAAAACACTACATTATCGCGTTTCTAAAACCTCACAATATTCGAACCAGTGACCCGCGGGTTTATTGCCCAATTCGCCTCTGCAAACATCGACGGGCCGGACCAGTTTGGCCGTTTTCTTGCGGTTCGCACTTTGCCGTCTTATCGGACAATCGTTCGATATTGCATTGTGTTTTCTAATAAAAATTCTACCGCACACAATGTACGTGATGGCCGACGTAAATACGTGCAAGACGCAAGAGTGTTGTGTGTATGTATGTATTATGTATGTACGATCGATGATGGCTCATGTCAATACACAATCAACCGGATATTTACCGTTTGTCATCGGAATAAATAATAAAAAAGATCTTGGTACGGTTTGTTTGATATCGAATATTTTCGAAATATGTAATTCGAGTCGTCCGATGAACACATGTAACGTAAATACTTCATTAAATTGTATCGGGAGAAAAAAAAATGATTGACGCGTATCGTTTACGTAATCCAAGTACAAATTAAATTTTGTTTATTAAACGAAATGTGCTTTTGTATTCGATTTCTTATATATTTTTTTTATGTAATTCTATGAAATCCTAGCGTTAGACGGTTTCTTATCGTCCACAATGCTCGAAATTGAAATACATATATATGAATTGCGAGAATACGGACAGAATATTACTTATGGAATAATGCGTAATTTTCCTCTTTTGATATTTTACAGTGGGCGTTTGTTATATTTTTCGACGTTCGCGATTTTGAGAGAATCCTGATCGATAACGTTTCATTTGTATTCTACGACGTCTATTGAATATAAACGCACCACTTGAACAGAGCTTCACAGTTCGCTGGAAAGCTCGAATCTCTCGCGTCCTTTTATTTTCGCGTCGCATACAGCCTATCCCCAAATAAATCTACATGTATATTTATTTGCTCTATGTTTATTTTATTTTCGTGACGCCATTGTCGCTGACGCTCCCCGACACCGAAAAGTTCGCATTGTCTACAAAATAATATTTTAAAATTTGATTGAATAACGGCGTGCCGAGCGAACATAAGCCCGCCGATACTCTTTTTTTTATATTTAACATTTTTTCTGACCCCAATCACGGAACAATGAAAAGCTCGCGGTATATTCCGGTGGTGAATTGAAAGCGAGTCCTATCTCTATGAACTTGAACCTTTCCAATATTTGCGGCTTTTGCACGAACACTCTTGTTTCGAACATTGCAAATGTCCGATTTACGGTATCCTGCGAATTTTCCCGCTAATCTCGGATATCTCACCGATGCCACTTTTCTCTCTCTCGGACGTATAACTTTGATTGTGAATCGAAAGTGGGTCAGGTTGGACGTGTCGGCCAGCTGTATAAAGAATGCTCCCGCTATTCAGTTTTCTAGTGTCTGCAAACTGCCATTATAAAATGGAGATTTTTCCGTATGTTTCAGCGGAACGCGAGCTATGTACGTCCGCGGAAAACACATGCGCGAAATACGTTTTCCGTATGTTACGTTCTTTCCGGGGATGTGTTTCGAGAGGCGATTGTTTTCGGCGTCATTATGCATTTGGCTCGTAGCTTGATTGATAGGTCGAATCAAATTGAGAATAACTGCTCGTTTTTTTTTATAGAGCGAATAAAGGCATACGATGACGCTTTACAGTTATTGCGGTAATGAACGATTTTATTTCTTTTTCGAGAGCGTTTCATTAAATCGTATCCGATACCATATCCGGTGTGTTTCGATTAAGTCGTTTAAATAAAATACGGTCCATGAAGTATTAGATTCGATAATTTTTATTAACGTTGACTTTGGAAAATTTTTATTTGCTTGTCACATTCGATTCGATATCGATTCATATCTTTTGTGTGTTCGTTTATTTATTCAATCGTTTTCCTTGTGTTATACGTATGTCGATCCTTTGAATATTCAGATTGAGGTTTCTGAAAACCCGAGTACAATAAAATATATTAAAATCATCCAATGTTTAGTAAATATAGTGTTAGCAGATTGCTGAATGTGTCGATACGAGCATCTTATCGTTTTACTATTGTTTCTTACGAATTGGTCCATTTTGTTTTATATAATTTTGAATCGTTTAAGTTTGATAATTCGATTAGTTAAATTTATTTATTTGTGATATAATTTTTTAACGGTTTTTAATAAATTATATTTCTTATTGGTTTATTGAATTAATTATTATTAATAATGATTTTTGACTGATTTTTTTTCTTATCGATTTATTCCTGGCTTATGATTTGTTTTCAATTATATTTTTCATTTTTGATTAGTATCAATTCATTTCATTGGTCGAATATTTCAAGTTATTTATTTCATTCTAGCTTTCCGCCTATATATTGTTAGTTATGATTAAACCAATTTAAATCTAATAATAAATTTAAATTTTTTTTTAAACTTAAAATTCTAGATACCCGAACCCACCGAATTTAAATCCCTTGTTTCAAGTCCAGGTTAAAGATCACCCGCCGAGTCCGAGTCCAAAACCCTATACACCATCGACGTTTCGGCACCGTGTTTCAATCCCTCGTTTCGAGTCCAAATTAAAAAGATCACCCGCCTAGTCCAAAAACCCTAGCTTGCACCAACCTTTCGACACCGTTCGAAACTGCACAGAAAGAATCGATCCGATCCGCCTCACTTCCGCGGAATGTGAATGTGATCGACCGTGCATCATCATTACGTAGGTGTGCGGGGGGCACAATGATTAGAATTATTAGACAACGTTGTGCACCGCACATACCCACGACCAGCCGAGATGACGACGAGGATGATCGGCGCGCGAAGGTGCTATGCGCCGGAACCGGTTCGAACGCGCTTTGTTCGTCTACCAGTCATCGTCGTCATCATCATCGTCATAGTCATCGGAGTCCTCGGCTTTCGAACGGCCTCTGTCGGTCGTGGGTCTCGCTCTTACGACGGCGGGCGTATCTCCAGTGGTGTGGTGCGAAAAAAGGGCCGGAACGCTCAATTTTTATATAACATGTCATTTTTATAATATTTTCATATATGTGTAATCCAATAACATGAGGATAATAAAGAAACAAAATTATTATTATTGTATCCTATCCATCGATTTACACGGTAGATAGGTTCCTGAGAAAAACGTGTTAATCAAAATTTTATATTTTTTAATGTAAAATCGTGTAAATCGAAAAATACAAAAAAACGCATAATTTGGTTGTTTTTTCAAGCTTTTTATTAACTTAGGTTAGGTTAGGTTAATTTTAGTCCGAGATCTTAATTTTCGAAGTCCTAATTTTAATAAGCAATTTATAAAAATGTTTAATATCATGGTCGACATATTGTTTTGAGGTTACACTTGAAACGTCAAACTACGACGTAATGACAAACGTGCGGGTACGCACCTCGTTGTTTACCTAACAGTGGCTCTTCTATTTTAGTTAGTGATAGAATTCAATGTTAAAGTTATTAATGTTATTATTATTGATTATTTTCAACATTTATTTTTTTTTAACCGTGTAAATCGAGGAATAGGTACTTATACGTAGATTTTATTTTTGAGAAACGTTCAAATTATTAGATCCGAAATTTTGTATTACGTAAAATAAGCCAAAAAGGCGCCACAGGCGAAAATTTTTTTCCAAATGTTTTGCTAAATCAAACTATATTGCCAAAAACTATCAATTTACTTATTTTCTTTGGTATATTTTCACAAAAAATTTTCTCATATTTAGAAAAAAGTACCGGATCGCGTTCCGGCTAAGAAATAAAGTACCGAAACAACGTTTCGGCCCCACTACACCACTGCGTATCTCGTTGCCCAAATTGCTGTTTGCCGGCCTTTATTTACTGTTGCTAATCGAATGAAGGGTAACTGTTTTCTCGCTGGTGTTTTTCGAAAATTTGGAATCGATGGGATTTGTGCGTTCGGGTAGTTGAATCTCGCGGTTGGGCTTTGATGGTTAATGCGATGAGTCGTTTGAGGCCGGTTTGAATTATGAATGTCGGTTTTCGTTGAAGATTGTATTGTTGTCGCGTTTTTGATTAGATTTGTTTCCTTTTAAATCGGTCGTGTTGTTTGGGTCGATGTAATCGTTCGTTTAATCTTTTTTTGCGATTTCACAGTTCGAAGATGTATAGTTTTGCGGAAAGTAGAACGAAAAAATCTGCAGAAAAATCTTTTGTGTTTTAGTGAAAGTCACGTAATTATATCAACGTAATGCTCCGAGATTTTCCAACGGAACCTTTTTGCAAAATAGCCTCCACGATGTTTTAGAAAATCTAATCTCTTCGTCATGATCTAATAATGATAGATCCGAAATTTATACGTAATAATGTCACAACCTGAACCTATTACACATTCGATTAAACTATATACATGCGTTTGAATCATTTACGCAACCAATCATCTTCATCGGTCATCATTTACATAACTCCGAATAATTAAGAGGCCGATCGACGAGCGGATACAACCCGATTCCACCATACTTTTTTTTTATCGCATTTCGTATCTTTAGAAGCCCATGCGTCACGCCTAGCATAACCCTTTTCGTATGCTTGCATCTCCTTTGATGAACGCCCCCGAAGCCCAAACTACACACCACCATCACAATTTACGATCGGCTCTCTTCCATTTTTCCCACCCGCACGAACGCATCGCATTCTTCGACCTGCCCGAAACGGCCATAATC
The DNA here is from genome assembly GCA_009617725.1 of Hydropsyche tenuis. NCBI lineage: Eukaryota > Metazoa > Arthropoda > Insecta > Trichoptera > Hydropsychidae > Hydropsyche > Hydropsyche tenuis. The sequence goes on along the minus strand of VTON01000122.1, from coordinate 364,581 downwards.
CCGATATTTGTCTCTCGGGTCGAGAAACCCGCGACTTTTTCCGCGAACGTTTACAGTGGATTCGGGTCTAGGTGTGTTTTACATGGCCACCCCCTCGTTTTCCGCCCAGGATTTTGTTGATAAAGAACGTGTCACGACAAAACGCGCAACGACAAAAGGCGACCGAAAAAACGCGCAATGGACAAAACGCTACCGGATATAATACCTACAAATAAAAATTATGAGTTTTTCGAAATAATTAGTAAATATGTAGAATACTATACAACAAAAATTAATATGTTAAAATAAATTTTCCAATATAATTCGAACCGTAAAAATTAGAAATAGATAATGTTAAATAAAATATTCGATATCGAGTTAGGTGTTGTCAGCTAAAATCGAATTACTTTTCAAATCCGAAAAATCAGGTCTTGTCAACTGAAATCAAATTTTTTTGGTTCTATTTATATTGGAATGTCGATTGGCAATTCCTGATTTTCGAGTTTAGTTGACGACACCTGATTTTTCGTAAAATATTTCGATTTTAGTTGACGTCACCTGACTCGATATCGAATATTTAATTAAAAATTATTTATTTCTAATTTTTACGGTTCGAATTATTTTAACATATTATTTTTATTGTATGTTCTACATATTTACTAATTATTTCAAAAAACTCATAATTTTAATTTGTGGGTATTATGTCCGGTAGCGTTTTGTCCATTGAGAGTTTTGCCCAGTGTGCGTTTTGTACATTGAGCGTTTTGTCGTTGCGCGTTATGTCGCGGAACCGAAGAAGAAGCCGATATCTCGGAGGCATGCTCTCGAGCTCGCTAATAACAAAAGCCCCGGCCTTTCTCCAATCACTTCCATTGTAATGGGTTTGCGGCCGAGTGTACGTGTATTTCATATTGTACATACACCTATATTATGTGTGTGTATGTGCTTCGGCCGCTTCGTGCGGCATTTCTTTAATAGCAGACTCGAATCGATGGTTCACGACCTAACCTTTTTTTTATTGTATTATATACTATTCTCACACGACCCACCCACATGTAGTGGAGTCGACGATATGAAATTAATCCGGACCCCGTAGTATATACCGAATTGTTTTGTTTTACGCGTTGTTTTTTGTTTGCTCGGGATCGGGGAACCGTGTGATTCGGGGCGAGTACTCGTATAAAAGGCTTTATCGCGTTTCCGGTGAATTTTACACCGTTTGCGCAAATCGGATCGATTCGATGTTAGGCGGCGTTTTATCTGATTAGTCATTTGTGTTAATAGTAGATTAGTTTTGGATGGAAAAAAAATAATGCAATTTGTCTTTCGTTTCTTAGTCATGAGCTCGTCAAGTTAATTTTCTTCCTTTGCTCGTTATACTGTTTCCTCTCACACGTGCTCCAATTTAGTTCCGTTTAATATATGGCCGTTGTATCATAACATTATACGTATTCACCTTCATAAAGTGTTCTCTCATTTCAGTTTCGGGATTACATAAATAATTTGCAAATTTCTTTCCCTGCCATGAAAAAAATGTTAATGCACGCTGTAGGTCCGCGTATCGTCTGCGTAAGTTACGCAGTTCAGTAAATTATTTTTCTTTCCTTCGCTTTCTTTACCTTTCCCGTTTTTTTTTTTTTATTTTTGGGGGAAAAAGCTTAACGTTTAACAGTACGACTTGGTAGTATTGGATTTTCTGAAAATTTATTGTCAAGAAATCCTCGCGTAAAATTACGGTTACGACGCGTATATTGCGCATAGATATTATTATATGTAAGTACTTGTTAAGATTTTATGTAAAGTGATGATTAGAAATTGAATACTCGATTCTTAGAACGTAGTAAAAATTTAGATAGAAGTATCCGTTTGTGAACGTGAGTATTTTGTTGAACATAGGTGGTCTGGAATTAAGTTGCCTGCGTTGGAATTATTTTCAAATTTACATATTTATAGTTGATATAAAAGCACTTATACTTTCAATCCTTCCATTATTATATTTATAATTACAATTATGTGATTATTCATGTGACCTTTTTCATATATTCATTCGTAATGTTTCATTTATAACTTCACGAGAAAGTCTTTTTCTCGTGCTCTTTGACTTGCTGATAAAAAGGAATGAAATTGAAATGCGAGTGAAGTTGAAAGTGGTACAAAATATGGGGTTTATTGCCCTACTAGTTCAAAGTGGAATTTCTTAATAATGTCGAATTCTTCACCAGACCTCAATAATGTGTGTGGGAGAGTAGTTTCCCTTAGTAGAAGTTCACATACTCTTTGATGCGTAGATAAAAATATGTATATTTCGTGTGCTATACTTCGCTTTTTATTGTTATCCGTTTCTAGTTACCATGGAATTTGAAAACAGGCACTTTTATATTCTTGAATTAAGTCGGGCATAAATTATGAATATGATTTTCTAAACGGTTCCATCAGATAAAGCACAAATTTAAGCGTGTATAACATTACAATCAGCGATAAATTACATTGATAGGCATCGGAATATTTCCATAAAGTGGTATTGCCATTTCATTCAGTTACCTTATCCACCGCCGAAATCTTGACGTTTAATTAATTTCTTCGTTTTACGTTTAATTATTTGGAAAACACTCGTTTCCCGCAACTCTCTCATAAACGCAGCGATCACCGCATGAGGCAATTGATAACACCCCGAAATCGTACATTTTCTCATTACATGTTTATATACGTTACGCTACGTTTGCGTAATCGCTTCGTCCATGAACGAAACAAAGAATCTTGCTTTGTCTTTGAAATTTAAGTATATAAGCGCATCATTTAACGTCTTCTGTCAAATATATCAGTTGACGTGTCTTACGTTTATAGAAGGCATTGAAATTTCCTTGGAACGAAAAAAGGTTCGCCACCACTATCGTGAAGCTCGTCAACTGTTATTTGATAGAAAATTTTAAGCGATGCGCCTCTATACACCACCAGATGTTGTTAAATTTCATAGACGAAGCAAAATTCTTTGCTTCGTTCACGGACGAAGCGATTACATAAGTGTTTCTCGCCTCTCCCGTTTTATTTGTCGACGGTTTCTTATTGTGCTAATGGTGGAGCCCACACTTGCCGGGTTATAAATATTCCTTGCATTTATCAGTTGTCACGGCTTCTCCCTATCTGAAAAATTCGTGTTCATTATGTAAATCGGTCATCCGAAAACGTCGCGCGTTCGACTGGCATTCTCATTCGTAATATCTTCAACTATAAATATCGTTTATTTTTCGTATAAATTGTGTGGAAAAGCGCGTTGTATCGTTGCTTTGAATCGAGAATATCTCGCGGTGATGAACAAATACCCGGAGATGACTAATTTAAATACCACCGTCGAGCCGCTAGATATTCCGTGCACTCGCGCTCGAAACGATTTAATTCACTTATTTAACAATTCGGTTCTATTCCTTGCCAACTGGCATGATTGATGACATTCTTCGAATCGTCGTAATGAGATTTTTATTATGGTTCGAATATTGTTTGTATCGCGCCTACTTGACATGTGCGTTCTGAAAAATGGGAATTAAATTCGAATTAGTCGCCGTTTTCTTTATGTCGTTTGGCGCTTTTTGTGTTAAGCGTTTCCTCGTAAATGTCGTTATCTTATTTTGATTATTGAAAATGAATCAAGGCAAAATAACAAAGTATGGGCTTATTTAATCGTCAAAGAGGCAATTTGTGCTGATCACCCGAGCTCGACGATTTTATTATTCCATTATATTCCTAATCTGTGATCTTTATTGTGCACTTATGAGGAATAATGTAATTTTTCAGAAACACTATTTTATTCCGCGACGTGTTAAATGTTGGAAATTTTCTTTCCGAAACGCGAACAAAAAAAAAAATGTCGGGTGTATTTATTTTTCTCGACACTCGTGAGCTTTTAAAAAAAAAGATTTTCAAAAGAATCCTCAGGTTTAGTAGGTCTTCGCACAAAAATTGACTTGTGAACACGGAGCTCTTTTCTTCTTACACCGTTAAAAGCGATTCCAAGTGTTAAGTTTCGCGAGAAGATGATCCACTTCAGGATTTAGCCATTATTCAAAGTGCTAAACTTTCTTTATATTTATATATACCTCACGTTCTTCCTCAGTCGCGAGAAAACACACACTTTCCGCCGACGACGGAGAAAAAAAAAGAGCATTTTCGACGCTATCGTTTGAAGAATTCGACGCCGAATTTCTCGCCGAAATTGTCAAATATCGTCTCGTTCGCAACGGCAACGGATTTTCCCCGGAAGGAAATCGAATTAACGATTTATCCACGACGCTGTAACTTCGTGCCGTGATTGCCATTTTTACTCGGCTGAGGCGCAATACCGCCCCGGGCTTTCTATTAAGTTGCCAATTGATCTGAAACCCTTTAGGAGAGCACGTCATGTGTTTACACGGCCCAATATATCTTTCTATCAATCCGTTCGCACGTATATTGCGTTTCCCGAGCCGAGGACAGGGACTGCCTTGAATGCTGTTAGCGGGATAAGTGTTTACGATTCAGTAGGATTTAGCGACATAAAGGAAGGTAAATTAGCTTTCCGATTGTATACCTTATGGGCGGGGTTAAATCGTTTTCCCAACACGAACGCGTTGAGTGTTTGCCCTCGACGTATGTTCGATATAAATTTTTTATTATGAAAATCGAGCTGTGCGTTGGTAAAAGTTTTTTTTTTGTTGTGAAACTATTCTGTGAAAGCGGGAGAAATTTCGAAAATGAATGTTAGGTTTTGTCGCATGTAGATTTTATTAAAGGGTGGACGTGTCAGGTGAAAAATTTAACTTTGAAATTTTCCGTACGTAGAAGCGATTTAAATGTTAGATGTTTTTTTTCGAGTGTCAAACTGTCGTTTGTATGTGACAAGGAATAATTCCGCGCTTTTTAATTAAAACCTTTTTATAAATACATTAAAACACTCCCGCTTATTAAGTTTTCAACGAGGAGAAATTGAGTCGGGTCCGAAAATTTTCCGTATTATTATTTTTGATTACGCGAAGCTTTTCCGCGAACGTCTCCCTCGCGGGTTACATTTGCATACAACCGAGCTTTTTTTGAAAATCACATACACTCGTTTGATGTTGCCCATTTCGTTCTACATTTTTTATTATCATCCGCCGTACTATAAAATGTTTACATCCGAAATTTCAAAGTTGACACCGACTTTTTTTCTGGAATTCACTACACACGACCTGTCTCTTCGTCGTACGACAGCGCCGATTGTATAAATGTGTTTTGTCAGGATCGCACAATAGTCCTCGAAGCAAAGGATTGATTCGGTGACTTGAATGCTCAATTACAGTTGTGTACCGATGCGCGACGTCAATCATCGAACTTTGTGTCTACACACGTGAGACGTCGCACACAATCGTCACTTCGAAAATTCAAACGACATTGTCTTCGACAATGATTTCTTTTTTGTACGTTGTCCCTCGTGTGTACATTCGAAAAAAGAAACGAAACAAAACGCTGACGTCGGGTCGAATTTTGTAATTTCTAGTCGGATTCGTTGGTGCGCAACGGGTCACGAGCAGTCGGTTCGTGTTTTTAGCTCGCTGCAATCTCACTCACCTCGCCTAGTTTTTAGAAAATGCCACATGTCTTAAACGCACATAATAAATAATGATACTTTATAATATTTATTTCTCGTTCTCACGCTCAATATGGCGGACCTCAACTTTCGCACATGAATTGTTGTCCTGAAAACGTATGAGGGATGTAAAAAAAAACACCAAAAATTGTCCTTAAAAATTTTTATTTATCAAAAATTACTAATGTATTATAACCTCCTAAGTGCTGACTATTTTTTATATTTTTATGACTTCATTTATGGAAAATACAGTATGTAAATTGTAATGTATATCGGGTCTCAATGCCTAAAGTATAACATAAAATGCAAAGATTAAACCCAAATTAATACAAAATTAAAAGAAAACTATAAACTAAACAAATACCGAAATAAAAACCATAACTATTTAAAAAAACATTACGAAAATAACTCTAAAAGGGTACGAGATTTTGTATGGAAATTAAAAAAAATTATATTTATTTAATAATAAAAAAACAATAATAATTTATAATATCATAAATTATCTTCAAATTTCACAAAAAAATTTAAAAAAATAGATTTTTTTTTAAATGTACGAAAAAGCGAATTGTGCGAAAGTTGAGGTCCGCCTGTATTCGTTTTCACGCTAATATAATGATCGATAAGGACGCGCTTTCAAAACCACCCTGTTTATTTTCGACGCCCACCCTGGCGAACTTCGAACAACACCCCGCATTTCTTTCCCAATCGGAAACGCGTTTATTTTAGACCGCAAAGTGTGCGTTTATTTCGCATCGCGTATTCGAAACGCGAAAATATTTGCTCGGCCCATGCGAAAAACTGAACAATGACACGCCGTGATTTGTTTGCGCTCCCTCGCGTCGGCGAAAGGAAACTTTCCCGAAGAAAAATGTATTGTTGGGAATTGTGAAGTATCGTTCTTTCGGGATCGGCGGCGCGGGTGTAATTGCCGCGCCAGGGGCGGGTGGGGACGGGGCTGTCCATTGTTTCAGGGGTGTGTCTCGACACAGATAAGTCACGGAGCGGCTGCGCCCCCGCAGGGGTCATTTCTCACCGCTTGACGGATGGAGAACCTACTTACTCCAGGGGCTTGTGTGCGACGTCGTGCCCAAAAAAGGATTGCTTTTGGCCGTTTTCAGTTTTGAAACCTAATGGACGAGGTCCTGAGGGCTCGGGCCCCATTTTTCTCTTCGCTCTGGTCAGCTCTTTCTCTCGTACCGCGGTGCATTGTCGACGGTCTGTTCGGGCTAGGGTTTGCAATTTACGGCCAAATTTCGATTACCGGTAAATAATTTTTTCCCATTACCGGTTATATACCGATAAATAGAAATCAGCGTATGTAGATTAAATGATCAAAGTATAACTGCATGTGGCTACCTTTACTAAAAACAGTATCCTTGATTGAAACCTAAATATTTTTAATACGTTATTGATGAATAATGCAGGGCCGTGGAGTTGTTAAAAAAAATACGACTCCGATTCCAACTCCGACCCCGACTAAAAAAGTTTAATTTTATCAGGTTATTTTCCTATCTCACCTATTTATGCGTATTAAACAAGGCTGTGGATTCGTTAAAAAAAAACACGACTCCGACTCCACAGCCCTGGAATAATGTCATATAAATCCATACATATATTTTATATGATGTGACTTTCGGTGCTGAAACTACAATAAATGATTACTAAACCCCCCCCCCCAGTTTCACAAAACCATAGTGGCGTCCCTCACACTCATAATAGCGCCCTTTCAATTTTTTCTGCAATAACATGTCTGTATCTTCCCTTAATTCGCGATAAAATCGTTTCCGGTAATTTTTTCGATTTACCGGTAATTACCGATGGTACATTTTTGGCTATTTACCAGTAATGCAAGCCCTAGTTCGGACGAATGGCTCAATTTTGTGATGGATTTAATTTTTTTTTTTCGTTCAGTGTACGTGTACGGAATCGTATAATTTGAATTTACAAGAATCGCAATTCTAAGCGTTAAAGAATTCCCCCGATAACTTAATTGAAAGCGTGTATTGTCGAGATGTTTTGGTACGTTGGTTGTTTTATCGTCGTATCTACCGTCCCATCTCGCATCTCATTCACTAGCTTTCCAGAAACACTATTTTGTGTTTCGAACAATAGAATTTATGTAAATAAACTGCTCTTGTTTCGAATTAAAAAAAAATTTGGCACCGTGTTGACATAAAACGTTATAAAATATCTTAATGTTCATCCTTTTCCATTAAATTGTTAGACGGAATCTACGTCAGAAGGAGCAGGTGTGAATACCTATCCTACCGTACATTTTTACGATTTTAGACAAAAAAAGCTTTTAAAACTTTTAGTTAATTAATCTCGAATTTAATTAAAACAATATTTTATTTAAGTCTGATAAAATTGAAATACGCAGACGAAACATTTATCTTTTAATATAATAATAAAAAAAATCATATCAGATTAAATTTTGAGTTATTTTTTTCGCAACATACCAAGAGCAATATAGCAATATAACTTCCATTTCAATATGCGGCATTTAATTAATAGCCATTTGAAGTTTCTCCGTTTCGGTCCCCGTACGTTTATAATCGCGCATCTTCCAACCCATAAACCGCCCCGACGTTACGCAATTACCCGACAAAACAACTACAATATAACACACGACACGTCGACGGGTTCGCTACCCCTGGAACATAATCTGCTCTTGACGTTTTATAATGCGTTTCGATATTTTAATTTGCTCTCGCCGGCTGATCCAATTAAAGCCCGCCCCTGCCGCCGACAGTGTTGAAAATTTTATTGCGCTTCGACACTATGTATCCGCGGGCCAATTTGGGATTTCGCGGATCGACCCGCTCCCGATATAGGCGTACCCCTTTTCAGGGTCTCGAGTGTCCCCGGATTAACGAATTAATCATTTTCGAGGCGACTCATTAATTAAGATTTTTGAAAGACTCGGCAATAATTTTGAATGATACTTGGAATTTATATTGCGAAGATGGAGCTTTCTCGGCGCTTTTTTTTGTGTTTCGGAGATGTTGAAAAAAAATTAACGGGCTTTTAAGTTAAATGTTAATTCGCTTTGCTTGGATTTTTTAGCCAAATCCGTGTTGCCGAACGAGTAAATTAATCCGTCTTTTTCGCGAGTTTTCTTTTTTTTAATCGTTTAATTTTGCGAAAGTATTTTCCCTTCGATGTTTATTAGATTTTGGAGAAAATAATAATGTCTTGATTAAAATGAAATAAAACGAGTTTCAGCGTCGTCTCATTTTTTTTTCTTTCTCGAAACAAATATATTTTTAATAAACCCATCCGTAAGTAATTATGATTCGTTGAAACTTTCATTATTTTTGTCGAGGCGCGTCGACTTTGTGATAATTCTTCAGAAAACACCCAGCTTTCAGCACACCGAGAATTCGCTCGATTGAAGGTATTCCCTTCAAAATTGTCAGGCGACACAAAGTTTTATTTTTTCGACAAATTCTCACGCGCCCGAGAAATATATTCGAAGGGAATTGTGTTCTCTCGTAATACGTTCACGTAAATTGTGCGGTTTACTTGGTAAATCGTTCTTCTTCTTTTTTCCCCGTCACACCCTAGAGGTGATACCCTAAATGCGCGTACATCATAGTAATGTCCTTTGTCACCCTTTTGTCAGCCCGCCGCTTCCACCAGCTACTTTAGGTGAAAAGGCGTGATAATATCAGATTAATCTTCCCCCTTCTCGCTTACCTTGCCGCTCTCATACGCCATTTTGTTTATACGGCGCGAATTTGTCAATGTCCCATCAGCCGGAGGACGAGAGTTCCTTCACGATACATTATCTTCAAATTCAATTTGCGACGTAACAAACTGCTCGGGCATATTTCACGCGGCCTATTGCGAATTCGGATCAAAAAATCAATTTTCGAGCGGAATTTCAATTTCGAGAGTTCGTAGCCCTTTCGCGCACACACGCGCGAATTTTGGCACGGTCAATTATATGGTTTCGGTCGGTTATGGTTTCGGGTGCGGTTGCATCACCGTCATCTCGCCCAGGGCTCCGCAACCTTTTTCTTTAATGATATTTTCAAAATTTCGTGATTTTACGAAAACGACGGCATGTAGAGACATTTGGTGGGACGTTTGTAGGAATAAAATAAAATTGAGAATGTAATGCATGTTCATTTACTTAACTTAAACCAAACGTAATGTCAAATTGGTGGTCATTACGATCGCAAAGTGGGCGCAGTCTGCTAAGTCTTTAACTCGTCTGTCCAGCTAGCGATCACTGCGATTCGCTCAGAAGACAGCAACCACAAGGTCTAGCACATAGACACGCTTATCGTTGGTCTAAGAGCCTCCTCCACTGGCATGGGCGGACTGGCTCTTATGGTACATGTCCCTTACCGAAATACGACTTGGGCTAGCGCGGTAAGGTATAACCTAGACTACTGCCGCATTTGTCTGGTAAGACCTTGTCTGCAGTGGATAACTAATAGGCTGCTAATGATGACGAAAATGACAAGACTGTTTGGTTACCTTAAGCACCAAAAAAAATAAAATATAAAAATGTGCTTTCGTTTATAGAAATCACAGTAATTTTAAATTGTATTCGAATTTTTCTTTTATATTCGAGCGATGCGTCGCGGCACAGTGGTTGCCGAGCACTGATCTCCCCCATATCCAACATCTGTCCCCTGGCACACGACGGCCACCTCCGCACAAATTTGTTTCTCACTTTCGTGGCCTCTTTTATTGCTCTCGTGCCCCAGCACCTGTCCTCGATTATGGACGTGCCCCGAGACGGACCTCCATTGTGATTGCGATCCTGCGGGTCGCTTTTAAAACGCGAATCCCGTTTCATTTTATTTTCTTTCATTGGCCGGCTTCCGTTTCGCCGATTTGCGGGACCGCGAGTGCGTAACACTTAGTTATTCCGGCGATTTTCAAAGGTTTTCCCTCCCGCTCGTCCCGACACCTGATTCGGCCGTAAAAAGCTAGAGACGTCGAATGGAAGAAGTCGTCGTAAAAGAAGGAAAAAAATCGCTCCGAGAAGGGAGAATGTGCTAAACGCTCGTCTTCCGAAGTTAAGGGAAGATTACTGGAAACCGTTCCCTTTTTCACCTTTTTCGTTTGCCAACTTTATATATTTATATGGGTCATAAACCTTTCGCCGGCACTAAAAACAGTATGCTGTACGATTTTAATGCATTTCGTTGATTCCTAAGGAAAATCTACATTTACGTCTTTACCGTTTTTTTCGTTTTCGCAGCCCGTGTCAACGCCGAGTCGGTATAATTTCTTCCATTTTATGTGAACGTTTAACGTTTGGTTATTCACATAAAAAATTTAATCAACGATTTTTATGAGCTTTTCAAATTTGTGGTAAACCCCACTTTCTCCACGTATTGAATTTTACATGACGTATGCACGATACGCATTGTTTTGTCGCATACGGTCGATTTTATTCATTCATACAAAGTGACGCCATTATCGCGTACGATTTTTTCATGCAATATTTATGAATTGCCGACACGACATTGCTGTTTTTGCCGTCGCATCGTTCATATTCCACTTTTATTAAATTTTTTCAAGGATACGTGCGCTCACTATTCCCGAGACCTTTTCACGTTTACGCGCTTGTGCAATATTAAAACTCGACAATTTTCTATGATTACTATATACACGTGCATTTTTTTCGAGTGTCGTAATAGGCTCACGAGGGAAACGGAAGTTTTGAGCTCACGGAGCTGATCGCATTCTTGGGCCGTTAGTGAGCATCACCGTGGGAATGCGCACAGTGGCCAACACTTCGCCTTCGCTCTGTTAATTGTTCGTATTGCCAGCAATATGCTTTTGTCTCGTTGACTTTGTGACATGACGGACGTTTTGTGTGTGCGCTTTCGTTTTGTAAACGGAATTTCTCAATGCGTCGTATAAAATTTTTTATATGTGTAAAAAAAAACTGATTCATTTTATGTTGAACAATAAAATTTTAAATTATATGGTTATGTGTAAAGTTTCGGAATGCTTACGCAAGCTGATTGATCGTTGCAGAACTTGATTTATTATTAAATTTTATGTTACTAATTATAATAAATTCTTTATTTATTATTAGATTTTGACTTAAATTAATTCTTGGAAATATTCAAATAACGAATCGTTAAATCTAAACTTCGTATATATTTTCTTAAAATTTTCATGAACTTTATCATACTTCGTTACTTATAAATTTAATTATGAAACTTACACCAAACGAGTCCGAATAAATTTTAATAGTGATCGAGGTGATTTAAATATAAATTTCGAAATATAGTTGCATCGAAAAATAAATATTAACAATGGAATTTCTACGAAAATTATTATAATAAATCTAGGGACGTGCCGTACTGTGGGATTTGTATAAGAAGGATGGACGTAGGTCGTGTTTTGTAACTGCATCTCTCATATACCTGAGACGTCTGGCCGTTTTTAACCCACCTGGCCTCACGGTGTATTACACATAGGTACACCCAACACAACATCTTTCTCCACAAACGGCCATTACGAACGGCTGTCGCATCCACGTTCAGCAATTTTTACCTGCGAACGCGAAAGACCGGCCGGCCGTCTAATTCTAATAACGCTCCGGCAAAATAAACCGACTAACTAAAGCGAAACGTAACAACAGTTGAATAACTTAAACTCTGGCGTTTCCAGACAATAGAAACGCCCTCGCCTACTTATGCGTGTGTTGAGCGAGTGGCGTGTTTGCAGTGCAAATCCGCAAGAGATTTACTTACGAGTCCCGTTTGTTTATTCGTTAATCGGGGGTTGTTTTCGTATGTGAAGAGGGGACCGAGTTTAGTAAGGAACGTGTACGTAATGCATACGTAGTTTGTTTTTTTAGGCGACGTGTGTGTACGTATACACTTCGGGCTGGGGGGTTCCTCTAACGCTGTGTCTGTGAGAGAAACCCATTAATGCTAATGTCAAGTCCACCTGCTGTCTACGGTGTTTTTTTACTATTATTATATCAAGTTTAAATAGTTACTTTAGTGATTGAACGAGTACGTTCTCTGAATTATGTATTTTACGACTCGATTATGCATGAGTCCGAAGATTAATTTTAAATTTAGACTAATTTATGGTGGCAATTTGGGGCTTTGCATTAATATAAAAAAACGGACGCGTCGATTCCACGCTCACTGATTGAGTCCTTTTGTTCTCGTGTGTCGTTAGAATTTTATTGTTTTTAAATTGCTTCATTTCGCGTTGATTATGTGGATTCTTTACTCGTAAAATGTATATAAATGAGCGGCGATATTAAAAAGGAGATAGAAAGAGGTGAGGTAGTCGAAAGTGCGTCTTCTCTCGCTCGGGGATGGGAGGCTTCTTAATGACACCTGATGGCGCCGTTTTCTCCGGAGATATATCGGCAATTTTTCAAGTTGATTCGGCGATTACTTAATTTATCACCCGGTTTGCCTAGCACGGGTCCGCTCTTGAACAACTGTCAAATTGACAATTCGTCTCCCGTGAAAGGGCTCCCCGAGTCTGCAGATTGAGACATATTGGACCATTTTTTACTCGGCCCTGTTTTAGATTTTTTTTCCTTACTCCCTCTCGAGTTAAACATCGATTTATTAGCGAAAATTGTGAATCGAGACCATTACGACGTTTAATTTTCTCGCACGTGTGTACCAGTGGCGTGCGCTGACTTTTCGACCAAGGGATGCTATCCACAAAAACCAATAAAACTATGATGAAATAGACCGCACGCCACTAGCGTGTACAGATCCGTCATTCCGCTAAACGCGCGTTTAATTCCATTTTCTGTTATACTTTTTATATGAAAAACGATCCTCTTTCACTTTTGATTTATCGCGCGTTCGGCTCAAGCGCGAAATAATTAGCTCGTTCCACTTTCGCGTTTAAAAAATAACATTGGCGCAAAAAGTTAGAGCGCGCCGCTATCGGAAATCTCCCTGTGTCGTGTGCAAATCTAACTAACGTGTTTTCGATCTTCGTGCGTTCTTCTCTTTTTTTTACAACTTTTCCTCGAGCACTGACTACCGAAACTTCGAGCCAAGGGTCGTGATTGTGGGTAAAGGTTTGGTCCTTCCTCGGCACCACCATCCATCAATGCCACCGGTCGCGCACTCATCATACCCCCGCCGAACAACAAAGAACTCCGAGAATTATATATATCATGTTATATGTGTGGTTTTTATTATTATTTTTTGCTTTTCTTTCGAGTTGTTTGCGAGACTGGAGCGCGGATGCAGATATCTATACGTTGTTCGGAGCTCGTCGGATGTGAACTCTCATCTGCGGAATTGTTATATTTCGATTTGTGTATGAGTGTCTTTTTGTATCAAGTAATTTAATTTATTTCATAGTGTGCGTATTATAAATATAAAATGATACACTCGTAAATGATATACAAATTTGCACTCGTCCCTCGATTCATGCGGTTGATAATTTTCGCGTAAAAAATACTGAATCCATATAAAAATATGAGTAAAAACCGAATATATAAAAACATAAAAATCCATACTAAATAGGTTCTGGAAAATCTGCGTAAAAAGGATCTAAAACATATTTAAAAAAAAATTATAATTAAAAAATATGGATGTGATACATAATGTGAATTATTGTTTAAAACAAAAATTATATTCATTCGTCCACATCACTAGTTCAAAGTCACTTTGAAATAATCAATTATTTTTCATTTAGAGAAGAACACTCAATTTGGTCATTGATATTTAAAAATTAAAACATTTTGCTTGACTGCGTTAAAATGAAACCGCCCAAATCGAAAGACGCGTGTACCAACAATCCTATCGACTAAATTATTCAATTGTGGAACATAAAATATGAATCGACAGTTAACCTCCGAAATAAATCATTCGCAAATTAACGTATTCGTAACACACGCTCATTTTTATGCCGATTGCGCAAACTCGCATTGATAAATCATCCAACAATACAACATCTCTCCAACGGACGGACAGCTAGATCCAGCGCAATTGCGAATCTTCTAGAACCGTTAGCGCATTTTCCCCGATTTCGCAGTAAGACCGCAACGCACGCACGCGATTTATTTCGAAACCCGCTGCACAATCGGATCTCGAAAGAGCGTACCCGTATTTAATTTCGAATGCGTTTTTTTCTTACACTTTTCGTTTCGGCCGGTAATAACTCATTTACATCGTCCGTCTGTCGGGCCGCGGCTCGCGATCTTTCTCATCCGCATTAATGACCGAAGCTCACGTTCGAGGATCGGAGCCCGTTTACGAAGGCTATTTGTTAAATAACCGGTCGGCGGTGGACAGGGACGGAGAACGCAGATGCGGCGCGGCAAAGGTGCCGATTTTGTTTTCGGACGTTGGCAGTGCTATTACCGGTAAATTATTCGAATCTTAACTTTTTAATTTACCGGTAAATTTTTACTCTTGTCAGTAAATTTTGACTTTACCGGTCAATTTTAACCTTTACTGGTTAATTTTAACCGGTACAGGTTCATTTTAACCGTTACCGGTTCATTTTAAACGGTACCGGTTGATTTTAACTTTTATCGGTTAATTTTAACTCACCGGTCATTTTTAACATACCGGTAAATTTTTACTCTTACCAGTAAATTTTAATTTTACTGGTTAATTTTAACTTACCCGTTAATTTCAATTTACCGGTTAATTTTAACTCACCGGACAATTTTAACTTGCTAGTAAATTTTATCTTTAAGGTAAATTGACAAGTTTTTTTTCACACTTTTTAACAAATTTGTTATTTCACATGAATCAAAATGCATTATAAATGCTTAAGTTAAGATTCTTAACGAATTTCATGTGTAGTTTGGAGATTATGTTTGTGAGTTTTTAACCATATCTTGACGAGTTTTGCTTTTACATGTTGTAAAGTAACACCTTTTACCGTCTGAACTGTTAACGTGTGTATATTTATATGACACATCATTTGTAAAAATAATTAACAAAAATTGATAAACATAACCGAAAAGTACAAACTATGCGTGAAATTCGAAAAATGTCTTCTTTTTCGTTTTTATCAATTGGTAATCCGATGATCTTCCAATTTAAGAACTTTGTCCACTAAATACATAGTTATGCACTGATTCGACCTTTTTGAGCGCACTCAAATATGGGTTTTAAAAGTTCATTTCTACGAGCCCAATACAAAATAATTTTACACTAAATATGAATGTGAATAGTTTTGAAATGTAATAACAATATAGTTTTTCAGTAACCGGTAATTACTTTAAAAAAAAACTAACCGGATTACCGGTAAATTTGGGCTCACTAGTAACGAGAGAAAGACGGGCTCGCGGGCCGCGGTTTTCTCATACCTGGCCGTGGCCATTATGTTGCGCACGGCGATTAACGCAAAACCGCAAACACGGTTTTTCGCCCCGTACTGGATTTGCTCGAAAACAAAGAGGATTCTCTCCCTGCGAGCAAGAACTTTCGCTGGTGTGTGTGTTTTTTGCGCGGATGAGGGGTTTTTTTCGCGGACGATGCTTATTAATCTGTTTTGGCGAGTTTTTGTTCGAGTGTCGTTGGGTGGGTTTGTGTGGGAATTAATGAAACGGAACCCCAATAAGCGATTCGTATTGATTTATATTTGATGTTTCGTTTTTTTCCGTCGAATTCCTTTGTGTCTTGCACCCGCTGCGAGGATGCACCCTTTTTTCTTTGGATTAATTTTTATCTAGGGTTTTTTGTACGCATTAGGATTTATCGAAAGTATTATATTTAAGTTTAATGACTCTAATGGGCGGTTATGAATTATATACCTTCGTATATGATATTTGAAAAATTTTAATTATGCTACGTAATAAAAATTATACAGTGGATATTATTGCCTCATTTTTACATGACTAACGATTTTTTTAAACGGCTTTTTAAAACATTTGTCAAATTCGCTAATAATCGAATTACGATTTTAGAAATCAGAATATTTATGAGACGAAAGTGAATTGAGCGGTTCGTTTTGTAAAGAGCACCAGTCTATCGTTGAGTCAGCAAGTTTTCATATTTCGTAAATTACAAATCAAAAACTGATTTGTGGACACAGTGAACTCGTAACATTTCGGATACAACTCAATTCGTCAAGCTTAACCCCGCTGCGTGTTTTGAATTATATAAAAAAAACAACTCGCAATTATTTACGATCCCGTAATCGAATTTCCGTCGCGAAATTTTCAATTTCAGACACAAAATTCGCCCGAGCGGAAATTTGAATTTTTCCCGTGCACATTTTCAATTCGAACTTTTGTCGCGAACATCCGACTCGTTATTTCGACTTCGCATCCGATATTTGCACCATCTTGCAATCGGATCCCAAATTCGATCTACATACAAAGAAAATCGTCTTCACTGTCGTCAATTAGCGATCGATGAGGTCAATTGCGATCGATCATAGTCGTCGACCGCGGCACATGTGTCGTACCAGTGTTTCTCAACCAGGATGCTCGAAAGCCCCTAATGACCCACAATACGATAAACGACGGCCTCTCTGTCGTCGCGGCTAATTATTTCTGCATTCGCCGGTTGGAAATATTGCCATAGAATGGGTTAAAGTCGGCCGTAAATGCTCGTATAATTGTTCGTCGTTTCGGAATGCTCGTCTCGTATTGTTATAAACTCGTTTTTCTAATATGGCGTTGCGAAAGTTTGGTGTGATAGGATTTTTTTTCGGTTGAAATTCGAGGAAAATGCTCGGGTCGTAATGTGTGTTAAGTTTTCGCCAATTAGTGATGTTTCGTTTTTTCGAAATTGCATTTCTTCGTCTCGTTAATAGAAATATTTTAGTACAAGTTACGGCGAAAGTTGGAAACTTCGATTAAAAGTTCATCCAACATTTTAAGGTTGAGTTCACAGCTTACTCGGATTGAAATAGTTAAAGTTAATAAGATTTTTGCGTCATTCTGCGAACTTCGCCCACGCAAAGTTAATTCTCTCGCATTTACAGAATATTAAATTATTACCGATTCGATATCGTATAACCCGAACGGTTTGACGTCCCCGACTACTCAACATTCAATCCGCGACGAATTAAGATGCGGGCCCATAACAAACCCCAAACATCGACACACGATCCGATCGGATCACAACTTCGCCGGGGATCCACACAACACTCGAGAGCCTCCACACACACACACACACACATGAACACACACATCTTTGTATCCACATACCTCGAGATAGAACAATGGCCGAGTGCGGCACGTGTGTGTGTGCGGAGAGGAGCGGCCCGAAACCTGCCCGGTGTGCCAGATACGTGACCGGGCCCCGGCCGCGGAGCAACCTTCGAGCAGGCACCTCCTCATCAGCTCGGCTGAGCCTGCTCGGAACCCACATATAGGCATTTTCGAGCTGAGTACGGTCGCACGGGTCCGTGTCTCCTAATCGCGGCGGCCTGCCGTGAAATCACTTTCACTGCACGCCGCTCGTATGGGCGTGTGTGTGTTGCCGTTGATGACTGCCGATTGGGAAATGTTGGGTTTTGGGGGTGGGCGGGAGGGGTGGTCGAAGTTTGGAGTTCGCGAACGGTTGCGTTTTGATGTGAATAATGTAAGACATTTTAGTGAGTGGGTTGTTGTTGTTTGAGTACTTTTATTCGGTGTAGTATTTGCGTTTTCGTAGAAATCGTGAACGCAGTGCTGAAATTGTGCGAAGCTTGTACAAAATGAGGGAAACTTGGGTAATTCGGTGATATTAAGCGGTTAGTGTCGTTATTTTGTATTCTGATATGAAATAATTAAAAAAGTTTACCTTAATAAAGCATCTACATTCGTTTTCATTGAATTATAATATGATTTGAATATTATACATCTTTATCAATTTTGTGAGACATTTCCTCAAATGATCTAATTTCGTGATACTAAGGCCTATCCAAATTCTTAAGACTATCATATTCATTCCCGTAGATATTTTAAAATAAAAATGCTATAAAAATTCTATATATACTCCTATTCTATCTATCGATAACAACAATATTTTTTTATGTAGATCGAAAACCTTGTTTTATTTACCTGAATCATGCGTGTGCTTTGCACGTTGAAAAAATAACCGTCACAAAACAATCTATACAATGAGAAGCTTCTAGTAGGTGTATTGACTTTAATTAAACTATGTATCACAGAATTACCCACACCACCAATTTCTCCGAGTTTCTCCTATATTTCAAAATCATAATCGAACGAAATAGGAATTACCCATTCACATTAAGAATCTTTTTCGGATCGCCTCGCTATTGTGAATTCTTATGATGAAATCTAATATTTATCGGACTTCGGACATTCACAGTAACATGTGTATGGCGTATGACCTGCCATTGTTGAGCAGATTCGTCGGTCGATGCTGTCTGTGTCTTGTTAGGCGTTTTGGCTTTGTCCGCGTGATCTTTATGAAATTTGGCGTTTTCGAAATCGCTTCGATGACGGCGTCGTGATTTATCGTTCTTATATTTCATTGTTTCTATTTTTTTAATTATTTACTAGAATAAACTACAATCTAGTTGTTTCTATTTTTTTATAGTTATTAGTCGAGTTTTTTTAGGGTCAAAGGAAAGGTCGTTCGAAAATTAGGCCATTTTTCGCCGTAACTATAATTTACTATAATTATATTGTGAATTTTTATATCTAGATAACTATCTTAATAGATTGATAAATCTGCTGCCACGAATTATTCGATTGTAAATTGATATATTCATTTGAAATATCAGACTGAATTATTCGACTGGGTGTATCCGCAAAATTCGTGATGTAATAAAATACAAAAAAATATATATTTCACTGCTCGTGCAAAATTTGCATTCAATTATAACGCCCAAGTAAATTCGTTGCAGTCCTTATAAAATATTGCAAGGCAATCGTTTTCTAGATGAGCGAGCATCTTTTTGCGCAAATGATAGAATCGCATATTTCTAGTGTACCGCAAAATTTCAGAAATAAAAACAACACGAGCATCTCCACATTTCTCATTTTATAACAAAAAAAAAACCGAAACTTTCGATATTCAACCGATAGATTTACAACGTGTCAGTACATTAAATAATATTATCTGTTACAAAACGCCGTGTCCATTTAGAGATCTCTCTCGGCCGTTATTATGTGGCAATAATGAGACGATGTCGAGCTTTTATTGTTATATCCAACAACAGCGATTGCTGAAATCACGCGTGTTGCGAAACCCACCCAAGGTTCGCGAGTGTCGATTTTATCGCGTTTAGCAGCACCGATCATCGAATCTCAGAAACCCGATATGTGCGAACCAGTGGCGTGCGGTGAATTTTCGTGCGAAATATCGATAAATTGTGCAAATTGTTGATATAAATGCAAATGGAAGAAAAGTATCCGTTGTAGAGGTTAATGCGCATGCGCTAAATAAGCAGATTCCGAATCTGAATCCGCTACTCTTGCGCATAAGTGCAAGTGTAATCAGTATATGAGCCGTTCAGTGCACACAATGACTAACTCCATAAAACAAAAAGTTGAGAAAATCGATCAAACAATGTTCATTGTTTTTAAAAATTCCCTTTATAATATAAATTCAAATAAATATTGTAGAATGCATAAATACAGGTTTAGTGCATTTGAGTTGTATTATTGCAATGATTTACATTAAAGTATGGAATTAATCAAAATGGCCTTGAAATAAATTATTTATTATTCAATAGCCAAAAAATTTTTGTCATTTAATTATGTTAATCTTCATTATTCAGGAAAGTTATTTTAAACATAAAAAGTTATGACTATACCAAATGCTTCAACACTTAAATTCAAGATTTTTCAAAAAGTGGAGTTAATCAGTCTGTGCACTGAACGGCTCATATATCATGATCGCGCAACTAAAAATAAGTCGAAGAGAAGCAAAACAATAAAACATTGAAATCTATTTTAAAATCATCTACAAAAGCTACTAGGGAATTTTTTCGAAGTTTTATGTATCAAAATATAATTATCGGAATTCAAATCGTATTTTAGTGGCGGCTATTTCGAAATGATGATTATGAAAGAGTCACTATGAAAATTAACACTTGATCAAAAATCAGATACGATTTTCTTTTAATACAAATTAATTAATTACTATAAGAATCAAATAGATTTAATAAGTTATGTGCTATGAAAAATAATGTATAGGATTTATATTATGTTATAAACGAAAAAAAATAATAAATTGAACGTAATTCTAGGTCAATATAAGAAATTAAAATGTTGTCGCATATAGTGCGACTTACGACCGATACGCTAAACAAGCAATGTCCCACGTTGGGTCGCAACCCGTTCCACTAGCGAGACTTTTCCGCAGTGAGTTTGCCGATGATAATTTTCCAAGGTTTTTATTTACAATATTCATTCAATTCAATGTAAAATATTTGCAGGTGAACTTATAGAATCGGCCTTATATTTCATATTTTGTAAATAGTGCACTCAGCTCAAATTCTGAGCTATAAAAAATGAAACCCTAATGCACCCAGTGCGCCAAACGAGTGGAAAGGGCTAAAGGATGCGCTGCATCCACATCTGTAGAACAGATGGCGGTTGTTGTGCGAATCGCGGGAAATAAACAGTTTCCGATTGTCGTCCGTTTCGCGAAAAACATCCCATTCCCTTTTTTGCGTAGGCGTGATCGATAATCGTCAAATTCGACGTTGTTGTTGCCCGTCGTCTCCGTCGAAAGATATCAACGTTAACGTATGAATAATAATAAAGACGAATATATTGTCGACGTATTTTCGCAATAATTAATTTGCGCGCTTTTTCCATCATGCGCGCGCTCGCTCCCTCTCGAAACTTATCGAGGTGGATTAAGCCCATATTAAATTTGTATTGTTTTCGAATTTCATGCGCCATTTATCAATTTTCCCATTATCTCCCGCTATAAACAGGGTGCCATCGTTCACCGTGTCCATTATCTTCTTTTTTCGCGTTTTGCGAGTGTGTGTCTTCGGCAACGCGCGAAAACAAAACGCGACCGCTCGAGCATTAATTTTTCGGATCCGTTTTCAATTAAAACGATACATTTCGCGATTTTGTTTACGAAAAAAGAAAGCGGCGAAAAAACGGGGTTATTTTGATGGCAATCAAATGTTTAAGTAATCAGCTTTATCGGGTGCGAATACTAAACCGAATTGAATTTCACGGTACTTTCTGGACCCTTTTCTCTTTCGTTATCCCTTTGACGATAATATTTTTTTTCTATTGTTATTGTCTGGTGAAAATTGAATTCTTTTCTATATATAGGGCGTCGTAGAAAAAAACAAACGATTCCGAATTGTTTCGTAAGTTATTTATTTACCCAAGGCAACGTACTTTCGATACACTGCAATGTTTAATTTCAAAATTGTCATTTTTATCGGATTATTTTATTCTATTGCCAATATTGAAACGAAGAATTATGGTGCAATTCAACGAATCCATTATCTATAATAAACAAAAAAAAATACGTTATTCCATGTAAATGGAAATTTTAAAATGGAAATATTCTACCTTTTAGAATAGTTCTCTTCACACGTAAATGGAATCGCATTCGAAAATAGTTAGAGCTTCTTTATATTAGCGTTTATACGTAATAAAATTTTGACTGTCGCTCCGAGTATAATAATCGCGTTATGGACGTTTTTAACGCGGTAAACTTTTCAAAATAATAACGTTTCAGTTTGTTCTCTCGCTGCGCATAATAGAGTTTTAATTTTACTGTTATCGTTTTTCGTACTTTTTGCGCAACTAAGGAATTATGTTGCGGAAGTTAATTAAGCGCGTAAAAGGCGTAGTTGCTTTTTATTCTTAGAGAATTCAACGAGATTTTTTTTCCAGGCTCTTTCCGGCGAAGGCTTTTCGGGCATTTAAAAGCCGAAGGCGTCCCGCGGGAACGCACGTGTATGTGGAATATTTAAAATAGTGAAGGGGGCTTCCCCGGGGCACGCCGACTAGGGTCGATCGGTTTGGGGATAATTAATCGTATCGTTTTTTGCTGACCCCGGCGACCCCAACATTTGTTTTCCGGTCACAAATTTCACCATTATTTCCTTGCCGGAGAACTTTCCGCGTCGCAGGAATAACGACCGATCCGAAACGCTCTCCTACCGTGTTTTTCCCGCTTCGGTTTTGTTTGATAGATGACGCTTTTTATGTTGGCAACGGTTAAAAAACTCACATATCTTTCGTGGCTCTCAACATTTCGGCGATGTGACGATTTGGCCTCACTGTTCTTCACTTTTTCACCTTTAACTTGAGAATCGAATGTTATCGGGTTGTTTTTGTCGTATCGAGAAAATCCACTGACTGATGCAACGATAAAGGAAAATGTAAGAACTTTTAATGATAAATTTTGTATGGATAGTACGTGATGTGAATATGAAATAGTTGGGGGTCGCTTTTCTAAGCAAATTCGTATTTTTCTATACTTACTCTTCTTCGTGGCTCTCAACATTTCAACGATGTGACGATTTTCACTATCGTCGCTTTTTTCACGTACAACTGTTACTCGAATATGAAATAGAGTCCGAAATATTATCGGTCTGTCTTCGTCGTATCGATCAATTCACTGACTGGAAAATGTAAGAACTTTTAATGGTATATTTTGTATAAGTAACATGCGATGATAATACAAAATGATTGGGAATCGCTTTTTTCAGCGAATTTATATTTTTTATACATACTCTTCTATGTGGCTCTCAACATTTCCACGATACGACGATTCGTTTTAATAAAAGTCCTTTCGCTATTTTCACTTGTGTCTATTACTTGAGTATCAAATCCGAAATATTATCGAGCGTTGTTACTACAGACAGATACAATGATAAATAAAAACGTACGAACTTACGATAATATATTTTATATAGGTAGCACACGTTGATAATAGAAAATGGTTGGGAATCGCTTTTCTAAGCAAATTCGTATTTTTCTATACATAGTTCGTTTCGCATTAGTCCAGTTGCGTTTTTGCGTCGTGTTCGTGTACGGTTTTCTTTGGGTTTTTCTGTGTTTGGAAACGCACGATTCGTTGGTTCTTCGTTCCCTCCACGTCGGGAGAGTTTTAACTGAATTTTTATTTTTCATCAGACAAATATACATTACATCGTTTTTATGCTCGCGCCATAATCGTTTTTCACGGTGTGCGCGCGGAACTCAGTCGAGTCAAAGGTGTTTTTCCTTTGTTTTCCTGTTTTACTTTCTCCGCATCTCTTTGTGAATAGAAATGGTCCTTTTGTGTCGACAATAAAATATCCTTATTTCGTAATCTTCGTTATTTTTTTTTAATTGTCTCATAAAGATATTTATTGCCATGTATTTTTATTCCCTCTCGTTTTTCCCGATTATGTCCCTCATTTCGAATGGAAAAATCTCTGTTTTTTCTCGTTTGTCCTTTTCATAATTTCCATTGACGTCAATTAACGTTTTTAATTAATTTGTCGGTTTAGCGTTTAACACGTTTGAAATCGTGCTGCGTTGTGAAATGACAAAAAAAGTACAAATATTCGGTCTATCACTGCCGCTATACAAAAAACCACCACGAATTATACAATAATAAACGGTCTTTTGATAAAAAGCGAACATTCGTGGAATCGAATTTTCGACAAGCGAATCAGAGTGTAACAAAGAACGATATTTGTTCACTGAAGCGCGAAAATTCGCCGTTACTCTTCATATAATTTTATATAATATTTACGAACACGGGAACGATTCAACATATGCGCCCATTATTATGTCAGTGGCATAAGTCACCAAAGTGAGAAAAATGACTTAGCAACGTACATATGTGCACACATTCGGAACAAGTATTTTTTCCGTCGAATTCAATCTCTGCAGAATGGAAAATGTGTTATTAAATTTTCGCATACATATTATTATTATTATATTGAAGTCTTCAGGATTATAGCGAACATACTCCAGAATAGAACAACATCGAAACTAGGGGTGTTTTCATGTCATTATCATATAGTAGTGAGTTATCGCGAAATTTTCGCAACACTCATATCTCGCATAACACTCCTTAGTTACGTACTATTAGGCCAATGCAAAAGTTTCATCGTATTTTGAAACCAAACCGAAGCTATGCAGATACCGCACTTTTTTATCGGTTAACTTCATGACAGTCTCTCTAATATTTTGACTGAATCAGTATTTTATGCTTAGTAACATATCATCATCTCGTTTATCAGTTAATGAAAGATAATTTTGATAACTACAACTTATTGATTCTAACATTAACTGCGTGTTTAAAAAAAATTTGTATAGACAAATATATAATATAAATGTTATTTTCTCTTTATTATTAGACATTTCAAAAATTCATCTACTGATCAGATTCTGAAAAGGAAGTGTTTTCGACATAATAGAATAATTTGAATACAGATATCATTCATCAGTTCGAAAAAATATTCGACCATCAAAAAAAACACGACGAAACTCACGCATTAACCCGACACACATACAAGATCCGCGCCGCTGAAAATATAACTTACACCGCAATAACACAAAGAGCTCGTATGTACCAAATTAATCGCGACACAAACAGCAGTTCTTCCCTAGAAAAAAAAAAACACGAATAAATCCAAATTTGTCAAAACGCTAAGATGCGACTTTATGGCGGAACACGTTGATGACTGCCGGGCCGTTTTTCGTCGGATTCCTCCGCAATAAATCAGGCGCGATTGCGGCTAGGAAACACTTCCTGCATTATTACGACAACACGTGTGTGTGTCCCACGTCCGCTTAACACCCTTATTTCGGGATCAGCCCTCCGGTGAGGGCCGCCGCGTCACACGCACGTCGTCAATAATAAATATCTCGGGCCCGATGGCCGATGTCTTTGTTATCGCCGCTACAAGGAAAGTTAGGTGTTTATTGGGTGGTTGGGGTCGTGTGGTCTTTTTTTTAAGGGTAGGTTGAATTTTGGAAGTGTGGGTGTTTAGGGGTGGGGGAAATGTTGCAGTTTTACTTGATATGTTAATTATCTTAGAAATAGTGTGTTATGCGAATATGTTAGGGTTGAAGTTTGTGAAACTTTATATTTCAGTGAATGCTAACATCTGTCAATAGTTTGTGATATTAGTAAAGTTCAAAATATTCTTGGGAATCATTTTTCTTTTACGATTTCTGTTTGATGTATGTACTCCTAATCCTCTTTTTGCACGGTTTTTTTTTACGTGGTTCCGAAGTAACGCGGTTCAAGGAAGATGAACCGATTAATTTTTTTACGGATTTTTTACTTGAACACGGTATAAAAATAATAAAAATTTGTATTATTGTGCCATGATGGTAAGATTCGATGCAGGCCAGTGTACTGATATAATTATATGTATGTGATTGTAGTTTTTAAATAAAAAATTTCAATGTTTTTTTAATTTTTTTATAAAGTACATTTGGATGGAAGTTCTATCCAAATATAGTGATGGAACCTATTTCCAATTTTTTTTTACCACGGTTTTTTTTATTTACACGGTAGTCTCTGGAACGTATTCTGCGTGTAAAAAGAGAATCGGGTGTATATTGTATTTGATTCATATATCGACTATCATTGTTTATTTATTAAAAATAAATCAAATTAGATAGATACAAAAGCTTATTTTAAATATTCTTTTTATTATTTTAAATCGTCTCCCTATAATAATGCTAAGTTTTATCATTAAAATATACCAATTTAAAAACTTTTACAGTGTTATTTAGTGAAATTTACTAATGACAAAACGAACTAACAATATACGAATGAAAAATGTTTTTTTTAAACGAAAGAAACGATGCAAAAAACTCGAAAATTTTTTTATAAATATAAACACGTTTCACTTATCTCACCATTTCACTTTTCTATGAGACAAGATGAAAAATTATCAAGAAAAAAAAATTGAAAAAAATTAAAATTCAACACTCATCGCTTATGAATAATCGTTTTTAAATTAACAGACTAAACGCCGGCCGACAACGAAAACCGTCCTTTGCATAGCAATGCCGACCCGCCCATTAAAAATCTATTTGCCCTGCATATTGCATCACGAAACGTTATCCGGGGGAAATACAAACAGTTTCGGTCACATTTCGTTTTCGCGCGCAATTCGACACACGTGTCGCCCCTCAATTTGGTCGAGAATCGAAAAATATGTATAAAACTCGGATTACGCCATACGATTTCGGACATTACGTATTCGCGTTTCGCTCCCTTTTGATAGTTTCGTATGAAATATAACAACGGTCGGTGTTCGTGGATCGATCTCGTTATTATTCGGGATGTGGACGAGTTGTGTCGCCAACTTTTGGGTCAAATTAACCGCGTAGGGGGCGAGGGGGAGGGGTTGCGGGCGTAATTTTTAACTTTTAACACTATCATTATTTTCGGTTCCGATATTGCCGTTATGATGTACGATAACTTATTGCTGTTGTTGGAAAGTTTGTATTGTTGGAGACCGCGAATTTTATTATATTGCCGTGAAACGAGCTTTCTCTCTTCGGTGGTGTTTTATGCTATGTGCGCATACACAATCGGACGTTTCGTGGTCAATATTAGAACAAAATATTGTTTGATAATAGCTGAGATGTTGTTTTCGTTTCTTGTGCGAAAAATAACATAATAGTGTCAACAATGGCGAATTTTTTCATGAAAATAAAATTATATATGCGCGTTATCGTTATGCAACGTTTTAGTATTGTACCCCATAAGAAATATAAAGTGAAATGGGAACTTTTGAAATTCTCAGTATAGAGAACCTAACAATATTGATAAAAATCAAACTACAACATCTTGCCATTTAAGAGACAGAAATCCAAATTGAAAATTACATCCTGTAGATGGCATTTTCTTGGACGAGTGCATTCTTCCAATCTGCCGTTGAAATTCCTCATCGCACGCTATAACATCACAGCTGGAATACCACGAATTTCGTTTTTAATTTTTTGTTTCAATTCATCCAATGTTTTAGGCCTAGTCATGTAGACCCAACTTTTAAGGTAGACCCATAAAAAAAATCACAAACTGACAAATCTGATGTTGGATTAACAAGAATGTTATCGAATCTTAAAATGAAATTGTTACTGAACAATTCTCGCGCAACTATCAATGATTACCTTGCAGCGTTACGATGTAATACCATTTTCTTGAACAGGCGTCGTGAAGTTACAGAAAATTGTTAAAAGCAGTTGCGGTAAGATTGCAGTGTTTCAACATTTCGATCCGAAGGGATAATTATTGTGATACGCTCTTCATTTACGAAGAAGTAAGGCTCGATTTCTCAGTGTGAAGAAATTTCATACCATACTATCGCTGAAGATGATATGATATTCCAAATTGAGATATTATAATGAACTTCGACAGTAGACCTTGAACGTCATTTTCAAAAATTGGCAATTTGAATTTCTCTCTCTTAATTAGCAAGTTGTAATGTTTCGATTTCCGTCAAAAATCAAATCTGTCTATATTTTTCCTGGGCGTTTCAAAAATTTCAGTTTTTCCACATCGCCCTACATAATCTGAACAATAAAAAATTACACGCGCGTGATTCACAGCTTTACATTTTAGCACTCCGTAGCGTGCGCAATGAATCAACACACATTGTACGCTCCGTACGCAAAAAGCCTTTGTACATTTTCTATTTTCCCCCCCAATAAAACGTTCGGATTATTTATATTTATTTAGTCAATTTACGTCGGGAACGGCCATACGTTATCGTCGGTGTGGTCCACTTTAAGTATTCGCAGTAACACCCGTCGCGCTTATGCGAAATTTTCATGTTTATTTTATACGCGGTGCATGAAAATTTCAGCGCGGGTCCGTTTCGCGAAAACGTCCGACTATATCCATAAAGATCTTCAGGACATTATCGTAACGCTTAGATTTTACATCCACCGCAAACGATTGTACGGACGCACATATGGATGGCCCTCGACTTTCATATATTTGATTCGCCTTAACGCATAAACACCCGCCAATTGAAAATATTATGTTATTGTATGCGAATCGTTGAGATTTTGTAGTGTGTCGCTGTGAATGTCTGCGGTAAATTTTCGATTTTATTATCGACGGATTCTTGCTTTTTTGATTGTCGTTCGATATGTTTGTTATTATGGCGTAATTCGATTCTAATCGGAAAATTAAACCAAAAATAATAACCGTTTGCTTTGACGGATTATTATTTATAGAAATTATAATATTTTTAATATAGAAGTGATAAAAAAGCTTTGAAATACTTATCGATTTTTTAAAATTATTCAATTTGTGTACGTTTGTTTATATTGTAAACTAATTTGATTCTGATCGGAAAATAAAGCCCGAAATATAATATTAACGGTTTGCTTATATAATATCGAGAATTATTATTGTACATACAAACGGAAATCGGATATTGTATATAGAAATTATAATATTTCTAATAATAGAAGGGATGAAAGATCGAAAAAGTTTGGTGTTTATATATTTTGGGTTTGAAATAATTCGATTTACTTTTAAATACGTATTGATATAAACTTATATGTTCAATTCACATTAAACCAAATTAGGCTATTGTTATTCGTGGATCGATATATTTTATTGGTTTAGTGAAGCTTTACTATTGTATTATAATAATATTTCTTCAAATATAGTAAATTTCAAACATAAAATGATTTCAAATATTTTAGACTTTGCATACTCAAAATACGTAGACTTTCGCCAATCGATACTAGAAGGTTTTAATATTTACCGAAACGGCTCGTGGAATGGAAGCATTTACAATCGTTTCCTTTTAATATTTCACCACCCGACTATGAAAAAAAGATATAAACCACCAATAAAACCGAACTCTCCGAACATCCACGGCAACACGCACCGGGGCAAATTTGAATTTTTAGCACAACCCTCCCGCACAAAGTCCCTTTATACATCACACACACTAACACATTCACATTAAAAAAGGCCACATTCGTACTTTTGCGAAAAATCTTTCATATATCGTGCCACTTTCGCGCGGCCGGTCCTTTTCGCGTCGCCGCAGTAAACAAGCCAAAATAAATGCGTTCTGCCCATTAGCGACCTAACAACCCTTGCTTTTTACTTGGCTCCTCTTAACCCCACTTCACATTCGGGGGTACGAACGCGTAAACACGCCACCCATCCGACCACCCGCCCCTGCCGCGCTCACCTAGCCGGCCACTTGACCGGTTCGGGTCTTGCTGAATTTTAAATGCGACATGGCTTACGTGTGCTTCGTGATGCATGCTGAAATTTTAGGTTCGTCCTGAAGGTGCTCTTTTTGGTATGGATGTTCTTTGAAAGATGTATTTTGGGAAAAATGTGATAAGAGATAATGCGGAGTAATCGAATGGTAATTGGTGAAACCTTTAGGTACTTTTTACTTGGCTCCTCATAATCCCCCTTCACATTCGGGGATACGAACACGTAAACACGTCACCCATCCGACCACCCGCCCCTGCCGCGTTCGCCTAGCCGGCTACTTGATCGGTTCTGATCTCGCTGAATTTTAAATGTGACATCGCTTACGTATACTTCGTGATGCATGCTGAAATGTTAAGTTTGTCCTGAAGGTGCTCTTATTGATATGGAGGTTGTTTGAAAGATGTATTTTGGGAAAAATGTGATAAGAGATAATGCGGAGTAATCGAATGGTAATTGGTAAAAGCCTTACTTTTTACTTGGCTCCTCTTAACCCCCCTTCACATTCGGGGGTACGAACACGTAAACACGTCACCCATCCGACCACCCGCCCCTGCCGCGTTCGCCTAGCCGGCACTTGACCGGTTCGAGTCTCGCTGAATTTTCAATGCGACGTCGCTTACGTGTGATTCGTGATACATGCTAAAAATGATAGGTTTGTCCCGAAGGTGCTCTTTTTGGTATGTAGGTTTGTGTTTTGGGGAAAAATGTGATGGGAGATAACGCGGAGTAATCGAATGGTAATTGGTAAATCAGAACATCCATTTTCGGCGTTCCCGAGGGAATTCGAACCTATGATCGTTCGCTTTATTAACTCAATGCTGTAATAATGAAATAAATTAGGCTTAGCTAGTGAGGATATTAAAGCTGATCCAAATTATATCTTTTGTGCCATTAAACGAGATCGTTTATGTAAATTTATTGTTTCAGTAAATTATATCAAATATTAATGCGTACTTTCGTTGAGGCATTACGAATTTAATTTGTTTTATTGAAGTTAAAAAAAATGTTTTGTTTCGGCGCTTACTTATCCTGCTATTCTTACAATTGTCGAAATTAAACTGGTAATGATTTTTGTATATAAAATTCCACTTTGAATGTAGTAAATTGTCTTTTTGAGATAACAGTTGCAACTATTGTTTGTTTTCTATTTCAATAGGTCACTTCAAATCTTACTAGTACGACTGTCAAAATTAGACTTAATAATTATTTTTTTTATATAAAATTGCACCAACTCTTACTTCAAATATAGCGAATTGTCATTTTGAAGTAACAGTTGTGACTTTTATATATCTTTCCTATTTTACTAGGTCATGTAAAGTCCTATTTTGAACATTTCACTTTCGATGTTCGGAAAAAATTTAGGGTCTCGATAAAAAAAAGTAAAGAAGCGCTGACCCCACACGTTCTCGCTCCGCCACACCCATAGATATAACGTTATATAAATCGAAAAAGTCCCAAAACTAAAATTGAATTTTTTTTTCAACGGCCAAACGAACTTCTCATGTGTAAGTCTTATCGCGTCGATGAGGTGCAGCCGCTCGATTGTCTTCTTCACCCCGTCTTATTTCCAAGAGTTAATTTGAGAGTCGTTGGAATTTGTAATCAGGACGTGGCCTGAATGATAATGTGTGAATAATAATGTCACCGGAGTTTGATTTTTTTCTTCTCCCAGTCTCGGGAAAGTTTGCGGTCTCGGGAATGCTACTTTTAATTAACCCGAAGGCGTCTGAAAAAAAAGTTCACCGGGATTCATTGTTTATGGAGCGCGGCGGTGTCAAAAGCGAAACTGTAGATCCGTTTTGCATATTTTAAATTAAACCTGAATTTTTTCTGATTCCCAACATCAGAACGAGTACCGACGACTGTCAGTCATAAGCTCTCAGCACCATTATGCCCCCCTAAATAATAAAACGGAGAATGCTCCGCTTTTAGTGATCGATCGGATTACACATATGCGCGGATTCACTTTGCATAAATCGCCTCCTTTTTGCATAACTCTTCTTTTTCGCCTGTCGATATCGCCAGGGCTTTTTGTGACGCGGCAACGCTCTCCTATTGCTGTCATATTACTTTTTTACGTCAAAATCAGACCTTTTTACGGTTCGCCGAAATCTCTTAACTCTCGATAAAGATATTGAATCGCGCATAATAACGTAGCAATAGTCATTGTGCCGCGCCGCGCAATCTTTTTGCGGCACTCTGCTCTTTTCACAGCGACTCTTCGCAGACATTTTAAATTCAAATGTGCGTTAATTCATTCTGCGACATAAATCTGCGCTGACGCGAAATCATATTTCATACCGCGAGTGTCCGAGTCCGTCTATCGTTCATTCGGAAATGTTAAATTGAATTTTTCTGAAAATAGTTGTATAACCGACCGTTCCATGGCTAGTTGTTAATTAGAAATTTCTAATTAAGGATTTTTCGTACGATTTCGGCGAGTGTGCCAAATTTTAACGTCTTTGATCTAACCGGAAAGTAGGTTAAACATTTTATGAGATACGCGAAAACGCTTCCACATAAGTAAAATATCGGCGTAAAAGTCGTAAATTGTCGTAGGGATGATACGGCATTAACATACATAGGAATAAAAGCTTCGTCATTTAATGACTGCTTGATAATATAAGGACCTTGAGTATTACAAACGATCTCGTTCCGTCTTAACGATGCTTATCTTATCAATCGCATATTAAATTTATTTTTTATTTTCGTTACAGATCCTATGATTGGGAAACACATACCATTGGAAGGATACGAAGCCGAGCTCGAGAGGGACCACGCGCTTCCCACGTCGATGCCGAACGCGGACATCCTGAAGACGAACAACAACCCGACTTACCACAAACCACGGTATTTATTATCCGTGTTGCTTTCGAAGATTGTTAAATCTCGGTTTTCGTCCGTGAATCCTATTGCCATTATGACGTGTTAAAAATTCGAATCAGGCTTGTGAATTCGATTTCATGTTCTTATGTTCATGCATTTCATAAGAGATTGAAAGAAAGGACATGTTTTCCCGACTATACTCTAGTATTGACCTTTCGAAATCCGCTTTTCGTACGTACCTTCATCAACAAGACGAGTTCATGAAAAGACATTTCGTTGAATTTTCTTCACCCTGGTATTCCGTATGTCATTTTGAAGGCGATCATTTGATGAAAGTTGAATACATATAGAGTTCCCGGTAAATGTAAATGTGGCGCCTGTAATTTTTCTTAGTATTGCTTCATGAAAGTACATCTTTCGTTGAATTTTCTTCGGCCTGGCATTCCATATGCCACCCAGAAGACAGTCCTCTACGAATGCTTAAATAAAAGTCGAATATGAAGTCCCCAGTAAATGTGGCGCCTGTAGTTTCGCCTAGTGTTGTTGATATCCAGTTTAGGAAGTCGGCATAGAGTGCGGTGCATCTAACAGGCGAGATCCTTTGGTTGTTGCATGATGTCCCAGCATTCCATACACCCCCAGACAGCAGGACCTTCGCGGTTGCTTACAATTAGATGAAAGTCAAATGTAGAGTTCCCAATAAATGTAAACGTGGCGCCCACAGTTTCGCCTAGTGTTGCTGGTACCCAACTAAACCGGCATAGAGTTCCCCAATGCCTCTTCACACAATACCCCTCCCTTCGACATCATCCAAACTTCAATCTTTCAATTCCCCACAACCTCGAAACGGGAAACACCGACGAGCTTTTCACTCCGACCACAAGCCTCGCCAATATCCACATCAAACAATTGAATGATATTGATTGGTCAGCGGGCCGCTTCCGAAGGTTGGTCCAAAGTTGGCCCATCCAATATCCCAACGGCGATTGTTCCTCCGCCTTGCGGACGTCAATAAGCAGCATTATGCTAGCACTAAATTTTCGCCTAGTGTTGCTGGTACCCAACTAAACCGGCATAGAGTTCCCCAAAGCCTCTACACACAATACCCCCCTCCCTTCGACATCATCCAAACTTCAATCTTTCAATTCCCCACAACCTCGAAACGGGAAACACCGACGAGCTTTTCACTCCGACCACAAACCTCGTCGACCTCCGACCATCCACATCAAACACCGACCGCGCACAATTGAATGATATCGATTGGTCAGCGGGCCGCTTCCGAAGGTTGGTCCAAAGTTGGCCCATCCAATATCCCGGCGGCGAGGGGTCCTCCGCCTTGCGGACGTCGATAAGCAGCGTTATGCGAACACGAAATTTCGCCAATCTGTTTTCACGGCGAAGTTGGGCGCCCCCCGGGGGAGGGCGGCCCTGGAATGTGTGATAATGTGTAATTGCCCAAAGTTTGGGCCCGGCCAAGGGAAGGGTAGGCCCCGAAACTCGGGCCTCGCTTTTCGTCTGTCGACGGTTTTATCGTGTCAAAACAATTCTGTCGAGTCAGCTCGGTGGGGTTTTTTTTCTTGTGTGCTCTTTCTCTGTGGTTGATAATTTATTTTAATTTTTTTTTTTTTTGGAGATTCGGATTGTCGATGTTATGGGCGCCGTTTTCATTGTTTGCTATTTGTGTAAATTCGATCGGTTCTGTGTGGTTTTTTTGTTTTATTTTTTTGTTATTACGTAGTAAAACGTGATACGGGCGAACTTTTATTCTGCGAATGTCATGAACAAAAGTTGGTTAACGTGTTTCGACAGTTGAAAGCTTTTCAGTAACGTTTCTGAATATATGTGGTTTTTTTTCATTTCGTGATTTTTGTGTTCACATTTTTTTGTTCGTTTACTTATAAATTTTTATAATGTACGACTAGGAGGAGAAGGTTAACTGCATTCTCAAACTTGTTGCAAATTCGATTACATTATTGCACTTTAGCTACACCTTGAACTGATGACATCACCTTTCACATATCCTCAAATACAAAGGCTTTCAATGCCCGCTGACTTGTTAAATCACACACAATATTTATTGTTCACATGGCTATATTTATTTTTAATATTTATCTTATTTTATTTACAGATTGCCATCTCATCATGGAGCTAATATATTGACTAATGCCGGAGCACCACCATCGTATGCACCTCCTTCCCGCTCAGTCATAACACCCCCGGCTCGTCCTGAGAAATACCACAACCCTTTCATCGATAAGCCCACACTTAGAGGTTTATATTTTGAATATATTTTTCACTTTTTTACTTTTTATGTTATACTATAATTATATCTTTGTTTAGGTACTAATGCTGAAAGTGGAAATTATCTCAATAGGCGCCCCATACCGCCGCCTTCGTTGGTGCCAGGTCATGAAAGAATTCCTATTCGAGCCGGTCAAGTAAGTGCTTTACATTAAATTCGTAGAATTCGTTTTAAACTTGTGAATTATTAATCTATATTTTTTTTGCCATTTTAGAGTTCTGCATCTTCTCTGGAACCCCAACCCCCGATGTTTAGTGACCCTCACCAAAAGAAGAAAGCTCTTAATACTCCTAGCCAAAAGGTAATTATATATTTCTTTTGAAAATTGAATTTATTTCCTTTCATTGTTTTTATTTATTTTTTGTTGTTGTGAATAAATTAAACATTTTTTCTTAATCTTATTTCAGGTTAATAATGACGGAAGATCAGATTCTACAGGAATATCTATAGAAGACCCTCATTCCCAAGGTGCTATTAGTTTTCAAGAACAGGCTAACTTTACAGATTATGTTCCAAATACTTTAAACATACCAACTATTTCGAGAATACTTTCTGGCTCCAATGGACGTAAAGAAGAAATTCCAGATGTTTTGCTGCGAACGGTGACTGCTAAACCTCCTATGAATGCTCAGAGTCCGGATATGTCACGGTCAGAAATCGGGCAGCAAAATCAATCTAATCCAAATTTGGGAAATCCACGATCAGTATACAAAGGCTTAGAAAAAACAAATTTAGACAAAGATTCGTCGACTGAAGGTTCAGCACTTCCTGTTATGGGACCTGAAATGGGAAATTTAGACAGACCTCTATCAATTGATACAAACGGAGAATCTAACACTCGTAGAAATTTGCAATTTGCCACAAACAAAAATGCTGACACAAATGATGATGGAAATTCCGTCGAGACTGGTTCTAAGCTGAATTCTGATCAAAATGGAGCTACTTTGACAACTTTCAAAGATGTCGAGTCTTCTACTGAGAGATTACACAATCCTGCTATCCACAATAAAGATGAAGGTAAAAGTTCGTCCAAAACAAAGAACGGTGGTTCAGTACTACTACGTCATCAAGGATCCGGAATAACTTGGCCCATCGCTTGGAATTTGCATATTTATTTTGCCACAGCAATATTTACAATATTAGCTGTATATTCTATCTTTAAAATATTTTATTATAATAAGTTTACCCATTTATTCACTCAATATTATTTCATAATTCTTCATCTCATACTCGTATTAGTATGTTTAATGAGAATATTTTACATGTGCTACGATCCTTATAATATAAATAATTCACTGCCTATATTTTTAAGTGAAATTTTGCTCCATGTCCCAGAAATATTTCTCAGTATTGCATTTGCAGCATCCATCTTATTTTTACTGATCAATAGTATTAATTTGAAAAATAGTTGTTATGCTTTCATCGTTAGGCCGAGAACAATTATTATCGGTGGATGTTTGCATCTAATACTATGCATTGTGTTGCATATGGTTGAAAATATGAATCCTATGTATAAAGATGTAGATAATTTAGAACGTAAAGTAATGAGTCTTGTCTGTCAGATAATTTATGTGATTGTGTGTTTATTATTGGGCTTGATATATTTGTATGTTTACAAAACACTTAAGAAAGTTTTGCAAAAGAAATCTCATTCTTATATACAGGGATTTCAAAATCTTTATCAAGCCATTCATATAAACTTGGCGACTGCTATGTTATTTGTGCTACTGGCTGTATTGCAAATATATGGCATATTCGGAATAAACATACAAGTCAACATGACCAAATTTAATTGGTTACAATGGGGCTACCAATTTTCATTACGGGTAATTGAAATTAGTATCGTTACTCTGATAACTTGGGTGATTAGCTTGAAAGTTAGCATTGGAGCAAGTCTCCAGCATGAAAAGACCGACGGACACAAAATTTCAGGATTAGGACTCTTTCCATGCACGGCGAGCTCTAGCAATGAACAATTTGAATCTGACTATCCCGCAGTGTGTAATACAAACACAAATCTACACACTTACACACTGAGAACTGGAAAACCTATTTATGACGTCGGCGTTTTAGCTCCGCATTTACAAGGACCAGCAGACCAATGTTGTTCAAACGGCATAGAAGGTCAAAGATTCCAAATCAATACTCTAGGAGTAAATTGTGATAATAATTCGATCACAGAAAATTATTCTGGACGAAGCTCTATTGCAAACGCAGCTCATAGTAGCTCTACTGAATCTAGCAATGCTAATTCAAGCCAAAGCGCCACAAATCATCTGATCAAAAGCCACCATAATAATATGCAAGGATATATGGATAACATATCTGCGTCGGATGAGCATTATTCTAATTGTGAACCAGTAATACAAAATATAGATCCTTCTGGAAACAATCCCATCGATCATGAATACAATGTCATACAATATGGCAACAATTCTGACTTTATTCGAGATGCTAATCACAAAAATAATTCAGCTTATTGTGGAAACGGTAGCTCAGTACGCGGATCTCAAAATAATTTCAAAAATCTTTCTTTTGATAGGTTATCGTCGAAAAACAACAGCGGTCATAATTTGAGCAATCCTAGAAAAAAGCATAGAAGTAAACAGGTAGCTAATCAAAAAAATCAACAAAATTGCATGACGCTCGGAGGCATGGGATATGATTCGAACATTCGACACTATCACCACCCACATATGAATGAATCGAATGATTTCAATTACCCATCTGACAACGGATCGTTTCATGCGTCCGGAATACAGACATTAAACCCAATTAGAAATTATTATGACTCCTCCGGCGTCATCACTCAAGGTGCTGTTAGAGATTCGCAACGCAGGGGACGAAACAATTCACCCACTTCGTCGATAATTAATTCTAGCGGATCCCAAAAACGCGGGAAAAACATGAACAATGTGTTCGTTGCGCCTCAAGACAGACCATCTCCAGATGTATATGGATTTTCAGAAAATCCCAAAGAACGCACGTTTACTTCCGCTATGAATAGTCAAAATCAAAACAGAGGTCCGGGATTCGAACAAAATTCCTATTTAAATCCAGAACATACAGCAGAAACTGACGATCGGGGAGGTAATAGTATGTTAGTCGCACAAGATGGTTTCGTACGATTCAGACCATTGGAAGACGCACAAACTTGATCCTCACCTTCGTCCAGCTACGGAGAGCTGGATTTCTGATCCGAGGTGATATACTCAGACGAGGATCTCGTCTAGAGATTTGAACCTTATAGTATTATTAATGATAAGAACGGTTTAGTTTTTATGTTCGCAAATTATGTAGCAGCTTGATCCACAGTTTGATTGTGGCCAAACTTTTAAAACTATTAAAGTGATATAACTTATTCATAAATGTTTATTATACATACTCATATATGATGTGTGATTGATGTGTATGTATGTGCTTGTAAAATTGTAAGAGTGAAAACCTTATCGATAGGATATTATTTATGTATTTAACTAAAAATTTAAACAGTGGTCGGGACAGACGCAACTGATTATTGAAATTTTGAATTGAAATCGACGGAGCTTATGGAACTAACTACCTGTTTTGTAATTTTAAGATATGAAATAGCCGTGTGTTTGTAATCATTTTATGGACGCACAGTGATTTTGAATTGCATACTTGCCATTATGAAAGTGATATATATATTTTTTTGCATTTGGGATTATTATCCAGGTTTATTGTGTAATTTGTGAATATAAGGCAGTGATAATATGTAGCTTTTTCGAATTTTATTTATTTTATTTTGATACATCACCTGTTTTGCTTTTTTATATTTGATTCAGGAATTGAAATGCTCATATTTCGTGTAAAATCTTAAATTTTAACCTTTCTCAATTGAAATGCATTTACAAATTGACCTTCTGTGTTTAATATATGATATTTTCTATTGTTTCGATTTTATAGATGTCGTTAAAATTCAGCAAAATATTGATATTTCATATATGTATATCAAATATATATATAGTTAAAAAAAGAATGTAAAGATAATTATACAAACAGTTGTAAAATCTTTTATAATTAAGAATTGTTGAAAATGTTAAAAATCATCTATTTACCCAGAAATGATTTTAATTTTTGTAAATAAGGAAAAACTTCAAAATACGTGTTAGAATATTTACATGTCAGTACTGAAACATAAATGTATTTGCTAGTCAGAAACATATTATTAATAATAGATATATACAAAATTTGATTATTAGATGATTAAAATCATTATCTGGGTATTAGATATTGAAAAATAGATATTTAACACTGAAATATTGTTCATATATATATTCAAGCAATGGATTTATAGAAACAAGACTTGTATTATCATTAAAATTGTACATACTTTCGCACAATGCTATTCTATATGTCCACATACTTACTGTTAACAATTTGTGTAATTTGTCTACACAATTATATATGTATACATAATTAGATATATTTATTTATATATCTAAAGACTGTTTGATGAAATGTGTCAATGTTTCAAAAGGACCAGTCCATGTTATATTTTCTTTAACGTTTCCTACAAACAGCAACATACGTCTAGTGTTCAGTTTAAAATTGTAGTGTGCCATACGAACATTCATAAATAACTACCTCAAGTTTTATTATTTTTATTTTTTTACAATGTAAAGTTCATCTTCTGCGGCCAGATACTAACCAATATTGTGTAATCTTACCGATTACAATACTTACATGATGATTTTGTTAAAATCTAATGAACTTAAGCATTCTTTTCGGTGTTAAAAATCTGTAAAAGCACCGGATTGTGTGTAGCCGGCTTTGTGAATTGTGCTCCCGTTTTTCCTTAGTTTAATGGACTGGTAAAAATTGATTGGAAAATATTCTTATGATGAAAATAGTGTTACATTTTATATTGACTATTATGGTAAACGATATATATGTATATTATATAGCAAATAACATATTTCGGCATTGACGTTTTAACTATAAATGATTTAACGATATTTATCTGATACATTATTATAGTTTTTATCCATTTTTAATATGCACCATAAAAATAAAAATATTTATAGTGCCAAATTACACAAAAATACAAATGTTATCATGTAGATGCCAAATATGTTGCCTTTTATTACTTTAATGAAAAAAAATATATAAAACAATAGATTTTTTTTTTATAGCATTCAATTTTTTTAATCAGAATTGAGCATATAAACTTAACTACATCTTTTTACTAAAAAGGTTTTTATAATTTCTATATTCACATATTTTTCATAACAAAAAAATGTGCCATGACATTCAAATTTTCAAAACACTTCATCTCGATTCAAATAAATATTGTTTTCAATATATGTACAAACTAGTAAAATAATATTTGTTTTATCCGTCCTTACTAGAATATACGTTGTGTAAACAAACACTTCAAAATTATCTGTTTTACGTAACACTTTTTGCATTATTATTAAAATTCATATATGTATTTCACAAATTTCGATATATTTTATTGAAAAAAAAAATTACTTTCGGTTCAGTACGTAATTTAATAAAGCTCTCTTTCACACATATTACATTATGAATAATGAATTTTTGGATATCCATATATTAAAAAATATATATATAATCTGTGATGGTTCTCCGGAATGTTGTTTGGTTCGATCGAACCGAGCGACATATCGAAGCATCGCGGTGTTTAGTTTTTAAATGTTTTGGCCTATTGAACTAATATTTCGACGGCACACGTACGTGCGCCACGATCGTGAATGTATATAATATGCATGAAAAAAATGAACATATGTAATGTGTAATATATGTAAAAATATTGTTGTATTTAAAAAAGACTTTTCTTTGTATGAATGAATTCAATTTTTTTCTTCATACATTTTTAATTTTCTTAAGTGATATTTTATGTAGAAATTTATACTTATGTAATTATTTCGACTATTGTACACATATTTTTTTTATATATATAATATAGAATTTAAAATATGAATATATATATATATTTGCTCTCAATCTTGTTTTTATATTTTTCAAATCAAACATTTTTTTCATTTCAAAATATTTTATTGTCATGTTTTTTTCGTTAATATATAAAAACGCTATATTGAACGAAGTGCAGATTTTCAACGTTTAACTAATCGAAAAAAGCCTAAAACTACATAACCTAAATCCGATAGTAAAATTGCAAAGCTTGAGCAATAATTTATATAAACAATGCTATGTTGTAGTATCAAAAGAAAGTACAAGTCTATAATCTCAACATATACAAATAAATTAAATAATTTAATTACAGTGACTATCGTTGAAGCGTTAACCGAAAAATGAGCAATTGGTCATCGAGTTAAAAACAATAGAGGTAATAAAATCTGCATATGCTTTAACTACAATTGAACGTATTTCAATTATCGGTTTGACATACTTTTCAGTTCTGTGTAAGCTCTTCTGTTTTCGTTTCTGAGTAAATGTACGCCGTCGGGACCATAACTTCTCATTGGAACGTTACGTTTACGATATTTCAGGACTCTGAAAATAAATTTAAAACCAGTTTTGAAACAGTATAACATTGTTTACAATTCATATCATGCTTCAAATGCTATGACAGTTAATACAAAAGCAAAATGAAATTTATAATTGTGAAGGATTAACACAAAAGGAAAGGATTCGGAATTTGCCGTAAAAAAAACAATGCTTTGATTATATTGTTACAGTTTATCAAAAATAAATACTTTACACCAAATCACTGATTTTTAACGTTAAGGCATTTTAATACTAAGGGCATACTATGAGATATAATTTTTTTTCAGGAATATGTACTATTTTATGCTACGATTATGCGCCCCTAATTGTAAGTGCAGTCAATAATGATATTAGTATCTGCATGATTACATCAGCTGATATTAGTGACAACATCTTTCAATAATATATACCAAATTATTTTCCATGTAAGAAAATATTCTATGAAAGGAAAGATATAATAAATAAAAAGTCAAAAATAATCTAACATTTACTTAAAAAAATATTTAATTATGTTTTAAGTATATCTCAAAATAGATTGGAAATATTACTTTAAATATCACATGTAATGTTTTCAATAAAATTGTACATATGTTATGAAAATATCACTGGCACAATTTGAATAATATCTTTCATTAACAATAAGATGCCATTTAAAATAAAATGTTTAACTTTTGTAAAAATTGTTATGAAGTCGAAACAATTGGCACTCATTGAAAAACTTAACATATTTAATACTTTTTCAATATCAAAATATAATTACTTTGTGTTTATTAGGTGGATTAATAATTTGTAGTTATGTTCGATCGTAAAAAGTTCAAACGTGTTAGACACATGCAAAATAAATAATTTATCTATATTATTCTATTTACGCAGTATCGTAGCAATCTATTGGAAAATGGGTAAGCGCCAAAGGCGCAAGATTCAGAAATAAATGGCGAAACAATATTTACTTTCTTAAATCACATGCACTCCTGGTAATTTCATTCAGACTTCACCATCCAAGAAATCGAATTTAAAACTAAAAAATTTATTGCGTAACCATTTATATTACACTTTCTTAAATCACATGCACTCCTGGTAATTTTGTTCAGACTTCACCATCCAAAAATTCGAAATTAAAATTTAAAAAATTATTTCAAAACCTTATATTATACTTTCTTAAATCATATGTACTCCTTGTATTTTCGTTCAGACAGCACCATCCAAGAATTAGAATTTAAAACTAAAAAATTTATTGCGTAACCATTTATATTACACTTTCTTAAATCACATGCACTCCTGGTAATTTTGTTCAGACTTCGCCATCCAAAAATTCGAAATTAAAATTAAAAAAATTAATTTCATTACCTTATATTATACTTTCTTAAATCACATGCACTCCTGGTAATTTAAAATGAAATAAAT
Organism: Hydropsyche tenuis; assembly: GCA_009617725.1. Lineage (NCBI taxonomy): Eukaryota > Metazoa > Arthropoda > Insecta > Trichoptera > Hydropsychidae > Hydropsyche > Hydropsyche tenuis. The sequence goes on along the minus strand of VTON01000122.1, from coordinate 321,887 downwards.
CATTTCAATCCAATCATGAAAACAAATAGTAGAGGGGCACCAATTTAATATTTGCCAAGAGCACCAAAAACATTGCTACGATTCTGTATGTAAGTATATACTTTTTTTACAAAAGCGTACATATTTCATGCAATAAATACAAAACTATTCATTAAGCATTCATTATTTTTTAAAAATGAATGTAATTTTTGAGAACTAATAACAAGTTATTACTTAGAAACAGTATATTACCATTTTTTTATCATACACAAATTTCAAAAGCCTTATTTTAGTATGGAAAACTCTAGAATGCTAAAATATTATCACAATTGAACCTTACAAGGAACAATACTATAAACCCGCCATAAATACCAACAAAAACATAACATCATATGAAAATGCACATAAAACAATCCATTCTTGATTTGTTCAACACAATTTTTATCTTTTCAGATAAAACGAACTAACGAACAATGTGAGTTTTTCCTTTCACTTTTCACCATACAACTTTATGTTCAAAATATGTAAAGACATAAATGAAAATCTAAAAAAATAAACTAATCAGATTATATTTTGAAACTAATATATCATAATTTATAACAAATTTTGCAAATTCTTACCTCACCCAAGCATGCCTGCTGCAATGGAAGCCACAAGAACTAAAATACCAGTAACTACACTGCTCACTCCAGATATCGTAACGGTAGAAGCATTAGTATTTTCATTTGACTCAACATCAAATTCGTCAACGGCAGTAATTTCACTACCGTACATATCGAGTAGATCCATTATGACACCGTTAGACCACCCGAATCCCAATTGCACTTCGTATTCACCGCCGCCACCAGTTCCTCCAGCGATAGTCGCATCATACTGAACAGAATAAAGAACAAAATGAAAATTCATACATTTATTCACCTGTGACACAACTTTTCATGAAATTAATCATGTCACTGAATGTTTATGTGGCATCTTTTTGATAATTCATCAAAAGTTTAGATAATTTCTTTCAATGTGCAGAGTAATTAGATGTTACACTAAAAATGATCTTCTTCAAAATGTCATTTAATCAATTCTATATTAGAGAACACGTGGGCTAGATGTCGGCAAGACTGTTTTTGGTTGTGGGTCAAAATCAGCCAAAATTTTTATTAAGAAGATATTTCGGCTCACAATCATTAGATATTTTCATTTCAAAATAGTCTTTTAGTGAATAATATGATAAATTTCATTAACAAAATTGTAACAATATGAATCGTTAAATTATCAATGGCACTCTAGGTGCTCAATTATTGACATCAATTTAGTCATATCTGGTTTATAAAATGAATATAAGCATCTAAATTTTCGATAGTTAATCTACTTACAGTAATTTTCATGTATGAAAATATTTATTCGCATTATAAGCAGAACTGAAAAACCATTTCTTTTAAAAGAAGAAAACTTCTTAGGAAGTGATGTCCAAACAAATTGATATTATGAAAAGATGATTACATATTTTCTAAATCTTACAATAGTATTTTGAATTTATCTATATGTACTTAACACTTATTTACAGAAGTGAGGTAGGTCACTTGGGCCATAGGTTACCATCACCTGCTATATAGGATCATGTATATTAGCCAAAAATTAGTACTAATCTTTGATGAATTAAAGAGGGTGGGTGATGGCTACGTATGCAACATAGCAACATACCAGATATTTCTACAACTGTTATTCATCAACAGAATGAACGTGATTTGCTTAAGGTCCCACCGTAAGGTGGGAATCAAAAAATTGTTTATAGACTCATTAGAGTGTTCCCCTCCACGGAAATCTTTAGTAAAAGGCGAAAGATTTATACGTTTTGAAGGGAAACCAGAGTAACTTTCATTACCAGCGAACGACTACTTCAATACTTATTTGACGAAAGTACTAGTGTAAAGTAAAATCACTTAACGACATCTATTGAACTTATTAAAAAAATTAAATTAAATTAATAATATTTTTATTTCAAAAATTATAAATTAAAATTTATAACAATAATTTAAACAATAAAAATTATTAATTTTGTATTTTTATTTAATAAACCCAACTATTAAACTAAATATTATTAATAATTTTAATTTATAATAATAGATGGCGTTAATTTTTTTATTTAAATTCATCAATTGACCAACAAATAATAATTGTATTTCAAAAAAATTAAAAAAACAATAAAAGATTTTTAATATAAAAAATATACCTTTTCAAACATTGACTTATTTTTATCCCATGCCATAAAATTCGATCTTATCCATCTGGAAGCCCATTCGTATGCTAGTCTCGTTGCAGCCGGAGTCCCCGCAGATCTAAGACCAGAAATAACTATGTGTTGAAGAGGAGGCCACGCATTTGGATAATCCCATTGTTCTCCAGAATGCTCGAGACTCGTCGGTAAACCACCAGCGTAGTTATCAATCTGTCAAAACAAAACAATCTATAAATGAACTGTCATTCATTGCTATAAAAACAATAAAATATTCGTTTACTTTTGTATTATCTAAATATTTCAATACTCTACTAGTATAATACTCTTTTCTTCTATGGTCATAACTTCCAGTCCAAAGAGGAGCAATATTAGAGGGATAAAAGTAATCTCTTCTTTTTCCATTATGAATATCGTAATCTAACCAAATGCCAACTTCTTCATGCCACAACACCTGTACATCATTTCCAAATTAAAATTATTATATTATATACAAGAAACATATACAATATGATATATTTAAAAAAAAAACCTTATCGATAGCCTCTATCCATTCAATTGTAATATCCTTATATTCTTTAGCTTTTACTGAATCACCAAGCATAGTATAGAATTCACCCAATAATTGAGCATTCCAACAAATCAAAGCATTCAAATCTACGGGTATTATAGATCGTGTCATCAAGTTCGTCAAATTCCCTTTATTGGTACCATCATTGATGAACCATCTAGTAGAAAAATCCCATCCTGATTCAGCGGCAGCTTTCAACTCAGCGTAATAAGCTTCTTTCTTTTCAATGCCATCAAAAAACCGTGCACTTTCGACATCCTCCCTATAACTTTCTGGACGTGGGCCTTGTGAACCATCTGCATAATGAGCAACTTTATAACTAATACCATCACGCTGAACATTTATTGTATGATTTGTCATCCAAAAATGAAATTCTTTTTCCATCGTAGCTACCGAGCTTCTCAGAAAATCTATATCTCCCGTTGCATCAATATAAGTTTTCATCATCGGTACTAACATAGGAGGTTGAGATCTATAAGCATTATTTCATTATTATCTATTTAAAAGATTTTGGATTATGAATGAAAATTAATTGATACCTCATTTTATAATAAACACGTCCACCATTAGGAATATGTCCGTTACTTTCTATGATCGATAAAAAATTTGATAACATTCCTTTTACAGTATTTCTCATTTCAGAAAGCAATAAACCTTTGATGATCCAGTAAGAATCCCAATAATAAAATTCTCTAAATCTGCCTCCTAGGAACATTATGAATAATTATTAATTTGCATGTAAAAGTCATTTTAAATAAATAAAATAAATCGAACCTGGCACGATAACTGGCTTTTCAACATACATGATAGAGTATAGGTCAGGATTTTCACGAACTTGTGACTTCATCTTACGTCCTAATCTTAGCCAAAGTCTATTCAATTCACTGACCCATTCTCGAAATGATGGGTCACGTATCCGATATAAAAATGCTGTGAATAATACAAAAATATTTTAAAAAAAAAATATTTTAAAATAAATATTTTTCAATGATATCATACCCGGTTCTTTGCTCCAATCACTTGGCACCCAATTTTCGAATTCAGATCCTTCAGGGTCGAAATTGTCATTCACAAATGTTTCTATATCAGATTTGGATGGTGAACCGTACGTGTTGTTCATCATCAAATCAAACAAGTGGAGCGTTACAGTGGGTGGTTTTTTTAATTTCATGTCGACAAATTTTTTTGAATCTTTATATATACCCGCCATTTGAATTGTATCTACTAACCGACCATGACAATAAATTAGGCTGAAATAAAAATAAGCAAACGTTATCTTAAAGATACATAAACAATTTTTTTAAATTTAATAGACGATGCTTTATTAATTATTCAACAAAAAATCCCATTTTTATCCATAAATAGGACTTTTAAGAAGAGATGGGTATTAGTTTTCAAATTTCTAGAGTTTTAGATAAATACCTTCCCGTTATCACTACGTACATAAGGAAATGATATTTTACCCGAACTTTCAATGTTATTTCAGAAAAGTATCAAACTAGAATGGATATAATATTGACTTCATGTGTTGAAATAGAAATTAAGCGTATCAAATAAGCATAATATACAATATCACGTAATACAGTCAAAATTTTACTTATAAATAACGAATTATATTTAGTTGATCTAAAAGTGAACTAGTAGAAAGCAACATTTTATATAACAATGAATGAAAAGATCAGATTGGACCGACTTTAATAAGTATTTTGGCAGACCATACATTAACCTTGTGCTACTGCACCATTCACTAATAGGCAATTGAGCAACAGGCAATAACGCTAATTTTTGTCCGTTACATATGTTAACACTTCAAAATTACATCCCAACTAAATAATCAAAATATATACCTATCACATGTTGGAGGTAAATGGCTTCTGTCTTCAGCTGAGACACTTGGCACCATAACTAGCAAAGAAATGACGGTAACAATGCCGGTCAGCAGCATCGTAGTCTTCCGTCTACTCAAAAACAACAATTTTCGGTTGCTGTCGCGCAACTGTGATACTGAACGGTTCGCCATTACAAGATAAAATTATGTATAAAAATTGAACTAATCACAATACTGAGAAAAAAAACACTAATTTATCACAATAATTAAAATTAAACAACTCAGTGTACTTTTTTCAAGTGCAAAACTTTTCAGATCTATACGAGTATCACATTTGAATCACTCAGTTTATAAGTCAATATATCACTGGTTTTGGGAGAATATAGAAGTCGACGATCTTCAACGGTCACGTTGGAAGGTCTATGATGATCGGACCGATGATATTCTTCATGATGATAACGATGTTTAGATAGACGAGGAACTGGAGATTTCCCAACTCACGCTTTCAGCGATCTCGTAACGCATTTGATCTGCAACAAAAAAATTATCAGTCAAATTTCGAAATATTTCAAACGCATGATTGTACAAATATTTAAATTTCAAACAACGAAAACCGTTGAAGATAACCACTCAAAGTTGAGAAATCGTGTCGGATTTAAACATAGCACTATCGTGATTGTGAATGATGTTGTTTACTAACTGGAGGGCAATCACAATTGGTCTTATGGCGGATATGTGTTGCAGTTCTGATGCTGCACCTGTTTAGGGTGCATCGCAGATTGGACCAATCATTCCATTGGCGAATCAAAATATTAAGGCCAAGATTTCGAAAATTTCAATGCGGAACGTTTGAAAGTCGCTGATTCGTATCAATTTACACGGTGTTATTAGATCGTTAATCTTGCTTATGGCGTATCGGTTATTGAATTTTCTTAGAACATTGTTATAAGAAATAAATGTTCGAATTCGTGATTCAATGTTTCTTGTAATAAATATTATTTTTTTCAAATAAAAATAGCCAATTTCCGTATGTTGGTGATAATGTAACGCAACGTAATCGCGTTTTCCAAGAAAAATTTGAAAAAAATGCGGTTTTGGGAAATTTAATGCCATCTGTTGATGTGTTGTCCTCCTTTGTAATTAAAAATTAAATGTTTACGGTCATCTGTCAAATATGACAGTTGACGTATCTTACAATATACTTATAGAAGACTGGGAAAGACTTGGATTGCGAATACTAGTATCGCAATGTATGTAGTTAAGAAGGACGGTGAGGACCACAAATGCAATGTTCTATTTTTTAAATCATAAAATAGCTCTTTTAAGAGTCGAAGAATCGACAGTTGAAAAACACATTTTGATACCAATGTCAAATTTTATTGAAATTTCACAAAAAAACACAAGATTTTTTGCGCATTTCACTTAAAACGCGACCAAACAAACATTACTTACAATTAACCACATTGAAGCAAAACTTGATTCAATAAAAACATCAAATATTTCAAAGTATTACAGATATCTTCACACAATAGTGGATGATTGAATTAACACTTCCAGATGGAAATTTTCTTCGACTCCGAAGCAATCAGACCAATTTAGGGAACGAAATCAAACGGGTAATAAAACAGTACCTTGAAAATCGCAGAAAACGACAATAAACAACACACTAATAAGCACAAATGGTTCCGGCAACGAATGAGGAAATCTCATATCAACCTGCTGCGAAGTTTATTCATATTTAGCATGCACCAATAAATTACATACTCGGATGGAATATTTGCAAATTGCGATGTTAACGCGATCGTGGATCATTAAACGCAATTCAGTTGAACCTTGATGTCAATTTTTCGCTTTTGATGCGAATCGGAATTTTGTTATAAATAATAAATTATCGCGGCAATTCGAACCCGTTTTCAAAGGTCGTAAATTATTTTTTTTAGCATGATTATCGTGATTTGTATTATCGTAGTGTGACTAATGACTTGTGCTAAAATATTGGTACTTTATGAAAAAAACGATAGATAAAGAAAAACATTCGTTTCAATATAAGAAAGCGTACGCAAATATTATTAGAAATGATAAAAGTTGACTTTACGAATGCGAATATTAATTGTGCGTGTCGTGTTGACGGATTCGTCAATTCTGTTATCTTCAATGGAAGTAAAAATATTTGTAAATTACGAAATAAGAAAACTTATCTTACTGGTTTTAGATTGTAAATAAATTACCTCCGCTGTAGTCGATCGAGTGAAACTTATAATGAAAGTCAACAGTGGAAACATCAAAGAAATTCATAGAATAGATTATACTGATTTTACATGTGCAATAATTACATTCGTAATGATGATACAGATCTGTAAACCTAGTTATAATAAACAATCGTCATTATTATGTACACTAAAAATTAATACAATATTTATTATGTAAATATCTCTATATATGTATGTTACGCACCGTTTGAGTAAACGCGTTTTTCGTGAAAAACACAAAAAATCTTGCATTTTTTGTGAAATTTCAACAACTTTCGATATCCGTATTTCAACCTTTTTATTTTCAACTAGAGACCCCTTGACTCTCGTCTTCTAGAATGAGCTCTTTTATGATTAATCTTCAACGTAATTTTTAACCACATTGCGACATTAGTGTTAGCAATACAAGTCTTTCCTAGTCTTCCATAGGCAAATCATTTGACACGTCAACTGTCATATTTGACAGATAACGTTAAATAATTAATTTTTCAATAACACCAATAAAGGGGGAGAACGCATCAACAGAATACGTTAAATTTTACAAAAAAACGCAATATTTTTTGAGCTTTTCATGAAAAACGCGATTACATAAAAGTTGCGTAATAATTGTTTTCCCGTCAAACCGTTTTTATGGAAACACTCGATATAATAAGAACAAACCGTTAATATTTCAGGTTCTATTCATCACAATAACTCCATTTTTTATTTCGAACAATTTCTCAAAACACACATCACTCACATATTAACATTATATTTAACAAATCGAAGTAAATAACTGTTGATTGTGCGTATTTTCCAATCGATACAGAAAGTTCTCGATCTCTGTCTCTGACCTCAGTGACATTGCAACTGCAATAAGTGGGTGTGTTACTTTTGCACAACTTCACACGATAGGAGATTACTCGGAATCGCATGTCATACAATAACCATTCTACAAGACATAATCAAAAGTGCCAATTCATGTTTAATTTGTGGGAAAATGGCTAAATGCATTGTTTTGATCGATACTGTTACATTTTTTTCGAATGAAAATCATCTAGGTATTAATTCAGACATAGACAGCAAAATTGACCGACAATGAGAACAAAGTGGATTATGTTACGGTATTGTATAGTGATTGAGTCACGTGTACACATGTGACACGTGCACCGAACTCGGAACGATAAATCAAGTACATTCTCCTATTATTAGAATGCTAAATTAGTGGTTGCACTTTTGTGCTTTGGCGTCCAGACAAATTGTTTGTTAGATAAAATTTTGATCAATATTTGAATGAGAATTATTAAAAAATTAGAATGTCTTGGAAAATGGAACAAAATTGCGTTACTTTTCATCTGAAATTTATGATAGTGATATGAAAAATTTTATACGATATTTACATATCAAAAAGTCGTGATTTTGCTAACAAACTCAACTACCGAATCACATTTCTCATATGCTATTGATCCGAATTTGAAGCCAACTGATTTTGGCGCTAAACAAATAGAGTAAACAGGTCAAACACACTTTGACAATTATGATGCAATTTAGACGAAGATAAAACGGTTTCGCAAAAGCGCCATTACCGAATTGTCCTTTCCACACGAAAACGACAATAACGTATTATTAGATTACCCGCGCATTTTCAACACCCGACTTCCAAAATTGTCCACAGCAAACGTTGCCAAGAAAAGTTCGCTAAAAGCTCCCTCAAAGCTTTTCTGGAAAATGCACCGTCGCGAAATACGACCGACAACAAATTAAACAGCCGCTTTACGACCGCGATAACACCGCGAATTATACTCGGATTTATTTGTTTACTCGTGACGACGTCTGCATTATAAAAATACATAAAAACGGCGATAATATATTGCATTTTCCGACGAAATCGATTCGATTCTGAAAAATGCGACGACTGAAAAGGTTCATCGTTCATGTCAAAGGTCGAGCTCATTGTTATTTGACGCTAGAACGGATTGAGAATGTCCCTTCGCGAATTTGCGGCCGAGTTGTTTTTCTTTTGGCGAACTCGACATATTCGCGAGCCAATTTATTTATGTAAGCGTGCGTTTTTGATGACAGTAAGCTGAAATATGCAAGGTGGACGTTTTCGAGTTTCATTGTTTTCGAAAATGCGCGCGCAATCGGTAGGCATTGAACGAAATCGAAATCTCACGGGATGCTGATGCGGAAAATGCGAAAATGACCGTGCGAAAAGTTATATTTTCTATAAAAAACGTTTGTGCAAACAAAACTGAAATTGTATTCTAAAAATGTTCAATGTTCGTTTATTTTTTTATTATAAATCTGCAAGACCGGAATTATCTATATGCTGAGCAGGCTGTGAGGCCTAGACTATAAGCCTAGGCACACACCTAGACTTTAAGCATAGGCTCACTCTTAGACTTTGGGCCTAGGCCCACGTCTAGGCTCTAATTGTAAGCCCCAGAGTTTCCAAATCCAGACCAGATAATCGATCGATATATTTCTAATTATCGACAGTTATGGATTTACATTATTAGGAACTTGTTAAATTGTTAATTAATCCGCCTCTGATTAACAGTAATTTTATAAAAATTGACAATGTATCGATTGGTTGATTGAGGGGGTTGAAAAGGCCTCACAAATGGAAAATAGTCTACGGCCTATTTTCATCTAGTAAATCCGGCCCTGTAATTCTGTCGTTAGTGGTATAGGTATAGGTGGTATGGGTAATTTTTCATGATATTAAAACAAGAAAATTTAAATTAGCGTCCAATAACTTTTCATTTCTAAAAAAAACCAAACTCAATAAATTTCAAAATTAATAATTCCTAAACAACACACAACATATAACAAAATCAATTACCGACAAAACATCGATAACGAAATTCCTCATTAAAAAATTCCTCGAACACTCCAAATACCGCAAAACACGCCCATTGCAAAAAGAACACAAAACACGACCATTATGAAAAAAAAATTACATACACCAAACAGCACAACCGCCGACACACCTAAGGCAACGAACAAGACCGCCGAGGACAACAGGTCAGCGCCAACTGAGCGAATTGCACATGCAATTATTGCATTCGCAATCGTTTGTGCGCTTATGTTGGTGCGCGTGCGACTGTGTGCGCGCCGAGCCCCCGCGTGCTGCGCTGTGATTGGTCGGCGAGGATCGCGCCTCTGTGACGTCATCGTCCCCCCCCCTCCCGCCCCCGCGGCTTTGATTTTATGATAAAGGCACGTGCACTTTCGTCATTTTATTGATGAATTGGATTTTATTTTTAACTGACAATAATGATTGTCATAATGAAATGTATATTGCACGATAAGGCTTTTTAAATGACATAAAAAAATCGAGCAATTTTCCTTAATAAGTAAGGTAATGCACTAGTGGTTGACCATGAGTCTATAATTGGCCATCTGACAGAAAAACGTAAAAATTAAAGTTTCTAAACATGGTAATTTTTCGGAAAGGGTGCGATTGATAAACTGTAAACTGTAGCCTTTCCGAAAAATTACCATTTTTGGAAACCTTATTTTTTATAGTTTTTCTGACAGATGGTCAATTATAGATTCATGGTCAACCACTGGTGCATTATTTTAATATTTTTTTGGGTTTATATATATTTATGTTACGCGTTTTTTATGAAATTAAGCAATTTCATAAAAAACTGTTTTGCTTCTCACGCAAAATAAGCAATTTCGCGTGAGAAGCAAAACAGTTTTGCGTCGTATGCGAACAATATATAATAGTAACATACGATGGTGCTTTGTTGATGTTTTTTAAATTTGGACTTCTTCCTTTTCGTTATCTGCGACCATTTTTTTTAAAGCAATAAAATCATTTGATAATATAAATTTAACAATTACAATGTATAAAATATTCTTACGTAATCCATACGTTAAGTATTGCATTTGACCTTTTTCATCGATAAATGATTGCGAAAGTTTCTTAGAAGTATATGAGAAGTTTATGTCCTAGTAGTCACGTATTTTGTTTTGTGAAAATAGTGAAAACCTTTTTATAAACAATTTTGTAATGAACAGTGCACGTAATCTATACCAGCAACGGCAAAATGCGGCACACCTTCCAAATTTGACATTGAAATTCTCTATTGCAAATAACTGAAAATATTATACAAGAATTTGTGTAGCAAAAACTTTTAACTTAAAAAAAACATAGTTAATAAAAAGCTTGAAAAAAAAACATATTGTATAAATATTCCAAAACACGACTTGAGCATTAACGAAATCTTATAAGCACATGATGTAATAATGAAAATAAATAAATAATAAATAAAGTGATATATGTACTTACATATAATATTCAAACATGCGAGTTTAATATTCTGTTTTGTGTCAATCGGTGTGGCATTTGCAAAATAATAACGTGCAAATATATTCAATCATTCATTCATTGATCACTATCAATTTGAATATTTTATTTTGAATGTTGCATTTAACAGTGGTGTAAGATTTTTATAAAATATATGTACATCGAAATGGCTTATATAGGTATTTTAAAAACGAGCACTTAAACAGGCAACATTGATTCTACAGTACGTCTTGACAGTTGCGTGGTGGTGTTGTTTACAACGGGTGTTTTCAAACTTTTCAAAAACACTACAAACATTTACACACGCCAAAGTTGTAAATGAATCGATTGAGCATTCCAAACTGTATTTTTTTTTTGGTTTAATTATTTTATTGACGCGCATTTTCTATTTGTGTTCTGCTAAACAAACTCTAACCTATAATTATACGTGATTCAAAAACTACGATAAAAACAAGTTCGGTGAAAATGCAAGTCGACCGTTATCAAATTCACATTGTTTTGACTTTTTTGTTCCATCAAAAAAAGAAAGAAAAAGAAGCCTTGGCATCGATAACCGAAGTATATGGAGAAGGTATTTTAACGTTATCGGCAATTAGAATGTCGTACAAAAACTTCCGAAACGGCGATTATTCAATGGAAGCTAGTCTTAAAAAATCCAAAGAAGATCATTTATACGAGTTGATCGAAAACGATCCAACATTGACGATCGAAGAATTGGCTGCGAAAACGAAATCGACTCAAGCCTCAGTAAAAAATCATCTCTTGAATATGAAGAAAATTTGGAAGTTGGACAGATGGATGGACAGTAAAGTGAACAGAAAAATTCGATTAGATCAAAAGGGTTCGTGTTTTAGTAACTATATTGATCGGGAATTGATAACAGTTGCTGATATGGATTGGATAACAGTTGGAGATGTGAGGTGGGTCTATTACGATTTGCCGCGCAGACAAAAACAAAATAAAAAGAAAGCGATTTTGAGTTTATGGTGGAACTCCAAAGGAATGGTCCATTACGAAATGCTGAAGGATCAAAACATCACTGCTGATATTTGGGTAAATCAGTACAAAAAAGCGATCGGGATTTTAGAGAGGAAACGCTCTTTCAATAATAATAACACTAACTTCTTATTCAACATACCTCAACCAAGAATCTTAGAGGATTTCATCACAAAAACCTCCGAAATACATTTTAAACGATTGCCCTCCTCTCCCGATGCAGAGCCGTGGATTTTCTACGTGTATCCAGCCATAAAACGGAATTTGGAAGGGAAAAGTTTTCGTCAAATAGAAGACCTCGATGCGGAACTCAGTTCATTTTTCGTTTCGCAACCCGAATCTTTTTATAATGACGGAATAAAAAAATTGGAAGAAAGATGGCTAAAGGTGGCGTTTTCCAGTGAAGAATATATCGAAGATTCACATTAAGGTATGTAAAAATAGTTGTGTTTAATGTCTGGTTATTTTTTTTGTCGGAATAAGCGACTAGTTATTCGCTGCTGAAGTACGATTACCAGACAGATCATAGTCCGGAAAAAAGTTTTTAAATATTTAGATAGCCATAAAAGACGTTTAGTGGTAAACAATTTTCATAAATAGATATTATTTCATGAACAACTGTTAAATTAAATTATTTACGTATCTATATTCAAACGTTTTTTACTCTAACAATTAGATATAATATTATAATAAATAATTTTTTTTTTAAATCAGGTTTTTTTTTTTACAAAAAATACTCTTATACATATGTATAATCATATCGAAATTTTTTGCGGTCTATGTTTAACTGTTTATGTTCAACTATCGCTATGTTTATCTGTCGCTGTGTTCAACTGTCAATAAATAATTTACGCACTTAAAATTTAAGGTTACCACTTGTACATATTAATTAATTAATGTCTTTCAAATCGAATTCTTGTGTAATACGTAAGATATTATATTTTGAACGTTGCATTTATACAGTGGTGTAAATGTTTTGTAAAATATACTACAATTCGGCATATGTAAGCATCTCTCAAAACGAGCCCCTAAACAGGCAACATTGGCGTCAAAGAACGTTTTGACGTTTTTCGCGGTATTGTTTACAACGAGTGTTTTCAAACTTTTCAAAAACACTACAAACATTTATACACGATAAAGTCGTAAATGCACCGTTTGAGCATTCCACAAACTGTTTTTTTTTTGTTTAATTATTTTATTAACGCACATTTTCTATTTGTGTTCTGCCAAACAATCTCTAACCTATAATTATACATATTAAAAAAAAACTATGAAGAGAACAAGTTTGACAAAAATTAATATCGATCGTAAGCACATTCACAATGTCTTAATTTTTTTGTACCACCAAAAAAAGAAAGAAAAAGAAGCCTTGGCGTCGATAACAGAAGTATACGGAGAAGAACATTTGACATTGTCGGCAATTAAAAAGTCGTATAAAAAATTCCGAAATGGCGATTATTCAATGGAAGACGAAAGTGAAAATAATCTTCCTAGCTGTTCGACATCGAATAAAAAATCGAAAAAATCCATCAAAGACGATCCTTTATACGATTTGATCGAAAACGATCCAACATTGACGATCGAAGAATTGGCTGTGGAGACGAAATCGACTCTAGCCTCAGTCGAAAATCGTGTTTCAAATTTGGGGAAAATGTGGAAGTTCGACAGATGGATGGACAGTGAAGTGGACGGAGAAATGCGAAGATCTGAAATGGGTTTGTGTATTTCGAACGTTAGTCGTCTGAATAATAGTTTGTGGATGGATTGGATAACAGTTGGAGATGTGAGGTCGGTTTATTACGATTTGCCGCGCAGACAAAAGCAAAATAAAAGGAAAGCGATTTTGAGTTTATGGTGGAATTCTAAAGGAATGGTCCATTACGAAATGCTGAAGGATCAAAACATCACTGCTGATATTTGGGTTAATCAGTACAAAAAAGCGATCAGAATTTTAGAGAAGAAACGCTCATTCAACGATAATACCACTTTCTTCTTAATCGACATACCTCAACCAAGAATCTCGATGGATTTCGTCACGAAAACCTCGAAAATACATTTCCAACGGGTGCTCACCTCTCCCGATGCAGAGCCGTGGATCTTTTATATGTATCCAGCTATAAAACGGAATTTGGAAGGGAAAAGTTTTCAGCAAATAGAAGACCTCGATGCAGAGCTTCGTTCGTTTTTCAAATCGCAGCCCAAAACTTTTTATAGTGATGGAATAAAAAAATTGGAAGAAAAATGGCGAAAAGTAGCGTTTTCTGATGAAAAATATATTGATGATTAAAATTAAGGTATTTAAAAATAGTTGTGTTAAATGTTTGGTTATTTTTTGTCGAAACAAGCGACTAATTATTCGCTACCGGAATACGATTATCAGATATTTGACCACAATCCTAAAAAAAGCTTTCAAATATACAGATAGTCATAAAAAACGTTTTGTGGTAAAAAAATATCATAGTCATTATTTCACGAGCAACTGATTAATTAATTTGTTTATGTAACAAAATTTAAATGTTTGTTACTCTCAAAAATAATAATGAATTAGTTTTTTTTAATATACAAATAATTATAACAGAGGTTTTGTTATAAAAACGTAGTATATTGTCATTTCAAACTTTTTTACGGATTGTATTCTACAGTCGCTATGTTTTACTATCGCTGTGCTCAATTGTCATGGAACTATATAATACATTTAAAATACGACTGCTCATACAAAAGGATTTCTGTCGTCGGCCCAGCGACAAATTGTCGTCGGGCGGTCGTTAAAATCAACGACAATTTGCTACCCACGATTTGCTAACGACATTTTGTCGGCAGAAAGTCGCTTACTCACATAAGTCTTTTTATTCGATACAATATCAATTTTAATCAAATTATAATAATCACTAGGTGATTGTGTATTATATAACAAAGATAATCTGAAGTCAATTAACAATACACACGAGCGATTGAATAATTCATTGAGTACATGAAATAATACATATTATACATTCCGAGAATATTTTTATTAAATTATTTTATTTTTAATAAATCTGACCTTTCACTCGTAATATAATATTTTCAAATAGCGATCAATAGATCAAAACAAATACGAAAATCGAAAGATTGCATAAACTCTCGATAATTTATATGCTTCAATTGCATTTGCTGTATACTGTATAGGAGAAAATAAGATTTTTAAGTAAGCGAAAACTAGCGACGATTAAATATAATAAAATGGATTAAATCGCACAAGTTGGCATAAACACGATGCAGTCGCAATAAAAAGGTTTACGATGTATATGTCTGTCAACATTGCAATATTTATTTAATGATATACAAAGGCACTGTGTGTAACGGAAATATTAATTAATCATTAATTAATATCACATAAAATAACATTAAACTAAACTAATTGTTTTGCAATAGACTCATATTCGAATTCAGTTCCACATTAAATTATAATCAAAAAATAAAACTTTGACACTGATCAAAGCCTAACACCTGCAATATAAAATAGATAATTGCATTTTTAAAACGTCACAATTTTGCAAACAAGTACTCGGCTGGTAACCGGCTGATGCAATTTCGCCGACGTCACGACTTTATTATAATCTGACAAAATACGAAAATAAACCGCAAACATATTTTCTATGTTCGTCAAGATCCTGTATACGTCAGAAATGTATGTATGTAAACAGTCGATAAAACATTGTATTGTAATTATATTTCAGTTAATCGATCGTAATCTGGGTTTATGAAGTTCAAACGTTCTCTTTTGATGGGGATTTATCCTATTTTTGGGAAGCTTGTTCTCTGTCATTCTCAAGGGATACTTATCTTCCTCAAAGGAAAAATATCCTATTTTTTCCTGTAGGGAAATTATTCTATTTTACACTGTTTTGTATAGATTTAACGGATTTTTTGCACTATTCATTAGTACTTAATATATTTTACGATGATATTAGATACTTTTAAAATTAAAATTTGATTTTCAAACAATTTTTAGACCTATTAGTCTGATCTTTTTTTTTTGGCAATGTTCTTTGATATTTTTAAAATTTGTTTCCAATTTATAATTGTATAATCGGAAGTCGATAAAGGAACGTTCGCTGTTTTACTACTTGTATAGAAATTAGCATAATTGCGTAAACAAATTGAATTGCTAATAAATGGAGCGATTGCAAAAATAATCCGTTCACATTTTAATATAAACGATTCGTATAACTTTTTATTAAAAAAAATATCGATTGAGATTTTTTTATCGAACGTATTAAAAAATGAATATATTACGCCGAAAATATTCCAAGTCGGGACGCCATTTTGAATATGTGACAATACTTTCGTTCAAAAAAAACATGCAAATTTTGTCTTATGACTGAAAGAATGGCGTGAAATTTTATTTTTTTCAGCCATTTGCAAAACGTACGTCATTTGAACATTGACATTGCTGAAATTGAAATGTTGCAACATTGAACTTGCCATATGTACGCAATCGTTCGTTTGTATTATATTTTATGGTCGTTTCGTACGATTTATACGACTTTGATTGTTGCTATGCCGTATTTTCTTATCGTTTTACTTTTGAATATTGTTTTTTGAATATGAAACGATTAAAGTTTTCATGTAATATTACGGTATTGGTGTTTTATTTATAAAAAAAATCGTTTGGTATACATAAAAAAACAGGGTTAAATCCTTATTTTAAGTGTAATAAAAAAAGATACCTTAAAAATTTGAAGATGTTAAGACAACAAAGTAACATGGCGACAGGTGTTCAAAATACACGTTCTCTCAGAGAAACTTTGGACACAATTGTCAAATTGATGCTTGTTTATTTTTAAATTGAGTTAAACACGTAGATTTACGTCCATGTACTCGTTTGATTTATCAACTTTTTCAAGCTTTTTATTGGCTTACTCTGAGGCATAGGTTTGTTATATTCGAGCTTTAATTATCAGGAATATCTCTAGAATCTACATACTGAAGCCCTACTTGTAGATCATTTTGACAATAACTACTTTATCTCCAAATATCGTTAGTTCAGATAAAATTATAATTAAAAATGTTTCTAATATATATATTAGGCTTTTCCAAAGTTTCGGTGTTCGGGGGCCACTTTGGCCGAAATGTACAAACATCGGGGGCCACTTACAAATTTCAAAATTTCAATTGTAAGTTCTAAATGTAATAAGTATTAAAATATTGGTAAAGTTATTTATTTCCATTATAATACTATTTCAATGAGTACATTTCGGAATAAATGCTGTTTGTTATGTTCGTTTTTGTGTGAAAAGTGTGGGCCACTTTGGCCCTGAGGTGGCCCTTTGGATAAGTCTGGTATATATATTTTTACTTGGAAAATGGTATTAAAAGTCCAGAATAGATATGATTATGATTTACTCGGTTCTTTAATAGTAAAATTTTCATATAATATATTACATTGCTTAATAATATAAATTTAATAACAAAAACAATAATGCATTATAATTATGATGTATTTCAAGATATTAATGTTAAAAGGCACAAATATTAACAGTCTTCTCATAAATAATGCTAATTTTTCTTATGTGATAATAGACAAAATGTGATTATAATAACAAATAGCTAAATAATTAAGTCTAAATAAAATATTATTTTATTGACCATTTTTATAATAAATATGAATACAATAATGTACGACAAGCATACATGCTTATTTGTAAATAACGCTAAAATAAATAAAACCCTACTTTTGAGTCTATATATTAAAAATCATGAGAATTACTAATGATTCGGCAAGGGAAATAATTGTATTTAATGAAGTAAATCTTGAATATATTACAATCTTAATTTAATACATACTTATTGTAATATTGGATGGATTACAGCTTGGTCCCTTTTAAATATTGAAATAATTACAGAATGCAAATAAATATTTTCAAAATCGTACAATTGAATCAAATATTGCACCATGTTTACAGTAAGAATATGTAGAAACTTTCCTCAGTCTTTCAGATGTCCAAAATAATAAGCATGTTTAGATTTTTTAGTTTTAATTACAAAGTCTACATATATTTCAACATTGTGGTATATTTTCAAATTCAATCAGTGTACAATCTTCTCAATCACCTATATCGATTTGTAGGCAGAATGACCCATATATATTATACTGCAATGTTACGTTTTGAATGATCAGCTTGTGGAAGAAATTTGGTCAAATATTCAAAATTAATGGGTAGAACTTTGAATGGTGAGTGTGACGCTGTAGCCGCTATGTTTAATTAGGGTAACTATGTCACCGTGGGACAAATTTCTTATGGGTGTATGATTGATAGCCAATATCGTGTCCCCTACATGTAAAAGCCCACATCGTGCAGCTGGGGATCCCGCTATTAATTGTCCTGTAATGCCAAATCAATATTTAGAAAGAACTCGTTCAATATAAATATTATAAAAAATATTACCTATTGTGCTAGTGGCTTTGTTCGTCGACGATATAATGACAAAGCCGAAACCTTCGTTTTCACTTCGTTGTACAACAACATCATATGGAACCCCACCAGCTCCAATATTACCATATTGACCTATATCTCCTAATCCTTGCTCTCCATAAACTAAATTATTGGGAGAATATGGTGCTTGTACAGCTTTCATATAATTTGTAATCGGCAATCGATAACCGGGACTATTTTGACCGTAGTATGGATAGGGTGAGTTTCCATCGGTTTGATCGTAATTGGCGTTTGATAACGAAACTCTGTGAACGTATTAATATTGAGTATACTATTCAAAGCAGATTATTATGTAAATTTATGTTAAGTACCTTTCGTGTGATGGTAGCGATGCTCCATTCAATGCATAATTATTTTCTGGATAGTAATTGTAGTATAAATTTCCAGAATTATTTGAATTTGAATGTCTGAAATTGAAAATTAAAATATAAATCATATCAATTTTTGTTACGATTTTGGAAGAAACACTTACAGATATTGTCTAGGTGGACCCACTAAAGGCGAATCGGTGTTAACATGTCCGTTATCGATAAGAATATGATTTTGCTGTATAGGTGCCATGTATTGTTGTTGATTTGTCCTAGCTGGCATCATATTTCCCATTTGTAGACCCATGTTATTATTACGGCTCTTTTTAATACCAAGAGAAACCTGAATATTCAAAATAAAACGTTTTCAATTTGATACAATAAAACATAATAAAAAAAGGGAGGAATGTCCACCTGTCCGTTTGCAGCTGCTTGACAAACTCTTGCAACGGCACTTCTGTGAGATACACCTAATGTACTTATACCATCAACGGAAGTAAGGAGATCTCCGGGACAGATACGACCGTCTAAATCACAAGCTCCACCTATAAATTATAAAAAAATCATGATGGCAAAGGTAAAAATATGTTCGAAACAAAATGAAAAGTAATTACCTGGAACAATATGTCCTACAGCGACTTGTGAACCTTCTTCTGTCCCACCAACGATACGGAAACCAAAACCAGCAGCACCTCTAGCTAAAATTACAACCACGTCTGCTTCTGGATCAATGATTTCTTCCATCTATAATTTGAATTTTAAAAAATAATATAAACTACTATCGAATATATGATATTAAAACATTTTAAAATATTTACTTGACTATTGACACCGACAGTACTCCAATTAACGGCTACTGGTGATATAACATCGTAATTGTGACGTGGCATCAATAGACTCTAAAAATATCATTTTCCCATTGTCACACATAATTTTTTTTTAATTATTTCAAAAATATTAAATGATTTTGTTTACTTTTTGTTGCAGATGACTTCTGGTGACCAGCGGGGAATCGGTTCCTCCAGGATTATAACAATTAAAACAACCTGCAGCAGATCCACGACCACTCCCAGCCGTGCCAATGGAAACGGCCGACGTTGTCGGTCCTTCTTCAAGGAATCCTATTAAATATACTCATTTACTTAAGCTATGGAATATTTTTTTGAAATAAAAGTTTAAAATAAAAAAAACTTGCCTCCATTATCACTGGATTCACCCGCTATGCTGTTTGCGTTATTGCCATTGGATATACCTCCGTATGCAGCAGCCATGTTCGATTCATTTAAAGCTAAAGTTTGTACTAGAGGTAACATTGCGCCAACCGAGTCGTTGGTTTCGTTTGTGTCATTTCCATAATTTGATAAATTTCCCGAATCTAACTTATTTTTGTTGTCGATTGTCGCACCGACTCCAGTGCCTCTGTAATGAGTTGAATTACTCATGCCAGGAGATATAATATTCCCGTTAGTGTTGATTTCCAAATTTCCCGTATTACTATGAGTGATACTGTTGGAACTGTTGTGAATTAGTGAAGATTGAAGGCTTTGTGGGTTATTTAGATTGGAACTATTTCTTCTTTTTTTGATAAATTTATAAGAGGATGATGAATTAGGAGATATTTGTTGAGTTGATGCAGAATTGAGATCTTCTTGGCTATATCCTATACCTAGATTGAAATAAAAACATTAAAAATCATATTTAAACTATTTTTTAATATGGAAATTGTTAAAAATGGTACCGAGATTAATATAATTATCTGCAGCAGTCATATTCCTAGTATCTACTAATGGTGTTTTAGGTCTAGAAGGTAATATTTCTTTTTGTTGAGTACTATATAAGTCAGCTGTGGGTGTCTTACTTCTAAACAAATCTGAAATAATAAAAAAATTAATATTTGCTAAAATTTTTCACTTTGTCTCTAACAATTCAATACATACTTGAAATGTCTTTGGCAAGTTTTGATTTGGTGTTTCCCGTTTGTTTAGTTTGATTATTAGTAGCAGAAGATTTAGAATGATACCCAGGCCTCCGTACAACTTTTATAGTAGCTTCTTTTTTTTGTGGACAATCTTTTAAAACCTAAAATGAGAAATTAATTTGTGAAGTCACCAAAAAACGTAAGAAATAATTTTAATACTCATCATTAACTAAAATAAGCTCTACCTGAACTACATGTGCGTGAGACATATTTGTGACAGAAGTTTGATTTATAGAAACAAGTAAATCTCCTTCTCTGAGTCCTCCACAACGAACTCTATCTAGTACCTAAAGTAACATCACAATTTAGAAGAAGAAAAAAAACAGAATTTCAAATATACAAAGTAATACAAAATACCTTTTTCACTTTTTGACCATGAACACTATCTGCTATAGTAAAACCAAATCCTGCTGCACCCTTCATTAACCTCAGCGTTAAAACACCTCCATCTTCTACAAATCAAATATAGAATTATTAAAATGAAAATTACGATGAGAAATTATTAAAAAAATAGAACTAACGCATATATGGACTGGAAACACTGTCGAGTAACAAATGATCAGCAGATGGGCATCTAGCAGGTAATCTTTCTACTAACAGTGTATCTGGTCTGCTGTCTAAGTCGTAAGATCTATTTACAGCGGATGATCTCGCTGCAGTTAATCTGTCTAGATCAAAAGATCTATTCAGTTGACTCATTCTATGTTCAAGTTCGAAAGATCTGAAAATATTCAAAACTATAATAAAAACCATACGATTATAATTAAGTTGACGAAGAAAAACATACCTGTTGAGATGATTAGGCCTATCTAGTATATCTTCAGGCTCATCTAAGTGTTCTCTTTCATAAGAACGGTTCATGGCTGAACGATTTGCTCTTTCTAAGCTGCTGCCTTGAGATTGTTTGTCTCCATCTTCCAAATTGAATCTTCAAATGAAAAAAGTCACGGTCATAAATAAGAATTAGAGTATTTTCAATGAAATCTGAACGCAAAATACCTTTCTCTTAATTCATCTGTCAAATGTCTCATTCTGGAAGAACTGCCGCCTTCAACAGCCACAGTTGTGAGCACTCGTGTATTTGGATCGTTTGGATCAAATGGTAATGGATAACCTATGCAATTTATTTATGAGTAATTTTTAATTAATTGATAAGAAGAATTTGAAAAAAAAGGTAATACCTCGACATAATTCTAATGTTACTGATGTTCCGGGAGGAATTTCTTGAAATAATCTAGCAACTCGTGCATGTCCGACACCAAGTACACAAGCAGTACCGACTCTGACGAGTAAATCCCCAGTTCTTAATGCACCTGTAATTGATGAATGAATATTATGAATTTATTAAATATTTCAAATTTGTGTTTAAAATATAAAATACCATCAAGCCATGCTGGACTATTGGGTACGATTGATTTAATTTGTAAAAAGTCATCGCAGCACCCAGCTGCAGATTGAGCTTCACTAGCATCGTCAGCTGTTTCACTGGCACCTCCGACTAAAGTAAATCCTAAGCCCTGTAAGAATATTTATAAATAAGTTTGATAGGTGGTTCAATATTCAAATAATAATTGTATGTGAAAAGTACCTGAGACGACTTCAATAATGTAACAGTAAATCTATGACCAGTCAATTGGGCAGGGTCTCGTGATAACATGGATCTTAATGATATGCCTTCCCCGTCCACTTCTTTCTCCACACTTCCAAGATCTAAAAAGATTACGGTATTAATTATCTAAATTGTAGATTTATGAGTATAGATCTTAATTTAAATTAATTTACCGCTGGCTCTCATGCTTCTTCTAGCTTGCAAAACGGGATTTTCATATTGTGTTCTTCTGTTAACATGGTCAATAAAATATGCTCCGTATCTTGGACATTCGATCCTTTCCCATCCAAAAGGCAATTCATCTTCGCGACATTCTGCAAGAGATTTCTTACGGAAACGAGAAAGTCGTGGGTCTAACCAATGTGAAGTGCCTGTATTATGGCTGAAAAGATAATTAAGAAAACAAAATAAAGATCATTATGCCAAATTGTAAATATAAATAAACAGATTACAGCACATACTCTATGAAATAAACTTCTCCGTTAGCAGTATATGCTTTTTCCCATAAAGGAGGTAATGGACCCAATGTAAAATCATCTTCTTTATCGATTTTTGATGAAGAACAACTGGAACTTCCTCCGAATCTTAACGGTCTTTCATCAGCAGTTGCTGCAGCGACAGTCGTAGCAGAAGACACCGATCCTACCGATGATAATCCTAGATTTCACAACAAAAAACTTAAAACCGAGAATTTTATTACATTGGAAAACTAATACGAAAATCAACTCACCGGCTGCCGAAAGTCCACCTGACGACAAACCTCCTGAAGAGAGACCTCCGGTAGACAATTTATCATGATCCCTTTGAGGATCGGCCATTTGAAGTTGGCCATGACTCGAAGTTTGTGAGGCCATATTATATGTGCCTCAGTATGTCCATTTTCACATCTTGTGCACTTTTCACATAGTTTATCTTTGAATACACACCGTTATTGTCAACATGTTCTCGATTCGAACTGGAATAAAAACGAAACAAAACCAATCAAGCTCCGACAAGATCATTCTCTTCCCATTAATCATCATTGAATATGAGAAAGTGATGCAACGAGACGACTTTCTATGAAGAGTACGCGAGACTCGTTCGTACAAAGTAAACATGAACAGTGACAAAACAACAATTACTAGGACATCAATGTCAGTGGCGGATTTATCTATAGGTAGTGATGCTCTTGCCTCAGGGCCCTCGATTTCAATAGGGTCTAACATTTTGATTAATTATTATAGTTTTTAATATTAATCTTATAGATACAATGAAAGTTAAGGTTTCGGGAGAAAAAAGCGTTCGTTTGCACAAAAGTTTTTATTTTTATTTTTATTTTTAAATCACCCGTTTGTCCTTTATCTTATGGAATCCGTGTTATTTTGGGGCTCCTTTATATGTATGGGGCCAATTTACATGTAAAGGGGCCCCAAAATTGTTTGACACTTTAAACCTCTAACGAAGCAAATCCGCCACTGATCAGCGATGATTTATGAAAGTGGTATTACATCTTTTTGTGTCACCGAAGAAGCTTTCTCGAAAAACCATTAGAAAAGCACACTTGTCGAGATTTGGCGCAGAAAAGCAAAAACGTGGCGCCGAATACAGTTATCCATCGGACATTCAAATGAGGCCCGAAATCTTCAACGAATACATTACGAAACCATGATCTAACGGGGGACAAAACATCTCCGAGTTTTCAGACGTTCGCATCCGTTCACAAGCCGCCCCGCCCTTCGCTCAACCCCGACGCATTCCACGAAGTACAGAATACCCCACTGGGGCATTTTAACACTTTAATTGTGGGGCCCTTAGAACGTTTGATTGCCATTCCGCAAACGGGTACGGCGCGTTCCGGTTTCTGCGATGACCTGCATTGTGGCAAAGCGGTCACATCTGTGCGCGAATTAGAAAGGAATTTACGATTTTAGACAACGGTGTCCCTTCGTAAAAAATACGATTATAGATGTGTGTCACGTTATATCACTGGCAACGCCTGTAAAATAACAGATTCGATTGTGTGGTTCCGCCCCTTTTGAAGGGGCGGATTAGTTGATTGAAGGATCCGTTGGGACAATTGTTTTAGATTGATCTAATCGTATGAAAGGTTTTTTTTGGACTTGTACCGCTTTCGAGATTAACGTCTAATATAATATACATTGGATGGGCTATTAATTCTGTAATAGGCTTCCAAGGAAGGGAAAAACAAAAATCCATTACATTAATTGATTTGGTTCTGCAGTCTACGACTATAAATCAAGGTATGTTCTGTTCTTTTTTTCGTACGTTTTATTCATGGTCGGTTGTGAGATTTAACGATTTCACGCGAACCCTTAAACGCCCGTAATGATAAATGTTTTAATTTTGAATATTCATCAATTCAAATATTGCATTTTGATGTTGGCTAAATTTAATTTAGTACCCAATTACAGTACTTTACGGAAACGTATATTTTTTACGATGAAAAAAACTATGAATACTTGGCTAGTTTTCTACGTGGACGTGACGCCATAAAAATATAAATTTATAACCGGGAATAATCTCAGAAGAATCCGGCAGTAAAAGGATCGGATAAAATTTGAAAAAAATATGGGACCTTAAGGAATATTTTAGATACATTCGTCGGATGGAACGTCAATAAAGAAAATTTATTATTGAAAAATAAAACGAAACATTTCAGTACACTGTAATTTTCTATTATAAGTTCAAATATTCAGTTGGCGCTTTTTCTCAGATCAATGAAGTTGAGTGATAAACGACACGTTCAATAAAAAGTTAATCTGTAAAATATAATTTAGAATTAGACGGTAGTACTTTTATAGGGGCGGCATTTGTGAACATTTTATTATTTTTTTTCAATTTTTGTACTAGAAATTAAAAAAAAATGAGTAGAGAGGATATTAAACCCTGAAAATGCTATTTGTTAGATGTAATTGTTTTCAGTATAAATAAATAATTTTTCCTTATCGATTCGATAAATAAAAATATTTAAGCTTTCAATAGTATGTTGGATTGATCTTATCTTTCAGTGGACGTTTATAACGATGATGATGATTGATGAAGGCTCAAATATTCAATACAACTTCCGTTTCAACACAATAAAACCAAACAGTTCTTTTTTTTTAAATCGAGTTACAAATCCAATACTTAAACTATCTCCTACCTATAATTTAACTACTAATATGTTATCAATTTATATCATTAATATGATTTCATCTTAACATTTTATTTTTACATTCAACTCCATCACACATACCATCACTCTTCCATTCTTCAGATTAAAAACAAAACCTAAGCAATCAAATTTTATATGATTTCATCTTAACATTTTCATCTTATATTCATCTCCATCACACACACTCCAGCCACATACACTCTTTCATTTCTTATTTCCAGAGGCGTAGCTAGGGGGGGAGGGGCAAGAGGGTACAGAGACCCCCAAGCGTCAAACTAAAAGGGCGAAAAAACGAGGTTCGAAAAATTAAATTTAAATGCCATTAGAAATGGATATAATTTTCGCGAGTTTTTTTAAATATATTTTTGATTTATATCATTCTATAGCGTATCAATGAAAAACGAAAAAAAATTTCGCCCGTGGCGCCAATTTCTTTCAATTACTTACAATGATATGTGTTCAATTATTTTGTTTTAAGCACTTTTTTTCAATAAAAAATTCTCAAACTTTTTTGTTTTTATTTATATTCGAAAATAAGGGGGGAGGGCGCCAATTATATAATTTGTCCCCAGGCGCACAATACTCCAGCTACGCCACTGCTTACTTCCAAAACAAAACTGCAGAAACCAAACAGTTAAAAATCTCGGTAAAAACTCGAGATGCACTTTACCGTACTTTCGCTACAATTGCAAGTGGTAGAAAACGCGATGACGAAACGGTCGCAGAGCTCGTTATGCATTAAAAACAGGGTGTTCCGAACACGTCCGCACACACACACCACAAACGAAATAATAACAACAACACAGCCTCGACACATTCGAATCAGGTTTTTTTTGGCGCGACGGTTGGTGAGAGATAATCGGAATTCCAAACGGCTGACCGAGTGATGCCTTCCCCGACCGGGCACATACATACACCGGGCACATACATATGTATGTACCACATTATGGTGGATACCGAACGCTGTCTGTGTACGTAGGTGACTAACGCAGAATTCCTGGTTCTCACATGAGTCGGAGCTCAGGAAGACCGGGTCGAAGACACCGGCCGACATGTCAACGATCTTTTTTCGATTTGCTAATGTCGGTTTATGGATTCGGATTTGATGTTTGAAGTGATGTGTGTGTGTCGTTTCGGATCGAGAAGCTTTTATGTTTTGTGATTTGTTTGATCGTTGGGAATTTCGAGTGTTTTTGGTGACTAGATTTTGAAAATGCCAAAGGAGGACAGTGATGAAAAAAAAGTTGAAACTAATGGGTTTGAAAATTAAAATAGTCATCTAAAACCTTTCGTTTCTTGTTGACAAAATTTTGCATCTTTTCAAAAGTGCACTTGGCCTGTTTTACTTTTGAAATTAATGAAAATAAGATAGTTTTCTTAGGAGAGGACAAATTAGAATGGTTTTCCCTTGAGGACAGAATTTTTGAGGAGGACAATGTTTACAAAAGGAGAACAATCCTCAAAGGAAGGCGTCTGGTCAACAAGATGGTCAATCAACGGATTTTTGAAAAAGACGGTTTTTTTATATTATGTTTTGACCTTTTTTGTACCTGTGTATGGAGACCCTCATTTAAAGCAAAACAGGTAAAAATTACAAAGCACCATATTATGGAAAATTTCTCATTTTCGAAAAGTTTTTTATTTATGATGTTGATAATTATAGTTTTTGATGAAACATTTGTACTATGGGAAAAACTATGAGAATGAGAATTTTACCAACAGAATTGTTGTTAAGTTCGGTCGTTTGATTTGTTTATTAAAGATTTGTCGCGGAACCGTTAAATTTTTTACAATATAATTTAAAATAAAAGAAAGGTAAATCGCTCCAAACGTTTTCTAGAACAAAAAAAATTTAATAAACTGCAAAAAAATTATATGAAAGTTCAGTTTCGAACGCACGAAAGTGACACGCAATTTTTTTCCAACATTGCGACGAAACATACAAAAAAATTCTCCCTAAACCAACTATCCCCCATCAAAAACCCAATGAAAACGCATCCAACTTATTCACAGCAAAACTCACATCAGCCCAATACAAAATTCACACACTTGACCACAATCATAAAACCCTGACCTAGCTCGAAGCCACCAGTCAGTGGCGTAGCTAGGGTATTGTGCGCCCCCCCCCCATTTTCAAGTAAAAAAAAATGAAATATTTAAATGACAAGTGTTTATAAAAAAATATTGATCACATATCATTGTAAGTAATAGAAAAAATTGGAGTCGCAGGCGAATTTTTTTTTTCGTTTTTCATTAATATATTATCAAATCATGATTGGTGCGTGACATACCCGAATTTTTTTTTTCAATTTACAAAAGATAATTATCTTCAAAAGGCATTTCACAACCGTCATGAAAGTAGGTAGAATTTGCTTTCATACTTTCGTCGGATTTCGGATCCTTTTCGTCATGACAAAATCCACGGTAAAGGTGATCTTTAACATATATACGAATTTAAGATGGCACCTCAGAAACATGTTAATACACGTACATGCAGCAATACTCATTCGCAGTTTGACAGCTGGTAGGAAACTTTTACGATAGAGACTTATAAAATATTTTCGATCTGAATATCTGATTGAATAAGATACGTTCAGTAAATGTGACGCAAAAAACGCTAACTTAACCTAAACACGCGTTTAGTAATAAATACGTTCACAATCAGACTTTTGACTGAGACATGCGGCATTAAATAAGTGAGTTTAGTTTTCCCTGACTGAGAAATGCGGCGTTTGGCCCAACCCCCACGTTCAGTTTTTCCGTAAGGAAAGTGGAAGTAAACACGTCGTTTAGCGTAGCGTAGTTTACTCCAAACTGACGTAGCAAACGTCGGAATATTTTCAACCAACTGTCAAACTGCGAATGAGTATTGGTGCACGTACGTGTATAAACATGTTTCTGAGGTGCCACCTTAAATTCGTATGTATGCTAAAGATCACCTTTACCAAAAGTTGACCTTTTTTTTTCGCCCCTCTCAATCTGGCGCCCAGGGGTATCTGTACCCACTTGCCCCCCCCTAGCTACGCCTCTGCCACCAGCCCTCGAAGTCTCCGACGAAAGCAGCGCTCGTCGTTCCCACTCATACGGAAGCCGAACAATAAATAATAGAAGAGTAACCGTATTTTTTCTCCACGCACACATTACATTTTCCGTTTATTGTAAGAGAAAAAGTGGAGTCGTGCCCGCTCCGTTGACCTCTTCTCATCTCC
This sequence comes from Hydropsyche tenuis, assembly GCA_009617725.1. Classification (NCBI taxonomy): domain Eukaryota; kingdom Metazoa; phylum Arthropoda; class Insecta; order Trichoptera; family Hydropsychidae; genus Hydropsyche; species Hydropsyche tenuis. Next base: position 293,000 of record VTON01000122.1, on the reverse strand, counting down.
ATATTCAAGATGTCGAGGTTGCGATCATCGGCTAACGGAAGCCGCACGCTGCTTTCTCGCTCTCTTGCGTTGCTCGTTTGTCGTGTGTGTGTGTACTTGTTCAATTCTTTATTTGAGTTTTAGATCGTGGCCAGGTGAAACTGGTTAATTTATCACGCACCTTTACGCATCTGCTCTCGTTAGGAGTGCGTGGGCTGTGCTGGAGTAGGGTTGAGGAAAGTGGTAAAAATAGATAGTGGTGGGGTGTGATTGGAATAGTTTGGTGAATTTGGCGATTTGATTTTTTGTATCACTATGTAGTTTGTCTACATACTTCGTGTCAAGACATTTTTTGTGATGAGGAAACTTCCGATGAGTTTGAGAACTAAAAATCGACCCTTAATAGATTTTAATTATCACAAGAATGTACTGATTGTGCAATTTTTTGCTTAGCTTCGGAAACATTACAAAACATTACATTTAATAAGACCCGATGTCTTCTATGTAATCTATCTATTTCGTGACGAGACATTTTGAGTTTAAACCTTTATTTTAATAATCTTTCAATGAGTTTGAGAACTAAAAATCAACCCTTAATAGTCTTTAATTATCACAAGAATATAATGACGGTGCCACTTGTCGCTCAACTTCGGAAATTATTGATTTATAGTAAATGGTTCGATTTTACCCGGTCCTTTAAATATCCATCATATAACATAATAAATCTATAATAAGGTTAAGCGGAATAGAGAACGGTCAGGAGATGATTTGATACTCGATTACGATTTTTCATCATGTGAAGATAATCGTTTGGACTTTCAATAGAAAATATGGGACGAAATGTTTCTTTTAACTCTTAAATAATTTAAATACTAAATCCATAACTTCAACGGTATAAAATCTCATTCATCTATTGATCGAGCAAGTTATCGCTTAACAATTGTAAAAAAATTGACAGCCAATATGAAAAATTCAACAGGAAACCCCCACACCACAATCGAAACACGAAATTAACGACCATTATGAATTCGTAATAAGACACGACAAAAACGAAAACAATTACCACAGGACACACAAAAAAATAACCAAAACGAAAACAATACAAAATTTCGAAACATTAGAATTAAAAGCGGCGGTTTTCTCTGCGAAACGAAAACACCCACTTCCGAGGAATATTAATCTTCGCGGGCCAAATTTCCCCAGGGTGCGTTTCAAAATTGGCCCGTTACCGAGATTAAAATGATCGTAATATAAGAATGTTATTGTACACGTGAACGTTGCACGCGCGGGAGCTTTCGCCAACTTTCTACCTTCAAATATGGCTAATGAAAAGCTCGATTCGCGGTCGAGCTTTTAATTATTCAATTGCGCGAAACAAATTAAATTTTGCAGGCTTGTTGGTGTTTTGAATTTCGAATTGTTCGGTTTGAATTGAACGTGTTTGCGATGGAGGAAACTGTGTGTTTGGCGCGTAACTTCTATAGGGGCGTTGAAACGAATGAATTTTTTTGTTAAAAAAATCTGTGAATGTATGTGATAATTGACGATATAGGTCTGTGGTAACGCTTGATGTAAAAAAAAATATTTGCCAAGTTAATGATTAAATGATGATTTATTTATAACGATTTGACAAAACACACGTCCATTAATACTCAATGGGCTACCCACTAGAATTTACATAAAACAACTTTATATACGAGTGTTTGATCACAGGATTATTATTAGATTATTTTATAATTTTTAAAAATAGATATTTGAGTGCGATGAATGAAAACAAAATTGAAAATTTCTAGAATAAAAATTGCTAATAAATCATGAAAAAATGATACGCAAGTTTCAGTTATAAATCACGAAACGGTGTGACAATTTCGAACGTGGAATTCATCTATAAAAACTGAATCCTTAATACTATATATGATACTAATTAAAATGAGATACTTAATCTCATTTTTTTTCAACCTTTTTATTAAAAGGCTATCCTTGCTAATTTATCCACTAATTTTTACGGTGTTATAATTTCTGGAAAAAATCTGGAACGATTTTTGCAAAACACTGCGCATTAGGTTGATGATTAGCAAAATTAAAAAAATCTTCCTATTTTTATCGCATAATAACCAAAAATCACAATAAGTATTAAAACAGATAAATTCCGCGATCAAAGTATGTCATATAGTATTTTAAATCATATATTTGTTTAAAGTTCATATGATATAACGTATTATCTCAAAACCGATTAGTCGAAATTATTTTTGACCTCTGATTGATTTAAAACGACACTAAAATGGCCAAACTGAAGATAAACGGTAAACTCGTTAATACTAACTATGGAAAAATCAAGATTTATACGTTTCAAAACAAAATTAATTGAATATATAATATGTCAAAATATATTGTGAATTTTCACAATATCCATTAAACACATCCAAAAAAGCGAGCAACGAAATTAAAATTTACCATCTGTGTTAGAACAAACATATCCGCCCACACTAAAAAAAAAAATGGGACATTACACATTTGAAACTTTTTTTTCATTTTGACGAAATCACATTAACAACCAATACATTTCTCAATTAAAAAAATCTCGAAGCGAAGAGAAACCGACTTTTTCGTCGAATTCTCGCGATTTCCCCTCAACAGTCACGAACGATAAATACACATTGCGAATTGATCAGAAATCGTGCAAATTAAATCTGCAATTGAAATCTGAAATTGAACGATCGACTAATGAGAACTATTTCATACTATAAATGCAAGTATATTAATATACAGGGAAACTCGAATAAATCAGTGATACGGAAAATTCTGTTATAGTTCGATTAAAGGCGATTTTTTATTTTTAATATTTTCGAGAAATATACATGCTAGAAATATGACAGTAGATATACGAATCTAATGCTAATATAATTTAGTGATAACTGTCTACATATGATGCTAGTATTTACGTGTTTTGAGATGGTTTTCATTTTTTTCGTCATGTGGAGCAAACGTATGATTTAAGAGAGTAAAACAAGGTTTTCGATCTGCATGAAAAATGTCTTTTTACTGCCAATACATAGAATAGGGGTATATGTCCATATATATTATCAGTCCATGTATATTTGACCCAACCCAAAACTTCGATCAAGACAAAGGGAATTACCGAAAAACCCCAAATCTAACCCAACTCAACCCCCAAATATATGCATTTATGACCAATCCCAAATATGCATGGACTGAAATACACCTAGATTGTGACAAACAAAATTTTGAAATATTTTTCTATCAAAATATCTACAGGAATGAATATGAATGTGATATCACAAAATTAGACGTATCAGATTTGATCATTTGAAATATTACACAAAGTAAAGATGAACATATAAATAATAGTTATTAGTTAATCTTTATGATAGAAAACTTTTTAAAATTATTTTATACAAAATAATGACTATCTTAATACCACCGAATTACCCATGTTTCCCCTATTTCTACATAATAATCATTTCCGTTTGTCTGTGGTAACGCTCATTCATATTTCGAGCTCTATATAATACATTTTTCGAAAACACACAAACCAGTAATATTATATAACGGAAGTGTATAACAGTGTTAGAGATTGGGTCACATCCGCAAAGGTTGCATGGGGAAATGGGGCGAGCTTCAATTGCATACAGATGCATCGGAAGTTCCGCTTTTTCGAACACGCTCTATTTTAATGGATAGGAACATCAAAGGGATTGAACGCTGTGAATGATGTGGAGTTTGAAGTATTTATATGCTGTTAGGAAAATAAATGGGATGAAATTTATGCGTGTGGTTGCGAAAATGTGATTTTCGATCTATTCAAAATATTCGTGCTGTAGATATTTTCAAAATTTCATATTTGTATCGTATGTAGATATAAATTTTTTTTTTCCAGAAATATGCTTTGTTTCAGAATTCACCGCCTGTCGCTGGAATCTGAATATGTACTGTAATGGCAATTTACTTCCTGGAATGCGTTTGTGAAAGTTATACGTTTAAAACTTTAATTAGTTAATATTCTTATGTTAAAATGAATTTTATTACTGATTTTTTTAACTATTAACTAACACATGACTTTCAATTCAAATTTATGCCGAATCTCGTATAAAGGACTCATTTTTTTAGCAATTTTAATTTATTTTTCCTAAATACTAGTAAAAGTATATTCAATAATTCACGAATACCAACAAAGGTGGCCACTGAAGGGTTTGGAAAAGTTATAACTTATTAATTTTCAATCATTTTCATTTTATTTTTTTACAGGTTATAGAGAAAAATTCGAAGATCAAAATGGCTACATGTAATGTTCAGAAACGATAAAAAACTCATTAGATTTTTCTACTTCAGTGAAAGATCGATCATTGCAACTCAAAAAATACCGGCAATATTTTATGACTTTCAATGATTGACCTTTCATTGGAATAGAAAAATTAAATGATTTTCATTACATAACCATTTTAGTCTCCAAGGGTTTCTCTATGACCTGTAAAAAAATAAAACAAAAAATATTGAAAATGAAAGAGTTAATACTTTTTAAAAGACTTCAATCTATCAGTTACATCTTGTAACATTTTTCGATAATCAAATTGTCATAAATAATAAACTCGTCAAAAAATCCTATCATTTCATGACTTCTCCAAAAGTCAATGACTTGCACAAACACAACATAACAACAAAAACTGCTATACCGAACCCTTGAATTCAAATATTTGATGTCGAAATGCAAAAAGATTTGCACAGCGATAATGTCAACGGTTGACAGTTTGCATAGAATCACACATTTTTTTCGTTTCGTTTGCACAATTCGTATCGGTCAAATAAACCACCAAAGTGGGTTATATACTTTTTTTGGGATTTTTTCACGATTTGTATACGATTGGCTTCTGTTTGGCGTGTCGGACTCAATTAACACATTCGACGGAGTTTTTCGAAAGTGTTATAAATACAAGTTTTTTCAGATATTTCAACATTTGTTTAGTTTCGATCGATAGTTGAACTGTTTGTGATTGATTTGTTAAAATTTCGAAATGATTCGATTAGTGAAAATGATTTAATCGGTTTTTGTTCATAATTGACCTTATGAAGTTTTCGAGTTGAAAAATATCATGATTTTGAATTGATTCGTGGTTTTTTTTTATATTTTCAATAAAACATATTAATTAGTTAAAAAAAATACTTAAATACATATTAAAATGTACAATTTTTTACATACATATATTTGAAATTACTATTTACAATTTCCATGACTAGTTAAAATTTATTATTTTTTGAATAATTCATACGTGCAGTATAATATGCACCTGATCATAATGCAAAATCGTGACTAAAAACAAGTTTCTATACATCGGAAAACGTCTTCATATAATTAGTATACTTTTTGTTCCGTGGAAAAACAAACTAAATAACGAACACACGTCGATTTTTTTTCACACCAAGATAGAAAATAAACTCAACTAGCACAGAAACAAATTACTAGAAGTGATGATGTATGAAAAGCTTGAGCAAGTAAGGAAGCCTTATAAAAACGTTATCCGAGTCTAATAAAAACTCAGGTCGATAAAATCTGTTGTTCACACAAACAAACTCAAAGAAAAACTCGCCATACTAAAAATATCTATGTAATATTGTAACAAATTTGATCACGGAATTCATCTGTAAAAATCGAATCCTTAAAATTACACATAAGAAGATAATTTAATTTTAAAAAGGCTATCCTTGTAAAATTTATGTACTAATTTTGACGTAGTTACCATTTCTGGGAAAAATCCTGGAGCGATTTTTACAGAACACCTTTGAGTTCTTGACGCATTAGTTTGAATATCAGCAAACTTAAAAAAAATCCTTTTTTACGACATAGGCAATTTAAATTGTATTGATTATCACGTAAAATTATCCTTTTAATCCATTTTATACAGTTTTGAGTGTTTTGTGATAAATATAGTGAGATTTTTTGAGTTCCCCGATGTTCAACTTAATGAGTCAAAGTACTTAAAAGCTTTCTGCAAAAATCGTTCCAAAATTTTTCCCAAAAATGATAACACCGTCAAAATTAGTAGATAAATTGGAAAGGATAGTCTTTTTAAAATGATAGTACCCCCTTATGTATACGTTTAAAGATTTAGTTTTTACAGATAAATTCCGCGATCAATATTGTCACACTATTGCAACAGCACGTTTACATCCGTCTGTGGGTTACCAACATTTAAATATAACATTTTCGCCTCCATTTATCAAATCCACACTTAAATCTTTGATTCTAAACGATTTCTCCAAACCCAGTACCAAAATAAACGATGATCTCCCCCAGCGCAGGACGATACTTGTCCTGGAGACAAACAGTGCATCATCAGCATGACTAATCCTCGAGAACAAAAGCAAAGACGCCTCTCTCACCTGGGCTTCGGTTTTTTTATTTCATTCGGCGGCGAAAGGAAAAATAAAACACAATAAAAACAATGGACGGCCATCCTTCTCCACCTCGGAAGATGTATTCCTATCGAATTTACGAGCACGGAACGTGCTCTTATCACGAAAGAACGAGAAACGTAAATATTGCCTGTGTAATATTATTTTTTTCCACGTAGTATAACAGTATGTACGTGTCCTGGAAAAAAGACGTAAAAAACGGAATGAAACTGTTGGCGTGCGTTATCTTTATTATTGAGAACGTGGAAAATTGCTGTGTGTTTACGTACCAGCATTGTGTGGTCAATTTCTCTATAGACGCGTTTGTGTCGAAAGCATTGAATAAACCGTGTGGGGATCCATTCATTATCGTATGAAGAATATGCAATTTGAGCATTTTTCGATATCGTCAGAAAAGAGGGCATTTATATAGAAAAGATAGTCTTCGAGGAATTGGTATATAAAAATTGATTTGAAGGTAAAAGATTTGTTTTGTTGGGATTAATATGAAAAATATGCAATGTCAAGAATTTTAATTTAATAAGAGGTAATATACAGAAAACATAATCATCAAAGAATTGGAATGCTAAAATTGATTTAATGACAAAAGATTATTTTTTTGGGATCCATTATTAACATGCAAAATATATGCAAAGTCAATAATTTCCTGATACTATCAAAAGATCGGCATTTTATTTTTAAAGTAACTCTCAAGTGATTGGAAGACAAATTGATCTCATTGTCAAACATGTAAAAGACCCGATACTTTCAACAAGATTAAGGAAATTGATATTTTAAATTAAATGACATTAAAATTTCATTAAAATTCAACATCATCATGTGAAAAGTAACCAGATTATGAAAATGTCAAGAGGATAATTTTTTATCAAAGAGAACAAAGGAGGATGTCTGGTCAGCTAGTCATATGCAATATTGTTAAAAAATTTGTTATTTTTCCTCATATGAAAAAGGGAAACCTTTCCTTTCGAATGGCATGCAATCTATTAACCGCATCATTTGCAGCTTAACTTCAATGATCGACGAAAACCGGTGTATTCGACAAGGCTACGTTAATTAATTGCTGCTGTAATGAATATGACCTAATTTTAGTTGCTTCAGCATATAAATGGCAAAATTTTGATTGTGTAATGAAAACATGCACAGGTGCAATAGGTTTAATATAGTGGTTTATCGGATTGTGAAATTTTAATTTTTCGCATTTTTAATGGTGAACAAAATTAATTTTCCATAAAAAAATTGGAAAATCATTGAAAGCATTTGGTTAACGGCCGGTTGAAAGTATATAAAAGTGAAGCTTAAATTAAAAAAAACGTGCAATGCAAAAAGTGCCAGAGAACATTTCTCTTAAGCGAAAAACAAACATTTTGAATTAACGAGTGAAATCAACAAAAAAAAACAACAGACACGAAATATTAACAAACTAGCACAAAAATGTATAAAACATGGTTTACATCAAATTTTATTATGTAAATGTGCTGGAACCAGACGCTCGATTATTTTCCGCAGTAGAAAATTTAAAATTAGAAATAAAAAGCCATGGCGTATTAAAAATGTATTGCAATTACATGAAAAAGTAACTGTGTCATGAAAAGTCATTGTGTTAGAAACAATAAGATTCGAATTAGAGTCTAATGTAAGTGTGAGCGCAAATTGCACGGAGAACTGGCACATGCAAAAAGATTTCGAAGAATACAAAAGATTTATCCTTCAATGGGTTAAAAAATACGTTTTGATTTGTCGATGAATAATTAGATCATTAGCATAATGGTGTTGTTGTTAAATTCAGGTTTTTATAAAATTCTTCGTAATAAATGTTCAACATATAATGGGGTATGAATTATTCTCATAGTTATTAATAACAATAGAAATTTTTTACGCTACAAAAAATCAACAATGAGGAAATAAAATCAGAATCAAATCCTTGATTGATATCTGTGTAAATTTGGAATATTTAAAAAATATTGTGTAGCACTTTTGCACATTGGAGTATTTTTTAATGAATTATTTTTCAAACATTCAATACTCTTATTATACTTATTTTGGTGAAATACGGGTTTAGCGTCCTTAATATAAAAGTGAGTTGACAGCATCGATTGATTCTTTGTATCTTTGCCATTAGTTATCTTCTTTTCAATGGTAAAATTTCTTAATCTAAATCATGCACCAAATAGCAGAGAGATGAAAGGTTTCGACGACGATTATACCATCAAATGAAATTTTAAGTTTAAACGATATAAGATACGAAGATATCTGATGTCTAGAAACGTTGATATGTAATTTAACTAGTTTTATTAAAAAATACGATGAAATGGATTAATTGTGATCAACTTTGCTCACTATATGACCAATAAATATTTATGTCAATACCAATTACGATACTACACAAGAATACGAACTGACCAATAAATGTTGCCAACTCACTTTTGTATAAATATCCGACGCTAAAACCTTATTTTACCCTTGATCCGTGTTAATTTCTATTACAAGAATACAAACTAACAAAAACGCAAAACCAATCAATACTACCAACTCACTTCTGTATAAATGTATAAACCCTATTTGACCCCTAAACCAAATAAATTCATCCATATAAAATCCACAGAAAATCATCTAAAAAGCATTCAAACAAATTCGCACATCAAAACAATTTCAAAAACACACTTCATCAAACAAACATTCGGCACACCTGAAAAAACACCCCCACCGCCATACTCGTCCAAATTTCGAAAAAGCCGCCACAATTTCAATGGCTGCAAATGATAATTGTTATGGTCACATGAGCGTAGTGAGCGGTTGTGAACGCGCGGCAGGAAGTGGGAGCAACAGGTGCGCTCGACGAACACGCGACTTCCCAAACTGTGGTCCGCGCGCAAACAAAAAAGAGGCGCCGTTACACGATTAGCCTTTTAATTCGCGCGCAAACAATCGCAGGGTGGACAGCTGAACGGACACAATGGGCCCCTGGGAAAATCCGGATAAACAATCGCGTATTATGGAAATGTATTGGGGCAGAAACGGTGTTTCGTGTCGGGTAATTACGGACGAGGTAATTAGTGTCGGAGTAAGATGGTTGACGTTGAAATTATATGGAGTGGTCGTTTTGAAGATGAAGAGAGAATTTTTGTTAGAATAGAATTATTTATTAGGAAAAATGTTGAAATTTAATGATAATTATGTGTGTTCTTTGACAGATGATCATAGCGACAGATGAACGTAGTGAAAATTGAAAAAATAAGTAAAAAAGTATGAAATGACTATAGCATATTATAATTTTTTTGACGAAAATTCTAGTTATTATTTTTATATTAAAAAATGATTCCATATTATTTCTGAAAGTTGACATTTAAATTTTGTTAGATAAGTAAATAAGCTGATTAGTTGTTCATGAAATAATGACTATGACACAGTCCAAGTTTATTTCAATTCATGTATATTTGAATTGGTCATAAATGAACATTGTTGGGTTAAGTTTTTATCAGCAATTTAATTTGTTTTGATCGAAATTTTGGGATAGGTTAGATTAGGTCAAATATACAAGGACCAATAATATACATGATCTGCGACAACAATATATGAGATAATTTTAACAACAAAACGTCACATATTACTATCTGCATATTGGAAAAATATTTTGCGGACTGCATTCAATAGTCACTATGTTCAACTGTCATATGATCATCTATCTAATTACCGATTTTGTGGCAAAATGTATGAATGGAAGTATTGGTCAAATGTTACTGTGAGTTTTCTGCATATTATCCAAGGAAAAGTTCAAACGAAATTTGCTCAAAAGTTAAAGTTTCAGAAGTGCCAAACGACTGCATACAATAACGACACATCACACTCGTCGAGTTGTCAAAATTTGAAAATTGTCAAAAGGAATTGCACGAATCTGCAGCGCATAGAAGTATTTTTGAGGTTAGCGGCTTGTGTCGGATGAGCGAAGACCAGTTTTCCTACTTTCAAAAATCCGCCGAAGCGTGCACGGCGGCGTCCGCGTATCCACAAACGATGCACAAATGACTTTTCGTCATTCTGCAGTGCAGAAGTTGCATTTCGTCATTTCGAACTTGACACCCCAGATGACGGTTACGGACGCGGGGTGGAGGCCGCGGAACTTTTGACAAACACTGACCCAGAACAAATGCACTCGCAACTAGTTTACCTAAGTATTATTTTGCACAAGTATCACTCGAGAGCACTTTCCGTGGTGTGTTTGGTGTATCGGAAGCGTGATGAGTAAATTCGCTAACGAATTGTGTCCGAAAGTTGTTTACTAAAACGGTTGTAGCGCGACGCAACGCGACTGAATATGGCCGACGCCGGCAGCGAACTGACGAAACGAACTGAATAACAAAAAACGAAGGCTATATAGCGCTAGTGCTGCCAACAATAAAATATATCTGGGAATTCTTTAGTTTTTGAAGATGTATTGGAAAATCGTATAATGCAGTGGCTGATTTATGTATAGGCTTTGGCCTGAGGACCCTTAATTGGAAAGGGCACCGTAGGGGCCCTTGTGTTTTTGAAAAATTTTTTTTTCATGAATCATAACTTTTCTCAATGGCGGATTTACTACATTGGGGGCTCAGGGTGCCAAAAATTTTTGGAGGCTCTATTACATATACGAATATCCAGATTATAAACTTATTTCTCCCTTCATTACACACAAATTATTAAAACCGGAAAAAAGTCTATCTATAAAAGTTCAATTAAAAATCTATACCAGTCCAATAAATAATATGAAATTTGAATCACTTTCTGAAGAAATTAATGAAAGCTTGAAAAAGGCGTTTGTTTGCACAAAAGCAAATTTCATTTTCTAAAATCGTCCTTTATCCTTCATTTTATGAAACTTGATCATTATACATATGTACATCAATAAGCGATAAAATGTTCGTATTTGGTGCTAAATTTGTGTGTAAGGAGGGGAAGAGATAGATTTCAAGCCTGAGCTTGTACATATATTTCCATATAGGGGCACCTAAAATTTTTTGAAACAAATCTGGCACTGATATAATGTTATAATAAAAATACATCATAGCAGAGATTAAGATTTCATATAAGATAAAATTCTCTTCATATTCATTACTTTTCTTATTTTTACAATTAGAGGAAAGCATAATGTTTCAAGTATAAAAATCTTTCCATTAAAAAAATTGATATTCTATTTAAGAAAATGATTAGCTTGGATCAACATAAATTTCCAGCATATAAAATAATACTTCAGTCATTCTCAAAAATTTTCCAATAAAAAAGGGTTTCCTTATTAAATGTTTATAATTTGAAATAACATAATAAATATTACATATTATATAATGATTATTATATTGAATCTTCAGTGTCATATAGATAGATGCAACTAGCTATCAGCGGCAAATAGTAGATTTATTGTTGACAAAAGCATAGGGGAATCATAACTCTACAGAAGATATAGAAAGAAGCACAATCTGCCTGCATACATCTGAAAGGAAACAACGACAATAAGTTTTAAACATTTAACGTGACTCAAGTATAAAACAAAATCTAAATGTACGAACATTTCTCAGTGAGTGATTCTGTTATGAGAACGGAAGCACTCGCGTTTTCCCCAGTGTTGTTAATTTCTTCTTGCTTATATGTACCATCTTCGACACAACAGTCTTTTTCCTCTATCATACCTCCTAAGCCTTCACCCCAGCTCTTTAGTGCTTCACGCTCCTCTAATCCTGGAGTTTTTATCGTTTCACTTTTTTCAATGAACGGATAAAAACATTGATCAGGATGCGAAAGCAAATCTAAGCTGCCATCAATTACAAAACAATTTGATTCTCTCAATACATCTATAATTAATGTAGATGTGGCTTTCGACTTTTGTAAATCGTCTTCCGAAGCTGTATCAACGTTTAGTTTTTGTGCTTGATGCAATAAGATTTCGGCTGGATCTATAAATGTCGCAACGACATGATCGAACGGATCGTGCACTAAATACGTTCGTAAACGTTGTGGATCAGTTACAACAAACGTATCAGACGCCTCTTCTAGCGAGGAATTATTATCGACACATGATAGTTCATCCAAGTCCATTTTCAACCCACTTTTACCTGAAAAATTTGCAATATTTAAAATATAATACATTATTTATATGAAATAATAGAAAAAATACAAGTAAAATCTTCTTTACTTTGAAATGGTAAATGTGGATCAGGCAAACAAAGATCATGTTCAGCGCCACGAGCTATTGGCAATAATGCTAAGCCTCCATATGACCAAGGACTTGCAACTCCTGTGTTAAAAAAGTTAATATAGTATCGTAAAAAAAACAACAATGTACTACATACACCTAAAGACAAAAAAAAGTTCCGGTCCCGATGCGTTGCATTCAAACCAATTTTTTTCCTAGAAATATGCTCCGATTTTTGACCTTTTTTTTTTGTATTATGAGGAAATGCAATATGCACACATGTGAACAACTTTCGTTATTTTTGAAATCCCGGCGGTGTTTTGCCAACCGTCTTCGTGTAAACGTCCAGTGAACTATGGAAAGAACAAAACAAATGTCCGTTGCGACAAAATCGAAAATCGTCGTTTTGTTGGAAGAAAAAAAATCTTTCGCAGAAATTTCTAGAAGAGTTGGATATTCTTCACGTGCTGTGAGTAATTTTGTCAGGAAATTCAGAGAAAGTGGCTCTTTAGAGCGAAAAAAAAAGGAAGCGGAAGAGGAAGATCGACAACTGCTCGCGATGACCGTCGATTAAAAAAATATTTTGATGAAGGATCGATTTCAAACTTCACAAGAAATTTATCAGAATTTGCGTCAACCAGTGAAGTAAAAATTTCGAGAGCAAAACAGTACATAGGAGGCTCCAAGAATATGGATTCCGATCAAGACGATCGGCGAAAAAACCTCTATTGACCCTAAAATGAGGAAAACTCGATTACAGTGGGCCAAAGAATATCAAAACTGGTCTTTAAATGACTGGAGGAGTGTAATCTATTCAGATGAATCAAAGATTAATTTATTTGCTCGGGATGGACAGAGATGTGTGCGTCGAAAGTCTGGTGAAAATTCCACGCGCATTGTGTCAAACCGACGGTGAAGTTTTCCCTTCGGTGATGATATGGGGCTGCATGACACGTTCGGTTTGGGGCCTTAAATAATTGTCGAAGGTACAGTGAATGCAAAAAAATATAAAAAAATCATAAAGAAAACGTTTTGCCGGCAATTGAGGATATTACTCAATATACCGATCACCCGATTTTCCAAAACGACTCTGCGCCTTGTCATCGAGCTCAAGCCGTTTGATAAATCCTTATTATTATTTTTTTTATATTTTATAAAGCGATTCCTGATACTATATTTTAATTACAAATTACAAAATACAAAAGGACAAAATCGAATTTCGTCTTTAAAATGGCCTGGGAACAGTCCGGACCTCAATCCCATCGAGCATTTGTGGGCCATTATAAAGACGAAATTAGCTAGAAAACAGTCGAAAAATATTTTCCAATTGAAAAAAAACATCGAAGAGATTTGGAGTAATGAAATAAATGAAGATATTATTAATAATTTGTATAAATCAATTCCAAATAGAATATTAGAAATAATTAAAAATAAGGGTGGTAATACCAAATATTAAATAGATTTAACACTTTTTTTTGTTTTATTTACTAAATTCTTAAACCATAATATAAACAAGAGTCTATAATTCTGAAACATGCAAAAAAAACCGTCACATTAATAAATCATGGACATTTCACGCTTTTGTATCATCTATGTAATTCGATACAGATGCCTTTCATCCCTTGTGGTCGAAGGTTCCCGACATATTTATCTTTTTTTTTAATGTTAAATGAAAGATCAGTTGTCTAGCTTCGTAAATTTATGAACCTTGAAAAATTTCGTCGTAAATTAGTGACTAAACGGAACATCAAAGGCGCGTATTAGGGACCCGGAACTTTTTTTTGTCTTTAGGTGTATATATGAAAAACTTGAAAATAAAAAGATTGGAGATAATTCAAAATTATCGTAAAGGGTTTAAACATGAAAAAAATAAAAATAAACAAAATAAAGCTTGCCAGTAGTATGACGCAACGAACCAACACTATTATCGTGCAGTATTTCCTCCTGAAACAAACAAAGCACGATTAAAAATAATTTATATAAGAAAAGCAATCATAAGAATGACGTTTATGTTTCGAAAAAGTTATGTCACAATAAAATTGTCCATTTCGAAAAGATTCTTTTTACGTTTATCAAACTTACTTGATGATCTGGAGGAATAGCCGGAGGCGTGAGAAGATCGTTATCTGTAACCACAGAATGAATTCCACCAACAACCTGAAATAACAGTTCCATGTTTTATAATATAGTTACAGACAGCTGTCACATAATTGAATTTGTAACAATTGAAATTGGTTATTGAATTTCTATAGAGTGATTTGTGACATTCCAAATACCTTATCTGCCAACGCAAGATTGGCTTTATGATGATGATGAGATCTATAGTTTAAATTGATTTTCGCTAGCTCCTGTTCCAGGTCCGCTAAATGTGCAACATTTCTACGACCTTTTTGCTGTTGGTTTTGGTGATGGTGATGATGATGATGATGGTGATGTATATCTGCATCACCATGCTCGTGCAACTGTTAATTAATATAAAGATTATAGATTGAATTGAACAATTATAAGAATTACTAAAAATAAAGAAATCACCTTATCATCGAGTGGCTGAGACACCACATTTCTAGACGTCGGCGACAAAAGTGGACTACAGGATACTTCAGATGGTGATTGGGGGGATAATGGACCCTGGAAATATTGAAGAACATTATATAAATCCAATTATTTCACAAACCTTTTAAAAAATTATAATTTACCGATATAGATGCTAGTTTAGCTTGCAGTGCAAGAAGATATGTATCGTAGGCTTGTCCCTTTTGCTGCCCTCTAGATCTTTGATCTGGACCTAAAATTTTCAAGTATTTTTTCATTTCGATTTCTAATATAATAGTTTTTAATTTAAAAAAAATATATATGTTTATATTTTCAAACATACCAACTAAATTGGTTTGATGATAAGGTGGCAATAAATCCTGAGTTCCTGTAAGTCCTGGAGTAGCTCCAGTTAGATCATACAAGTCTGAAAAGTAGAAAAACGTGAGTTATCCGCAAATGAAAAAAAGGGTAGAACTTTAATTGAAAATAATAACATACTCGCAGATCGAAGTAATGATGGATGTTGAGAGTTTCTCAAATAAACTCCTTGCAATAGTTGATGACTTGCTTGTCTGAAATTTTAACATAAACATCTTAAAAGTTTGATCGTTTCTAATAATTAATATAATAAAATTGTTAATTAAAAACATGAATAGAATTTTTTATCGAATAAAGATACTCACTCTCGGAGATTTTGTTGGAACAACATTCGAGACAAATTTTCATTAGACATCATCGGTTTCTGTCCAATTCCCAAGTTTTGATCAGCGTTGACAATATTCAAATTATTGTTAATAAGTTGATTGTTCAAGGCCGCCATTTGATTGGGAGCTAAAATCGGCTGACTTGGAAACGTTCCGAGTTGGTTTGAAATTGAAACTTGCAAAGGCGCCATGTAGTTGGGTTGAAGTTGTTCGGCTGCTAAATGATTGGCTTGAAATTGATAATTCAATATTTGCGAGTTCAAATTTGAAACATTCTGGGCGTTCAAAAAGTTCTGAATAGCTGTTTGAGGAAGCTGATTAGCGATGTTTATAATTTGGCTTGCTTGTGGAGTCAGAGTCGGTGTAGGACGTTTTTGACTATCAATTAAGGATGTAGAATTCGGTAGACTAGTTGCAATACTTAACGGTCCATTGACTGGATCTTTATTAATATTTTCCGGTTGTTGGGGCGAAGCGTTATCAGTAACAGCAGTAGCGAGGCTCTCCACGTTGCCGTTCATTTTTAAATGTGGCGAGATATCTAGTGAATCTTCTTTTACTTTGCTAACTTTAAATTTGGAAAACTTTTTCGGATCTGTTTTTAAAGCTTCCGAATACGAAACATTTGATGTAACAGCACTAACAGGTGGTACATCTAGAGATGGCGTCGATTTCAATAACGGTTCGCCGTTGCTAACTTCAGTACTAATATCATCTGTTTTAGGGACAACAGGGCTAACTACAAATCTAGAAACTTTCCGCACAGGTTTTTTGCTTTCGGTATTCGTTTGATCGGAAACATTTTCCTTGTCTTTATCGACTTCCACGCTTGGAACTCCAGGTAATGTTTCAGGGGAAGCACTATCAATTGGCTTTACAATTTGAATAATTTCACTAGTTTCTGTATTAATTTCATTAGTTTCATTCACATTATTTAACTTTATACTATCACTAGACGATTGTATCACTGATACAGGAATCTGTTTTGATTGACTAGAATTTTCTTGAATTGGACACTCTATTTGACTTTGATCCTGACTTTCGCTTAAAGCATTAGAAGAATCAATTTTTTTATCAACATTTAAAACACTATCGGGAGAGCTCAGATTTGACAATTGATTATCAATATCTTTTATACTCGTATCGGATGTATCAGTATTACTGTCCACAATAGAGATTTTTCGTTCTTCCATAATAGGTACATTTTCTTCTGCTACAATAGTTCCAGTATTATCTACTGCATTATTCAAAGTTTGAGGATCTGGAATGATGTTTTCTTTCAATGCGTCGTTAGTTGGAGTTACAGACGAATTGACAACTTGTTCATTTTTTATTTCTGTATTTGTTGGTTCAATAGGTACAGGATCATACACTAAATCTGTAATTAATAACTGATCGTGACTTGCAGTAGGAGTAGTACACTCGGAATTATCTTGATTTGAGTCTGTTAAATTTTCTTCTTTTTCAGTATTTTCAGAATCATAATCAGTCTGTGAAAGAAATTAGTCATGTTATAAATAAATATGACAAATATTTTTATAATATGTTCAATTATATAATTGTTACTTTATCGTTTAAATTAAGGCGTAAAGATGGAGGGGCCGGAAGAATAGGTATAACGTCCGGTTTTGCTGTTAATTGTGCAGCGATATCTTTAACCATTTCGATAAAAGCTGCACTTTGAGATTCTGGCAAAAGGGTGTTTGATACCTAAAAATAATAGAAAAAATTAAGATTTCGAATGAAATACTCTGAAAATATCCATATTACTTATTGTTAGTTAGAATTATTACCAAATTAGTGGCGATTTCTTCAGGATTAACATCAGTAACATCGAACTTGAATGTAACTTTTTTCGATTTAGATTCAAGATGACATTCAACAGATGTTCCAGAAACTGTAAGAACGCTTAATTTCGGAGTACCACTTCCTCCACCGCTCCGATCACCGCCGCCTCGTTTCTTTTTTGTAGAACGTCGTTTTTCTACAAAATAAAAATAAAAATTTAAGATAACATCGGAATTTGTTTGGAAAGCTATTAAGTTTCTATACCTTCAGAAGGTTGACTGGTAGCAATCTCAGAAGTAGGTTGCACGAGTTCTTCTGGCATTTCGGCCATTGGCGTCATGAACTGTTCATTTTTAGAAATATCATTATTTAAACCCATTGTGGATTCAGTTTCTTCGACATTTTGAATTGGCAAATTTTGAACAGGTGTGCCTTCGTGACTTGAGGTTCTCGACAAAGTATGAGCAACAGAAGAACCAAGACTTTCAGGTTTTTGTTCAACACTAGTCTGTTTTTGATACGATTGATGATTGACTTGCTGAGGTAGATTTGGAGCTATTTGTTGGTTAACATTACCAACATTCGGTGTTAGTTGTTGGAAATTTTGTTGCTGTTGTTGTTGTTGTTGTTGTTGTTGCATTAATTGTACATGTTGTTGATCAGGATATGCGATATTTAAAAGTTGCTGTTGTTGATATGGATCAATTTTCGGCAAAAAGTTTTGACCCGGGTTCATAGAG
Organism: Hydropsyche tenuis; assembly: GCA_009617725.1. Classification (NCBI taxonomy): domain Eukaryota; kingdom Metazoa; phylum Arthropoda; class Insecta; order Trichoptera; family Hydropsychidae; genus Hydropsyche; species Hydropsyche tenuis. The sequence continues at coordinate 274,662 of VTON01000122.1, read as the reverse complement.
TTTTGCAAAGGGATTGTATTTGAATTTTGAAATTGTTGCTGTTGCAGAAGTTGTTGTTGCTGTTGAATCACAATTTGCTGTTGTTGAGCAAGCTGTTGTAGTTCTAAAGTGTTTATAATTTGTTGCTGGTCGATTATCGGAATATCAGTTTGTTTTTGATCGAAAACAAGCCCTTGTTGTTGATAGTAGTGATTTTGATTTGTGAGCCACGCGAGGTTGGTTCGATCTATCAATTGTTGCTGAGCTTGAATTTGTAGTTCTTGCTGAGCAATTTGCAACTGTTGTTGTTGAAAACTGTTAAGTTGTTGCATATTTAATGATGGCGCTTGCTGCAACAATTCATGCGCTAATAATTGTTGATGAACCATAGCTTGTTGTGCAAGTTGTTGTTGTTTCTGTGCATTAATTTGTAATGCAAGAGAAGGAATATTCTGCTGTGATAAATTTGGAGAATCTAAAGAACCATATCCAAGTGAAGATACTGATTGAATCATAGGCTGCTGCAATGTTGCTCCTTGGGAATAAACCACTCTATTTTGATTTTGACTATTATCTTGTTCGTTGAATTCATCATTATTAGCAAGGACTTCAGATTCTCCCGAGCTCTTTTGGACAATAGGGATATTTGTTTGGTCTTGATTGTGTATTATCTGTGTCAATACATTTTGCAATTGTTGTAAAGACGGATCGATACTACTCCCTTGATTGATTTGATTGACAGAATCAACATTGTTTGATAATTGTTTTTCAATAGCCTGCTGAGCCATAAAATTTTGATTTTGGATTTGTTGTTGTAAAATTTGTTCTTTCATTTGATGACTTATGAAATCTTGAGCAAAACCAATTTGTTGTTGATTTGATAACATGACATTCTGAGACATTTGCTGAGGTACTGATTGATCTAATAGAATTTGTTGGGGTATATTTTGCTCCATAAGCAAATTTTGTTGATGATTGAGTAAATTAGGATCTTCAGTCATTAACGAAGGCGACATTCTAGCTTGCTGCAACAAATTCTGATTTAAATGTAGTAAATGTAATGTCTTCTCATCGGTAGCAAATTGTTGTTGAAAAATAGCATTTTGTTGTGCTTGAAGCAATTGTTGCTGGTCAATCCTATAAAACGAAAGAAGTTTAGTATTGCAAATATTATATTGAGAGTTTTAAAAATAATGCATTAACTACCAGTGTTGGTGATTAATATTAGACTGTAATATTTGTTGCTGATTATTAGAATTATAACTTTGTGATGGAGTTCCGCCGGAAATCTGAAAAAAATTGTTTTTTTAATTAATCAATAATTTAAATAGAATTGAAAAAATATTTAAATTTAAATTATCTATATTTCTACTCACTTGAGAAGATAAATATGGATTAGGAGAACCATACATATCCGTTGGACCATGGATATCTAGTTTGACTTGTCGCAATTGCTGCTCGAGTAGATACTGTTGTTGTTGCTGAGCCTTTTCTACTTCTTGATTAAACATCATTTGTGCTTTCTTTTCAGCTCGTTCACTGTAATTATAAATTAAATTATATGTCCAATTTCAAAATAAAATCAATCCCTTCACTTAATAGACCGTAGTAAAATAAAAATTTGAACAAAAAAAAAAGTAGTGACTTACCGATTTAAACTAATCAATTGAGATTTAAGTAATTTGTATACGATTCTTGCATCTTCCTCCATAATGAGACCAGACTTAGCCATTTCATTTGCAACACCTTCACAATCATCGTGAACGATGTCAAATTCAAATTGTATCGCTTCATTTTCTTTATGTGTATAAGATCTAAAATGCAAGCAAGCTAATATAGTGCCTAGTTTTGGTAACGATGCGAGAACATTGTGAATAGACTTACCGTTTTTTCGGATCGATTATTTTGAGCCTAAACTGAACATTAGTAATATCGGATGATACCACCAAATCTCGTGATACAAGCTCTAGTCGTAATCCTATATCTTCACCGAAAAACTCGTGATTCAATAACTCTTTCATCGCAGGTCTATATTTGAATGTTATATCAAGAATTATAAATATTAATAGTGGGTAGAATAATAAAATCTTATAATAAAAATAATATATCGTTTACCTATCGGCTCTATTAGGTTTTATACACGATTCTATGATATTTCGCACTTCTGGTATTGTAACTTTTTCGAAACTTTGCGGTTTAACACCCTGAAATTTTGAAATTATTTATTATCAAAAATCATTTCAATTTTTCACATGAATAAAGAGAAAAATACGTACAGATACAACTTTTTTATATATTTGTGCTGGTCCACTGCACTCGCTGTAAGGATATTCTCCAGTGGCCATTTCCAACATACACATTCCGAAAGCGTAAACATCAACCGATTCATCGTAGTGTTCTTCGTACATTTCTGGTGCCATGAACTCGGGAGTGCCTAAATTAATGATTAATGATCAAAACATGAACAGCTATTGGGTAAGAGGAAAAAAAATGTATTTACCGATCACTGATTTAGCAAAGCTTCTATTTTTAAGAGTGGCAAGACCTAGATCTCCAATTTTGACACTACCAGTAGTGCCGGTGATAAATATATTGTCACATTTCAAATCACGATGAATAATAGGAGGCGTTCGAGAATGAAGAAAATTTAATCCTTTTAAAATCTGTCTGCACCACGACTTGAGCACCTTAGGGTTAATTTTCTTAAATCGACGAAGATAGCTACACAAAATAAGCATTATTTTTATAAAAAGTGTATATAAAAATACAGCAAAAAGCAATGAATATATGTAAAACATACGCTTTTAGAGTACCAGATAACATAAGTTCTGTTATAAGAACAATATTTTTCTTTTTTGCAACAGTTACTTCCCAATAATTATAAAATCGCACTATATTAGGATGTTGGAGTTTTTTCAACATTTCTGCTTCTTCCCGAAATCGTAGCCTTTCTGTTTTGTTTAATTTTTTTTCCTATAAAAAAAAAAAAAAATTGAATCATTCAGATACGCGAAAAAGATGAACGAAAATTTGAAAAATATGCAAATTACCAATAATTCACACCAAGCAATTGCCACCCCAGTTTGAGTATCCAATCCACGATATACAGTTTTAAATGAACCTCGCCCAACTTCCTTATCATATTTGAAAAATCTTATAAAAAAATAAATATTTTTTAATTACTGACAAAAAAAATATTTCAACCAATAAAAGTTCAATTAATACCTTCCACACGGAGATACCCCAATTGGTTCTTCCTCATCTTCTTTTCCACTTTGTCCTTCAGCTCTATCTAATTTTTTTTGCAGTTCCAGCTTTTCTAAATCATATATCGGACCATATACCAAATCTAATAACAAAAATTATTGTTATTTTAATTAAATATTAAATTTATAATAATTATAGTGAAAAAATTGATACCCTTGAAATCAGTATTGTTCGTGCTAGTTGTGCCAGTGGATAAAGTGGTTCCAGGTGTTGCTGATGAATCTCCAGGAGCTTGAGGATCTGGACTATGGGCTCCCTGTAAGCCTTTTTCTTCAATTTCTATATTTTCTTCCTAAAATAGCGATCAAAAACAATCTTATTATTAAAAAAAAACTAAGATATACAAAACAAAAACTGGAATGTCACGTAACAGAATTTAAAAATATATATATATATATCTGTACTTAATAATGCGTCGTTGAATCGTCAGTTAAAAATAGGGTGTATTGATAAGAGTCCTTCTATAAACTGTTCCAAAGTGGATTGCAAAATAACAACAACATAAAAGGAAGTGCTCTCAACGCTATGGTCAATTGGATAATTTGTAAGACGTGAGTAATACAATAATACATTAAAAACCAGCACTTTGAATCAACAGTGGTTTTCAAATACAAATTTACATTGAAAATATATAAAAAAAAGTAACGATGTTTCGTGAATTAAAATGGTAAGTGTTTATAAAAGTTGATGCAAAAAATAACCAAAGAAAAATAAAAATTGTAAAACCTTCTTATATAATCATTCCATCTAATTTTCTATCTTTTATAAGAAAGTTGTATCTTTCGATCGGGGCATATATAAAATAAACTCGTTTGATATAGTCAAAGCAGAATGAAAATTGCAATCGAGCCAATGAGATAGACAAAGTTTCGTTGATAAATATATAATTGGACTAACCAAGTCTTGTTCTGAAATAAAAGCATCATCTTCTAATCGAGCCACAAGTTTATTTCCACTTGCATCAAGATCGGGCATGGGAGGAGGTGGAGGAGCTTGTCCAGACCCACGTCGTCTAAAATTTCCAACGCCACCAGCCTTTTGGACAAATTTTCATTGAAATAATCAATTAACGTAAATACTATACACAACATTATACTAGATTACTACTGAATAAAACAAGTATTTCAACTTACAACACTAGTAGATAGAGAATTCAAAACGTCATAATTGTTCTGTTTTGTGCACATAATAGAAAGTGCTGTGGTATAATGATCTTGAAGTTTATAAGGTGTGCCGACTCCTTGACTATTTCCCACAGTTTTTTTGCTTCCGAGAGCATGAGGAAGTTGGCCGAGAACCAGAGGATCGGCCGCAGGTACGACCACCTATAAAAAGGTTCCATATCTATAGTAAACAGAAAATTATCTATGTAAAATGCAATCTGAAAATATTTAAACCTTAAAAGTTTTTTCTTTGCCATGCACAGTTTTTTCTTTGGTGGTTGTGGTACTGGAATGGTGATGGTCGATAATATGATGTTGATTATGTACAACATGATGGTTCACTGAAGGCAACTAGAATTAATGAAAATGACAATTACATTCCGATGAAAGTCAAACATCCAAGAATTATCGAACATTCACATACCTGGGTAAATCTGCTCGACGTCAAGGGTAAATTCCTAGATTTAGGAAAATCAATTCTTTTCCCCATTCCGTATTTAGATTGACCCATTATGAGCTTTTTAGGGCGGTCGATGGAAGACAAAGAGGATTGGTCGTCTTCTTGAACATCTTGGAGCCGTCTGGCGTTGCTTCCGATCTTCGGCAGTTCTTTCTTGGCGGACGGACGGGCCGTCTTCTCCGGGCTCTTGTCATGTTTGCGAGTGAGGAGATTGTCTTTGCGAGTTTTAATGTTGCGAAAGGGAACGTTAGACGGGATGTTTTCCATGGTGTTGGGAAATTATAAAACGAAAGGATAGATGTTCGGTCGAAGATTCTATAAATAAATAATATCTAGTGAAATTCCTTAAAAACGCAAACGAACGGTAGACGATATTTTTTAGAAAAGTTTTTATAAATATTTTTCCATATAGAATCCATCTGTTTTAGCAAAAATACAAATAAAGTATCTTCCATTAAAATTATAACGATAAGCGATATAATATGGCAAACTGTCAAAAAACAAACGATAAAATGGCATACGAATAAGTGTATAAACTTAAATATATATATATAAGATATAACGTAAAACAAAAATAAATTTATTATAAAACGTTAAAAGTAAAATATCTAAATAATGTTTGTTACTCGTTAAAATGAAGTACGCTTTACAAACACGAAAACATATTTTTCACATGAGAAATAATGCTAAAATGAAGCCGACGAAAGTAGGGTCGAACGTACGCAACGGTATATAAACGAATATCAGTCTTTGAAGAATTTGGTTTTCATACAAACAAAAAAGAATCGAGCGAAAGCCTATCGATCGGTACGAAGATCGAGTCGCTGTTACGCGCCATGGGCTGCGAGTCTGAAACTAATGAAGACATCAGAAACGATAGCCGACACTGGGGATAGGAACGGGGTAGACTGTCACTGTCACTGTCGTTTTCTTCAGAGATTTTCTCCTCCAACTTTCGAGACGCATCGACTTCTGAAACAAAATAATTTTATCATTATTACCATTTCTTTTTCACACATGGAAACGAAAAGTGAACTCTGAATATCGGTATGACTGTAAAAATAGAAAAAGGAATGAGGAAGAAGTGGTAGACATAATAAAGGACTTATTGAAACGATAGGTCGATTATGTGACGAGACATAAATGGGAGACAGATATGTCAAGTATTGGAAAAGAATTAATGTATGAAACACAGTGGATGAAAATCACTAAAGAGAGACGGAGGTCTTCATGAAAATTAGTGCACACGAAGAAGACAACGATACATGGGTTATCACATTGTTACAATATTCTGATTTGGGTATATTGCGCAATCGAAGACGCAAATGAAAATGGGCCAATCTTGTGGTGAGGTGTTAGAATGGAAGATGGACATATAAGTATTGGAAAAGAATCAATGAAAAAAATCTTGTGGCAGTGAAAAGTAAACGGTATAAAATTACCGTGAGAGTTAGGAAAAGGAACTTGTGAGAAGTGACTGACATCATCAATTGAGTACCAATAAAACAAATAGTACAAGTTTATTATTAGTGGAAATATAATAAAAACAGTATATGAAACAAAATGTACAGGGTAAACAGAAGTCTCTGTCTGGCAGCGCATGGCAAAATAATGTACATGCAGAAGACGACGATATAGGAACTGTCATATCGTCTGATAGTTGAAACAGGATTAATAATCGTAGAGATGGAAGAAGGAACTTGAGTGAGAATTAACAGACATAATATATCGAAAGACTACAGGCTGATTATGCGGTGAGACATTCATGACGGACATGTCGAGTATCGGAATCAACAAAACCATGCAAAAAAATTTCACACAAATGAAAAGCCAATAGGAACGACCGCAAGACACAAAAAGAAACTCATGAGAATTGTTAGACATAATATATCGAAAGACAACAGACTGATTATGTGGTGAGACATTCAAGACGGACACATCGAATATCGGAATCAACAAAACCACGCAAAAAAATCTCACACAAGTAAAAAGCCAATAGGAACGACCGCAAGACATGAAAAGAAACTCATGAGAATTGTCAGACATAATATATCGAAAGACAACAGACTGTCTATGTGGTGAGACGTTCAAGACGTTCACATCGAGTATTAGAATCAACAAAACCACGCAAAAAAAATCTCACACAAATAAAAAGCCAATAGGAACGACTGCAAGACACGAAAAGAAACTCATGAGAAGTGTCAGACATAATATATCGAAAGACAACAGGCTGATTATGTGGTGAGACATTCAAGACGGACACATCGAGTCCTGGAATCAAAAAAACCACGCAAAAAAAATCTCACACAAATAAAAAGCCAAAAGGAACGACCGCAAGCCACACGAAAAGAAACTCATGAGAAGCCAGACCATCGGCGGCAAAGCGTCAACCCCCCGACAGCCACCCCCCCCGCTCCACCATCACCCCCTCAACCTCGAATCCCTTGCGCAACCCAACTCCTCTGACTTTCCTGCCGCCCGACACCTGTCACCGCTCAGCTGACCGGCGCCGGGCGGGCGGGGCGCGGGGCGGGGGTCCCCCTGCCCCCCGCGGCCCATGGCATCGCCATGAGTGAGCGCCTCACCTGGGCAAGTCAGTGCGCTTCTCTGTGCCGGCTCATGTCGCGCGAACGCCAGCCGCGGTCGGTGTCGCGGAGTCGCACTGTCGCGGCCGCCCTGCTCTTTGCGCACACTCGCGCGGTACACACATCACACATGCGAATGGGGAGAGGGGCATAAAGGCGCGGACGGCGGCCATTGCGCGGTTTATTTACGCATTATCGCGCGGAGGGATTCGGGTTTCGGGCGGATCGGGGGGGAATGATGATGGGGGGGTGTTTTTGGGTTTTTGGGGATTTTTTTGTAAGTTTTTGTGCGGATGATTTTTTGTTTTTGTGTTGGGTTGTTTTTGAAAAATCAGTTTTTTCAACTGTTATGGTCAAAAAAAGAGAACAGTTATCAAAAAATTGTTTGTTTTTAACAATTTTCTTTATAATTGTGTTTATTATTAAAATGGAATAAGTCATTTAACGTACCAAAAACACCACTATTTTACAAGGAAATCGTTAATTTCCACCATTAATAATGTAATCGTAATGTACATACAGCCGTAATTAGGATTTTCAAATCATCCCTTGTGTGCCCCCCTTTAAAACAATTTAATATGAAAAAAAAGCGCCGCAGTCAAATTTTTTTTAATAAAACTACATAATAATAGTTAATGATAATAATAGGAATGTTAAAAATGCGCTTAAAAATTAATTTTTGAATTTAATCATCATCAGTCTCATTCTCAAATTCATCATTTCTGTTGTTATATTTAACTACACTACTTATTTGGTTCAAAAGTTTCTTTTTTTCTTTTATTTCTGTATATAAAATATAGTAAATAGTACGAACTGCGTAAAATTATTGTCAAAATTGAAAAAGAGGATATTCTAGGTATATTGCAAAAAAGAGAGAGAACAAAAGAATTATGTTAAAAAAGAGAACATGTTCTCTTTAAAAGAGACCTGTTGGCAACCCTAGTTATGGAATATGAGGATAATGATTTGCAATCGATAATGAAAAATTAATGGAATTGTATAGTTTGGCCTGAAGGTAATATTTTGCATCGATCTGTAAACGCTGCCATCGCTCTATAAACAATATGTTTCATATTCAAAATTAGAACGTTTTTTCAAAAAAAAAAAAAAAGACATCAGAGCATTGATCAAATCATGAATTATAGGATTTCTGATGATTGACGTGCTTAGTCGATCTTTTGATTGATCGTTTTTGATTTTGTAGTCTTACAAAATAAAATGGTTTTATCGTACGTTCAATTAAGATAGAGACACTGAAAATCAGAACGAATGAACACCTTGGGAATAATATAAAAGTAATTTTAAATTAATCGTCATTCGGAAGTTTCTAAATGTATAAAAATTAAATTGTGCAAATTTGTAGCTGATACAATTCTTGTTCGATTTTTTTTCAGTATTTTCTTATTGGGAAAGTACTTTGCACAATTTTCTATAATAAATTATCTTAACGATCGAATTTATTGAGAAACCGACGCTTACACAATTGAATTAAATTAGCAATGATGAATTTCAGGTTTTTTTAGTAGCAAAATTTTCATGATATTCCAATATTACATACAACAATGTGACTCGTCCATCGGTAATACTTCGAAAAAATCTGATGAGATACCTACTAATTCAAAGACATTTTTTATTAGGTAGTGCAATAAAAATATACACGAATTCCGACAAATTTCGAATATTTACTTACAATTAGAGCAAGCTTGTTAAAAATGTGGACTCACCGTGTACATACTCAAAATAGTTTGCTCAGCATGGGTGACCAGACGTTTGCCCAAACGACACTAGCACATACGACACTGGCACACACCAGCAGTAGCACACACGACACGTTTTATGGCAATTGGAGGACTACATGATGGTTAAATGATCCAATTTATGCTATGTTTTATTTTAATCATACTATTTTTGCAGGTTTTTCTACGCTCGGTGTTGTAGTGTGTGTGCTACTGTCGGTACGTACCAATGTCGCATTCGCTAGTGTTATTTGGGCAAACATCTGATAACCGTAATCAGTCAAATGCAAACTCATTTTTCGCTTCTTTTGAAATAAATTCGTGAGGATTAAAAAAAAACAATGAACACTTATTTCACGTATTAAATACATGTTTTCGTGAATATAAAATAATTTTCAATTTAAATATTTCATAGACGACGAGCAGCGAGTTGAAATAATTTCAATTTTTGTCTTTGATGACAAGCGAAATATATCAAACGAACAATGGCCGTAAAACGCGGCGCTTAGTCGACCACAACCGATACGTCAAGTTGTACATCCACAACTCCAAATTTGCACATTTGAAAATGGGAAGCGGCGAAAGCGGGGGAAGCGGGGGCAGCGGCGGGGGACAATGGAGCCTCATAGAAAGCGACCCTGGAGTCTTCACCGAGCTCATCAGGGAGTTCGGCGTCAAGGGGCTGGAAGTCGAAGAACTGTGGAGCCTCGCTCCAGACGAGTTCGAAAGACTCCAGCCCATCCACGGCCTCATATTCCTATTCAGGTGGGGAGCCGAAGCCGAAGCCACCGGAGGCTCGATAGTCGAGGATTCCAGATTAGACAAAATATTCTTCGCTAGACAAGTCACAGAAAACGCATGCGCTACCCAAGCCGTAGTCAATCTGCTGATGAACTGTAACCATCCCGATCTCGAACTCGGCACCGCTCTCACCGATCTGAGAGACTTCTGCACCACGTTCGATCCTTTCTTGAAAGGACTCACGCTCACCAACTCTCCCCTCATACGCACGGTTCATAATTCGTTCGCTAGACAGACCCTTTTTGAATGCGATGCCAAAGTCGCTTCTGACGACAACGAAGCCTATCATTTCGTCGGGTACATCCCCATAGAGGGCCGTCTGTACGAACTCGACGGACTCAGGCCGGGCCCTATCGATCTGGGCGCGATTCCGTCCGACAAAACGTGGATAGACGTCTTCCGGGAAGTGATCAAAGACAGAATCGATAAATATAGCGAGGGGGAGATACACTTTAATCTCATGGCGCTGGTTTCGGACCGCAAGATGATCTACGAGCGTCAACTGGCCGAAATCGTGAAGCAGATGGAAGAGAGCGGAATGGAAACGGACGAGCACAAAAAAGAAACGTGCCGATTGCAAATGTTGATCGACACCGAAGTGCAGAAACATAAAATTTACCAGGCCGAAATCGCTAGGCGGAAGCACAATTACTTAGCATTTATTGTAGAACTTTTGAAAATTCTCGCCAAGGAAGGAAAATTGATGCCGCTCTATGAGAAGGCGAAAGAAAAAGCTGCGCAGAAAATTTCTTTCGACAAAACCGACGACAAATCCATTCAAAAAGCTGTAAGGAAACTCGATATATAAAAACCATTATGTTTTATAATACTTTTTTCGATGAAATTGCATTTGTGTACATCCTGTGGAAATGGTATTTTTTGTACAGAATTTTTAATTTTTATTCATGGAATCCAAAAATAAATAAATTTCAGTATTTCTATCGTTATTATTTTTGTTTTTTATTTCAAATTTATAGAGGAAAATTGGTTGTCGACTGGATCACAGATTGTAATAAGGGAAAAAAAAAAAATTATCAAGTACACTAATCAATGATGTTGAGTTGTAAGTAAAACGGTTAATAGATGGATGTGATAGTATATTGTTTATCACCTGAGATAGTGTAAAAGCCTTGTTTTTAGTATTTGAAAATTGACTTTTACAAATATTTCAAAATGTGACCTTGAAAATTATTTATGTGTATAGTAATAGTATTGAGATTTATATTATTTACACAGAATTGATTGTATTTAGTAAATAGTTAAAATTTATTTATCATTAATCACCTGCAGAGGCATTATAAATTGCTCTTATAATTCAAATATAAGAAAAATTTATCAAATTGATTTTGTTTAAGATTGAAAGATAAGTCACTTAATAATCAATTTAAGGAGAAAAATCTACTATTTTGAAACCATGAAAGGTGTTCAAAACATTTCAATAGTATTAAAATTACAGGCACATATTCAGAACAATCATTCACATTAAGAAGATAATTTTTTTAGTTACAGAAAGTGGAAAATTCTAATACATAAATCACTGCATACAAGGACTACAATAGATCAGGCAATTCCAACATTTCGGACTGTCCGGGCCGCATCAATCATAGTGTGTTGTAAAAGGCTGTACACAAATTTCATGTTTCAAAATTACCTGTAAATTTTTCATTTAAAAAATAATGTGTATCGAATTATTGGTAAAACTATTTCAGATAAGTAAGGTTGCATTAAGTCAATTACAAGTTCAATAATAATTCAAAAAAATAATCCAATTGAAATACGAAGGCCGCACTTAGAACAAGCATGCAATAGATAAAAGTTATAATTAAAATATTTATACAAATGACTTGAAAATTTTTTATATTCAATAAACTATTAATCAAAGTTATTTTAAATTTTCATTAATATTATGTATTGATTCGATTAAAGCTATGCAGCAATTGGCTTGGCTGGCAAATGGATGTGATATTGAACTGCTGACTGGAAGGGTTGATTTTTAATATGCAAACATCTTGAGATTTACCTTCCCCTTATCGTAATGTATTGAGTACATGCGATAAGGAAAAATTTCCTAACTTCCAAGAGTATATAAGTATAATATACGATATAAAAGTGGATGATTTCGTTCTCACAAGAATTTTTGAAAAACTTCTTGAAGTTAATTAAATATTAATTTCCGGTACAATGGAATGTGCCAGAAATACCTAATTTGAAAACCTCTCTTTGGTGTAATTAAATTTTACCTAAAAATAAATTTAGTCAACTGGTTTTGAAGAGTGAAATATTAAATTGAATTTCAAGTATTATAATCATCACCTAACTTGGCAAAGACTGTGTTTATCAAATAAGAGATTAAGACTACACGCTATATTTGTTTGTGAGAAAACCGTTATCAGTTGTGTTTGTTGATTCGTTCACAAGTGGTTGCCTAAATCGAAGGGCTACATCATTAGTGAATTATAACTTGTAAGATATTCAGTAAATTCTTTATTCGTATTGTAGAATTTCTGTATTTACCCAGTGAGTAGGCAAAGTGAAAAGTTTTGATAACTAAATGAACATTGAATCATTTTAGTGAAGAAACTATTCAAAATATTAGATATTTTAAGTACTATCAAATAGTGAAAAGTTTAAATTAATTCAAAACAACCAAATTATTGAAAAAGTGTCAATTTTTAAATACATTTTGTGTAGTTTCAGATTTGATTAATAAAATGTTGAAAATTGGTTTTCTTGGTGGTGGATGTATGGCGAATGCCTTAGCAAAAGGTTTTATGGCAGCCGGTAAGACATATTTTATTCAAGCTTTTTATTAACTTATTTAATATAATATTTAACTTAAAATTTTAAAAGAGTTTAAGACAGTACATAATATTCAATAGCAAATTTATTAAGATAGTGGGCATCATCTACGCTCTAATAAATTCTTATCAATATACGTAACTAAAATTATCACTAAATGTTATTTACACATCCATGAACTTTAGAATTTCATAATATTTAGAGATAAATTAAAACAATTTTAGTAGATGTTAATAACAATTCAAAATAATATTTTTTAGGTTTAGCCAAAGGTGAAAATATAATCGCTAGTGTTCATCCGTCTGATAAGAAATGTGCTGAAGATTTCAAGGTTTCAGTAATATCAAAATAAAAAATTCATTTGATGGAAATTTTTATTTATTTTTTTGTGATTTTAGGCACTGGGAGCAAATGCGATATTTGAAAATTTACCTGTTGTGGATAAGTCAAATGTTGTCATAATATCTGTCAAACCTTCAATAGTTCCAATTGTTTTACAAGACATACGTTTGGTTAAAAATATCAAAGAAAAACTTTTTGTATCTATAGCAATGGGTGTAACTTTAAAAACATTAGAAGGAGTATGTTTTCGTTTGATTTTTACATAATTAACATCTTACACATCATGGCAACAATATTAACCGCTTCACCGTGTTGGTCACCGGTGACCGACACGATGCAGCCGTCAATATTAACCATTAACCACGATGTTAAACATGTTGATTCAATTATTGTTATCATTTAAATTTCATAATAATTTACAAATCCTTTTCAACTCATCAGAAATTACCAGATTGCAGAATAATCCGAGTAATGCCTAACACCGGCGTAATGGTCCAAACCGGTGCCGCAGTTCTTTCAGCAGGAACCAAAGCTAACGACCAAGACATAGAATTGGTTAAAAGTTTGTTTTCAGCTGTCGGCACATGTGACCAAGCACCAGAATCCATGTTGGACGCAGTCACAGCGCTGAGCGGATCAGGACCAGCATATGTATTGACAACTTTTATTGTAATATACAAAAAAATTTGGATGATTCGAAAGAAAATTTTCAGGTTTACATGATGATCGAGGCTATGGCGGATGGTGGTGTGAAAATGGGTTTGCCAAGATATCTGGCTCAGAGATTGGCAGCCCAAACAGTGATCGGAGCTGGAAAAATGGTCATGGAAGCGGATGGGAAGGTTCATCCGGCACAGTTGAGGGATAATGTCACCAGCCCTGGTGGATCGACGGCTGCTGCACTTCATCATTTGGAAAAATGCAGTAAATATCGTCTCGAATTAATATTCCGAAAAGTTATAATAATTTATTAACATGATCTCATTTTTGATTGAAGGTTTCCGCGGAGCAGTGGTAGGCGCCATTGAAGCTGCAACGGAAAGGTGTCGAGAAGTTGCCAAGGATTGATCTTGAGTTGTTCCAAATAAAATAAATTAATTTTGAAATTTCCGATTTATTCATTTTTGAAATAATATTAAACAATTAACTTATGTAAGACAGTTTCGGTAACTGTTAATCACTCAGTCTGCGTAGTTTTCCAATTCTTCATCTTGCACTAAGAATCTCATGTCTGCTTGGTTTTCACTCAAACTTCCCGTTCTCGTCCATCTTTGATGTAAATTCGTGAATCCTTTCGATAAATTGTAGCAATGATTTGAGACCAGGTTGAATCTGATCACTACAGGTATAGCCACCAATAACGCAACAACAATTACTATTAAAATGATTAACAACGGTGATGTTTTGCTTTCGAGTTTGTTTTCAGTATGAAGTGAATCTGAAAATATTAATGCATTATATAGGATCTCAATGTTCAATAAACTGATTTTGTTTTACCTTTTTTGTAAGCGGATATTTTTTCCACTTTATTTTTCGAAATGTCTTCCGAAAAAACAACTTCGTCGTCGTTATAAACGGATGTCGTGCTTTTCAATTTTCCATCTACATGTCTTCCATAGTGGCCAAAATGTTTAGAAACACTTTCTGGTACTTGTGTGGTTTTCGTGTCATTCTCAGGCAATATTTTTCCACTATTGATTTTATCGTTTGTTGTGTTTGATTTCTCAATTTCGTATTTGGTATCATCGTTGAAATCAATTTGAATAATTCCCAAAGTGGTCTGATTATTTTGAATTGTTGCTAATGTCGATTTAGTGGCATTCGTTATTGTTTCCGAGGCTGGAGTCGTAGTTATTATTGAAGAATTGGTCACATTCGTTGAGCTTTGGGGCAACTTTGTCGGAGTTTTTTCCGTCGTGGTTTGATTCACTGTCAATTTATTTTTTATATCAGAAGATTTATCAATGAATGGAATTCTAGTAGCTGTAGCTTTTTCCGGTGTTGGTAACATGGGTGGTTTATATTTATCAATTTCAGTGGTTCCGAAATTATCAGTAGTCCACGTGTCAGATGTTTGAAGCGATTTCCTACCGGACTCTTCAGTATCTAAGCCTAAAATTTATATTGCCATATTAACGTTTGTTGTATAAAAATAAAATTTTATAAAAATATTACCAAATAAGCATAGATCTTTATAATCAAGACAACATGTATCATTTGCATCACATGTTTGATGACATTGACATATTATGCTTTCACCATCGAAAGTTTTAATTAAATTGTTGGTTCCACATCGATTCAGACAAGAATCTGTAAAAAAAAAATAATCAATTTGATGATCAAGTATTTATATGATATTATATATTAATTTGATACCTGTGTAAATCATTAAAGATGGCGTAGTTGATTCTGCATCTGATCTAAAACGAGTACAATTATCACCTTGTAAAATCGAAACATCATCGATTGCTATATCACTGGTATAGCTCGAGCCTCGAATGCCCTCGATAACTATCTAAAATCATTTAATATATGAAAAAATAATATTTGAAACATATAAATTTCGTAATAATTTCTCACCTGAAAATTAGACTCCATTGGCACCAAATCGAAATATCCTCGATGCCAAAAGTTTCCCTGATTACCATTTTTTTCGAATCTTTTATAATCTAGCGTAGTGTCTTCCATGACTTTTTTGAATTCGACATTTTCCGGATGAACATAGACTCTCAAAGAACCAGTCGATTTACCATACATGTGATAATAAAATACAAAGCAATTGTTTTTAGACAAATTTCCTCCGTACAATGGTGATATTAATCTGGCACTATCGTTTTCTAAACGGGACGTACTTTCGATGTACATGTAATATCCTGAAACGAGTCGTTCCAGAATCATCTAAATATTTAGATTGAATAGTAAGCGAAATTAAATATGTTTACCGAGTTGTCCGCTGCCATGAGTATGGTCGAACGATGGACCTGTACCTAAAATCCCACTTGGAGTACCCAAACATTTTCTTTTCCAATCGAAATCATGTTCGGGATCATTTACCCAACCACAGATTGATGGTGTTTCAAAATCGCACGTTAATGCTAGTACTTCATTCTGTTCAGCTGCAAGAAATAATGTGAAAAAATATGTGTTTTTGATCAAATATGAATACATATACAGTTGTTCCAAAAAATATATACACATTTTGGAAGTTCATAAATTTTATAATTTTTTCATTAAAACTAATTTTAAATCAAGGGTTAAATTTTAAATTAAGAAATTTGTAGTAAAATGATATTGAAATGATGAAAATCTCATTTAATTGTAAACAAATTTTGAACAAATTTTCTAAAAAATACACATAAAACTTGATGATATTTAAATACGAGACAATTTTAAAATAAGTACTTGTTTTTAACACTTAAAAAACATATTAAAAAATTTCTATAAATCAAAGAAAAGAAGAAGTGCTCCATGAACCGATGCGAAATTTCATAGATATTTATTTAGTGAACAGTTTGTAACATGAAAATTCTATAATTGCGCACCTAATGGCATTTAAGCACACATATTGAGCTATAAAAAGTAAATTTTTTAATTTTCAATAAAACAAAAAACTTTTATACTTCCGTTATGTTAGAAAAATCGAATCTTATTTTCTTTATGATGAAAAATTGAATCTATGTATGTATGTATAATAGTTTAGAGGTATCATAAAATTCCAGGATTCTCTAAACCTCGTAATAATAATTTTTTTTAATGGAAATTTATCGAAAATAAAGTTTATTTTGGCCCAAAAATAGTAATAATTAACAAGTTGAAGGCAAAAATGAAAAGAAAATTCACCCGAATTTTGAACTATGCGGTTTGCGTTGTTTGGATTTTCATCGCTCCACCTTCTAAGTAATTTCTGATTCAGAACGCTCATCAATTTATAAAATTGTAATAACTATAAAAATTCTACACCTCCCTTCTTCAATTTAAAGTTTCAACATTAACCACATCTCAACAAATATCAATGTTATAATCATTCAAAGTGTGTATATATTTTTTGTGACATACATTGACACTTTGGTTGTGCAACATTCCATTCTTTTCCGTTGCATATTGCTCTCAATGGTCCGATCAACCGATATTGTGGATGACAGAAAAACATAACCTGAGTCTTGTTTTTCAAATAAAACTGCATTCCGTTCTTCAGAGCAGGGAAAAATTCACATCCCGACTCTGTAAACATCACAGAACAAATCAATAAAAACCACACAAAAACGACGAAATTAAAAAAAAAACTCACTTGCGCAAAACGGTTCAGTCATGTCCCATTCTCCGTTTTTGCATTTAGCATATTTTCCACCGATCAACTCGAAGTCCTTCTTGCAAATAAACCGAGCCATCTGACTACTTTTGCGGCCTGCATACTTCACAAATCCGTTCGGGAATTTTATCTTGGAACAGGGTTGATCTTAAAACACAACAACCATCATTTTCGACGAACTGATCACAAGCCCTGATTCCGAACTACGAACCCTCAGAATAAACCAGCTCGCTGATGACCATCAGGGAGACGAATCCCCACAGCAGCTCGTTCAGACTGGGAGTAAGCTTCATGTTGGCTGTTCGCATGGCATCACAAGTTCCTCCTGATCCTCAGGTCCGTTCCCAAGTCGAAGTCGAGGATCTGCGACTCTCCATGCTCGTCGAACATC
The DNA here is from genome assembly GCA_009617725.1 of Hydropsyche tenuis. Taxonomy (NCBI): domain Eukaryota; kingdom Metazoa; phylum Arthropoda; class Insecta; order Trichoptera; family Hydropsychidae; genus Hydropsyche; species Hydropsyche tenuis. The sequence goes on along the minus strand of VTON01000122.1, from coordinate 256,830 downwards.
TGCAAATGGTCACTGGAGGCAATCTTGCTGACCGCTTTGTGGGTGTTTCGGCGATAAAGCGGTCCGATATTCGAGATTGGCGGAAGTTCGTTTCCTGCTAAGTCCTGGAGAATGGTCGTAGTTTAGCTTTGATATTGTGGTTGTTCATGATAACGTATCGTTGCAAATGTTACAGATTGTAATTTCTAACGGAGACTGTTTCGTGACATTGAAAAGCATTGTATTCGTTCGCGATACGTTTGTTTGGTGAACGCGGCGAATATTCAAAAAGCGCCAAACGATAAGATATGTCGTGAAGAGTTAAAAATGCATCGTTCGAGTGTGTGTACTTGTTTGTATTCTAGTTTGGGCGTTTTGAGTATCTAGATAATAAGAAATAATGCACTTTCAGTCCTCTTCATATAATTTATTCATTTGACAAAGAATAAATTTGTACAATGAAGAACCTCAAAGGTAGACTGTGAGAATGCACTCGTCGAAGAAAATGCCATTTACAAGATGTAATAAAAAAATTCTCAATTTTGATTTCTATCTCTCAATTAGCGAGATATAGTGATTCAAATTTTGTCATTAAGTTTTTTTTACGGATTTTCTATATTTTAACTGAGCGTTTAAAAATTTCCCGTCTTTCTGTATCACTCTGTATTTTAAATCATAATATTATATTAAAATAGTAATCGTTATATTTTTTTAAAACATATAGCATTATTTATGGAAGTATTATCGCAACAGGATTTGAATAAAGTGCTAATTGCGAAATATACATATCAACTGATATATTAAAAACGAGACCAGGAATTTATTATATATTAATTCATTTTGATATAAAATTTCATATTAACGATCTAACATATAATATAATATATGAGATAAATAAATTAGAAGATTTTCGCCCGACTTGAACCTTTCAAGCGAATGATATAGTCAAAAATTTATTACAGCACTTGAGTTTAAATATAACCATCACACGAAACGATTATGAGGCGTTACAGTTTACAGTGCTGAATTATGGCCGAGTTGTGAATAATTGAAGAAAAAGTCAACAAATTAATAATTATTTCATGTCAACTAGAATTTATTATTAATAATTCTACTACCTTTACAATTATTATCAAAAGTTTTGATATTTCCAACTTTTCAAAGAGATTGAATGCTGAAACCGTTCTATGTTAATGAACAGATCCATGCACTGACATGCGCTTAACTTTATGAGAGTTTATTCAACAAGGTCAAACTATTAACAAAAAGCTATTTTTTTATTCAATCAAAATTTATATTTTGACAAGGACGATCCTTGAAATCAAAGCTTTGACCCATTTCCATCAAAACAGGAAAATAAAATGAAAAGTAAATAGATCAGAAAAAATAGGACAAGGTGTAATGAAAATAATTTTTCATTTCATACCTGAGTATAGTTAATGTTTTAGCGAAAATTGTTGTGGTCAATAGATGGATAAAAGCACCGTTGATTGAGATTCGAAAAAATGCTTAATCTTATAACAATGATACTTCGAAATATAAACTGCATATAATTACCATTAAATGCATTTAGAAATAAACACACTGTTATTTTCATATCAAAACTATAAAATAATTTTCCTGTTACGGAAAGTCAACGACTTTTATATGTGCATTCGCTTCACTTTTATCGATGAACTTCAAGTCAAATCCGTTAAAAATAATCAGTTTTTTTCCAATAAATTCTCGAAGACATATCGAAAGGATATTGTTTATGACTTTTGCTTATAACAAAGCGTAAAATTTCTCGGGTAAATTTAATTCGGATGCAGTTTTGATTTGGAAACAGTTGCGTTCGCGTGTCGTTGCTCGGTCGTTATTTATAGATAGAAAATGCGGAACAATATTATGAAGGTGCGCTCAACGACCCACAGGTGATGAAATTGTGATGAAATTGCAGTGATGAAGAATACAATTATGGTATATTTTTAAATTTACTCTGCGTATTTCGGGTATTTATCACCTGTTTATCGTTTTTTTTATTTCAGTTCGTGTGAATGGTTCATTCAAATACTTTTCTAGAGTAATATTTTTTGTTAAGAGAATCTGAATCTTAATATTTTTATATGAAATATCTGAATACAGCGAAACCTCGATTTTACGTGTCCGAAATTTTAGTTTTTCCCTTATTTACGTTCAATTTTCGGAGTCTCGAAAATTCAAAATTTTGGATAACTATGTTAACCCTCAATCTATAATACGTTTTTGGTCGTTCCTTTCAAAAACTTAAAAACGAGGTTTCTCCGTATATTCATACAAATTTAAATATGTACCTCTATAATTATCAAATAGTCAATTCGATTATTAAGATTATGTTAACAGATTAACGGTCGTGATAATACTAAACGAATGAATAATATAATACCAAATAATTTTAGAATCGCACGAATAATAATTATTTTGAATACGTCAACTTTATATTAATCATTTACATATAATATTGATTTGATTTATTATTGTCAACTTGATTCGCGGAACGCATCTATAAAATCATTGTTCGTTTGTAGCTATTTTCATCTTCAAAGTATACCTTGGCGCATTGTTGTGATGGATGATCCATTTGTCGAGTCTTTTCTTCCGAGAACCTTTACAACATCTCTAATTAGCACTAATTCTTGACCTTTTTCGTATTCAATAAATTTTTGACAACTTCAAACAATTTTATTAGATATTTATAATTTTCAGAGTATTGATACAAAATACTACTGTTAACGTTTCATTAACAATTATTAAGAGACCTCTATCGATTTTGCAATATAACAAAACAACTTTTATACAAAAATATTGATAACATTACCATAAAAAAAACGATTCCAATAATGATGATGATACTTTCATTTAAAAATAAATAAATTGAGATATGATTATATTGAACAAATCAATACAACACATACTCGTCAATAACACAAACAAATAATGAAAAAATAAACATAGCAAAAAATTCCGACGATTCAATTGGCAGCACTGGGCGTCAGGTGAGTTGGTCACCATGGCGGCGGCAAAAAATGCGCGCGGCAGTGCAGCCGGGTGAGCAGCCGCGAATGTTTCGGCTAAATATAAACGCGTGTCCACCTATTAATAATTGGAAAGGTAACGTGAACCGCCACTGAACGGGAATGCCGCGGGAATGCGCTGCCGCCGCGCGGTTGGCAACACTGGCGCATTTTCGCCGCGGCCCAAAGCAAACGTCACTTTTCGATTTCGGCGGAATTGTGGCTCTTCGTTTCGGCCGATGGAGGCTTTGATTTGCGCTATATGTGTTTTTTTAGCGACAATTCAAAGCGGAAATTTTGGAGGGAAACTTCTATGGGAGCGTCAGTATGAATTGGAAATGAAAATATTTTTTTAAATATGAAAATTGTTATTTTTTTATTATACAAACGATTAGGATGTAATAAAAAAAATTAGTACATATATGACCACTACTTGCGTTGGAAGTTATGCCTCTAAACCTCTAATAGTCATTCATGGAAATTTTATAGCTGAAACTACTAGTAATGATATGGGTTAAAGGAATTTAAGGATAAGTTCAAAATTCGAAAAATAATTTATAATACAACAATTAGAATAGTAGGTATGCCCCAAATCACCCAAATCTACGGGACAAAAACGGTGTGGGAGAAAACTATGAGGGGTCAACTTTCGGGGGTCAACTTTCATTCTATGAATTTTTTGGTAGCGAAAATTCGTGAAACCTTCAAACACAACTTATCTTCATCCCTATACTATATAATTAACATCATTTACAAGCCGTTACCGAATACGCTTTACGTTACCGTTGCGCAACGTTTTTACCTTACGAGTTATAATCAAACATAACTTCAAAAATCAATATTGAACCTTTGTAAAACAGCACTTATTAATGACAACAAACAAAATTAATTTAAAGAAGTTTCTCTCTAATTAGAGAGAGTGTCATGCGATATATCTTATTTGTTATTAAAATACAAATTCAGCAACATACCTTTATTTTTGTTATAAAAAAAAACAATCCGAAAGTATCTATTTATGTTCAGAATACGTCGTTATCCGGATGCAAGAAAAATAATTTTGACGTTTTTATGGACTTAACAACGGTTATTAGTTGGCCAGTCTAATATTGTTAATGTGCCGTGATAAATTATCGTTTTATTTTAAAATATATATTTATTTTGTTGGAAACGTTTAATTCATAATTTTTCAAAAATAAGTTAGCGATAGTCATTATCTTTCGTTATATTTTTATTTTAATTTAATTGGTTTCGTTTAAAATCCAAACAAATTCAATTTATCTCAACGTTTAATTTTAAACATGATACAATTCGTCGAAGTGCGTTTTGAAAACATTGTTTTTAATTTTTTTTTCATATGATAATCCTAACATATATTATTTTCTAAAATAATGTGCCAAAACAATGATGGGTTTAAAAAGTGCTTTATTTAAAAATATAGCTAAAAGTAATTAAAATTTCAGCGCACTCACTTAAATAATAATGGATATTTCTGTCTGTCTGTGGTAACATGCATAGCACGATAAAAGCAGGTCGTTAATATTTTGGACTCTGTTTACCGATTCGAATTAGAAATTGAGTCACTTTACAATTTCATGTTTTGTTACAAATAATTAAAAAATCATCTTGTTGTTATTGTCGCTTATCATCTTAATCATAACCATCACCCCACTAAAATTCCACTGTAAAATAATGCGCTTTACAAAAAAGTGTCAATTTCCACAATTACTAAAAAGTGTAAAAGACTAAAAATCCTACACCGACCAATTTCTGTTTAAAAATCATCATCGTTGTTATCGTCATCATAATGGCCATGATCATCATAACTATCAACCTACTGAATATCTATTGAAGAACAATGCGCTTTGCAAAAAAGTAAGAATTCTTATTATTTACTAAAAATTGTCAAAGACCAAAAATCCTACACCAATCAATTCCTGTTTTAAAAATAATCTTCGTTATTTATCATTATCATGATCATAACCATCAACCCACTAAACATCAACTACAGAACAATGCGCTTTACAAAAAAAATATCAATTCCTTCTAAGTACTGCTAAAAATTGTCGAAAACGAAAAATCCCGCACAGACCAAATCATGTTTTAAAAAATCATCATCGTTATTACCATAACCATCGATCTACTAAACATCAACAGAACAATACGCTTTATAAAAACATGACAATTCCCATTAGATATCACTAGACAAAAAATCCCGCACAGACCAAACCCTGTTTTAAAAATCATCATCGTTGTTACCATAACCTACTAAACATCAACAGAACAATACACTTTACAAAAACATGACATTTCCCATTAGATATCACTAGACGAAAAATCCCGCACAGACCAAACCCTGTTTTAAAAATCATCATCGTTATTACCATAACCATCGACCTACTAAACATCAAATCTAGAACAATACACTTTACAAAAACATGACAATTCCCAATAGATATTACCAAAAACAAAAAAATTCCAAGAAGACCAAATCCAATCAACAAAAAAATCATTTCCCACCAAAAAATCAGCACAACCGCATCTCCCATCGGACTTAGCCCGGTTAAGACAGCACACAAACGAAACAGCCAAGTGTAATAATATAAATACACAAATTTGAAATAGTCGCGGCAGTGTTGGGAACGAAAGCGTCGGCGCCATTAGTGTGCAGACGTTCCAAGAGGCGGCTGCTTGCTGCGGCCGCGTAAGTTCTGTGCCAGTGCTTCAACAGTGACACTTTAACATTTAACTGGTTGGATAATATTCGTCGAGGGTGTCAGTGATTTTGTATTTTGTTCGATGCAGTGAATGTCCAGACTAACTTCGGTTCGGGTGGTCTTTTGCATTTTGATGATATGTGATAGTTTCGGTCGGGTACTGGTTATATCATTTTGGAATGAAACAATTTTCATATTGAGATTATTATTTTTAATTTTTGCTTGTTGATCGTATACACTTGAGACTTTTTTGTATGGTTTTGAAATAACACGGTTTAAAAATTTATTATTATGCCGCAATGGTAAGATACAGATCATGCTAGTATAAAATTATAGTTATTTCATGAAAATTTACGATTTCGTGTGGTGAAATTTTTTCACATTTTACATTTTTTATGAAGCATATTTGGATGGAAGTTCCATCCAAATATATTGATGGAACTATCCCCAATTTTTATATAATCACCATACATTTTTTTACATTAGTCTCTGGAACGTAAAAAGAGACTTGAGTGTGTTTTATTTGAAAGTGATATTTTTTTTATTGGGTTCAACATTTTTCTGTGTATTCTGCACAAACAATGAAGATCATTGTTTGTCACATCTTCATTGAAATTTGATATCATTGAGAACACACGATGTCAAATTTCAATACAAAAACGACCACCAACGATCTATCACATAACGATAATTATAAAATAATAAAACGAATAAAAAATTGCCAAATGGAAAGGCATCGGTGAGCGTCCAAAGTGTTAATGTTCTGGAACGTTTTAATACATTTTTTTAAAATGCAAAAGACTCGCTTATTACTAATATCGCACGAAACGAAATAAAATATGCATTTAATAAACCTAATTAACATCCGAATTCGTTTTTTCCCAATTTATTTTCCACGTTCCTTTTGCAGCGCATCTCTCCCATCTTAACATATTGCATGACGCATTTAGACGCACATTTTTAACGCCGAATAACAAAAAGAAAGCCACGCGTATACACGCAGCATATTAAAAGCCAAGAACGATCTTGATAAATTCAATCCCATGTAAAATGTTACAACGGCCACCAGAACGAATATAGATACGGGAAGTCAGTGCGACAAGTGAACGCTTTTATATTTATGGAGTCTCGCGAGGATGGACAAACATCAATCGAAAACGAAAAACGTGTTCGAATCGTCAATGGGATGTTCTGGTGTCAATTTTGGTCTTGGGTTTTGGTGCTTTTTGGTCTTGAGGACGGGAGATGTTTCGGGAAATTTATTTATTTGAATATGAACGGGGAGATCCAAAATTTTGTAGTCTGAATTTAATTCTTTTGAAAAAATTTTCATGTGTCTTAATTACAGCTCAAATTCAGCCTTTTACAAATCGAATTCAATCTTTTACAAATCAAATTCAACCTTTTACAAATCAAATTCAACCATTGCAAACGTATTATTAAGACCATTGTCATAATAATCAATGAAATACATACAACCTATTCTTCAATTTGATTTTGATAATATCAGTTAGTGATTTTTGCATACAAACAAGAATATGAACTTTTTATATTATGGACAATAATTTTGCCATAACTCTTAATATTTAAATCCAATAATTACCAAAATAGTATTTGTAAAAGGCTGAATTTGAAGAGTAAAGCTGTATCAGTATCGAATCTCAAAATTGGATTTAAATCAGATCGAAATTATCTATCGTATGAATCTTTCAAAAAATTTTCTATGTTCAAAAAATATATTTTTTTGATAAAAATTTAAGGGATTGGTTTAAAATTTTCGAGTATTTCGGATCAGATGCTTTTGGGTTGTATAAAAAGAGCAAAGTAAAAGCATAAACACTTTCCGTTAACGTATAAACATCGGCTTGCTGATTCGTTTTTGAACCGTTTGTTGCTTTTTGCATGTGTGAAAATAGAAGTGAATGCTAAAGGTGACTAACATTTGTTAATGCCAAGAAAAAGTATGATTTTTCATAGATATTTTAAGAAAAATTTCATAAATAAAAGAAATATATAATAACATCATCAACACTACTAATAAACGCCTAAAGATAGTCAAAAAATATATAAAAATAGTAAAATTTTGGCACTCAAAAAAACATAGCGTTTGAAAATTTTTAAAAATAATCAAAGTCTTATCCATGAATGAGGATGGTGAATATTACGATTTGAATAGTAATGACGATGGTCCACATTGCTCGTGCACACTGTTCGTGTGTGACATATTAGACTGTAAATCATTTTTGTTTATTTTGCACCGAAAATAGGTGCGTTCGAGAGCGGCAAGAAATAGAAAAGGAAAATATATCAGATTGAACACATGCCAATTAACTGTGAATAGCATAATTCGAACTGGTCGATGCCTTCGTCACCATGCGCCTGATCAAGAAACCTAAATATTCAATAATCGAAAATAATGTCATTTCTTTAATTTCATATTGCATCTAGATGATTTATGAGAATGCTAGATTTAAAAAAAATATATCACTTGAGTGATACCGCGATATTAAGCGCTCGCTTGTTATTAACATATTTTGTATTATAATATGAAATCATTAAAATATTATAAAGAATCTACATTATTTTTCAACGAAACATTATTTAGTACCAATTTTGTATGACATCTTAAATGATCTAATTTTGTTATATTACGGTCAATTCAAATTCTTGATGCTATCATATTCATCCCAACCTTGTAGATTTTTCAAAAGGTAAATTTTATACCATTTTAAATATACATCTCCATGTTCTATTTATTGATAGTAATTTTTTGAATGTAAATCGAACGCTTTGTTTTATTCACCTGAATCATGAATATATTTTGCACGACGAAAAAACATATCTATACTATTTAGCATCACACGTGCACAACAATCACTAAATTATATCAGCATGGATTCGTGTATTTATTAACGAACTTCTTACAGGTATAATTTTCGAAAATATATTGGTTTTATTAAGAAAATCAACTTTATCCGAATTATCACGGAATCACCCAAGATTTCCTCATTTATGCAAATATCAATTCGTGCAAACTATCACACGCTTCAGGAAAAAAATGTCAATTTGGCGTCATAAGCGATCATCATGGTTTCAATTAAACCATGCATGACAGCAAATTCTAGCGTAGCAGTAACTATAATATAATATGTGAAAAGAATCATGACGATTACGGTGCATTGATCGATATTAACCGGTGATCAAAACGGTATGGAACATGTTGATCTGATTTAAAAAAAAATCGTTTATGTTTATCTGTTCTAATTCACAAATTGAACCGCTATATTGAATTCAGACTAATAAACAAATCGACGGATTCATACACAACAAAGTTCATTGAAATTTCAATGACTTATACATGTTATCGATTAAAATACATTTTTAATTAAAAGCTCGGGTAAAGGTAACGATTAGCGTAGCAAATTATTAAGTTAGTAGCCCTGACACACACGTACGTATCCATAGTTAGAATTCTAACTACGGATACGTATGTGTGTGTCAGGGCTACTAACTTAATAATTTGCGACGCTAATCGTTACCTTTACTAACGCTCGAATGAAATTCTTCTTCAACAAGATAATTATGTGTTAATAAACTTTCGTTAGTTTTTTTTAATAACAAACACGCATTATCTCTTCACGTTCGTTGCATTCACATATTCGCAAGTGTCGAACACGTGCACTGCATTATGCACATCCGGAGATTCGCAACGTAGCTCTAGAGCCGTATCATTGTACAATTGCACGCTGAAATATTTTCAGCATTCGTCTAATTTTAAATGAAAATTCAACAATTTTTCCCGCCTGATCGGGTGGCGTGAATCATTCCCTCGTTACCGATAGAGCTTTCTGGATGTCCGAGCTTTGCCAAATTTTCGGACTGGCCAGCTGCCGTTGTAAATTCGAAAGTGGGTTTTGTTTGTTACTGATTTAAAAAAAGAGGGAAACCGTATGTTTGTACGTCTCCTTTTAACGATTCGTTTTACTGTGGCGCTAGCAGTTAAAACTTGAACCGATGTTTCTGTTATTCGAGCTGAAAAAAATGTGGTCTAAATATATTTTTATCGGTCCGAATTGTTTCGTGGAAGTGGATGCATTTTTTCCGGATTCATCGCATTGAGGACTAAAAATAATGGTGTCCGACTATTATTTTTGGTTTTTAACGTTGTGTACATTTCGCTTGCTTGGCAATGAAAAAAGCTTTAAAAAGTAGGAGGTCACTTTCGTTAGAAATAGAGAAAATTCTTGACCTAGTTCCGGGTACTGTCTATCGATGCATCGGATATTTATATAGGTGCTTTTGTTTCCATCAATCAATCCATCGCATTTTTGTATTTCTAGTCAAAATATAAAAGATACATTATTGAAATAGAATTTTATAAATCAAATATACAAATTTGGCATCAGAAAATACCACATCGGCTATGAAATAACACAGAACACAAAGTTTATTTTGAGGTGAAAACTTCTCATCCCACAGTAGTGTAAATCATCGTCGAAAATGTGAAATGCTTTTGAAGTTCGAACTTTTCCAACAAATCAAACTTTTTATATTGATTATTGATAAACCAGTATCCATATTCGAATTCAATCAAACGAAACGATCTTTCTAACATATAAAGAACTTTTATCCAATCATCATCCATTCCAAATTAAACCTTTTAAAAATCAAATTCAACCACTTACAAATGAAATTTAACAATTTACAGATCATTTTGTTGATTTGAAAAAGGATGAATTTAGTTTGTAAATGGTTGAATTTAGATTGTAAAACTTTTAATGCTTAAATTCATACTCCTTACGAATCCAAACGTCGACTAATTGTAAGTTGTCAATTCAATAAATAATTAAAAAAAGGTTGAATTCTATTTGTAAATGGTTGAATTCGATTTGTAAATGTCTGAATTTAATTTGTAAAAGGTTGAATTTGGAGTGTAAAGCCTATATTGCTTCACAATTCCAAACTTTTCACGAATTCCAACTTCGACCAAGTTGTCAATTCGACAAATGAATTGATAAATATTGAATTTGATTTGCAAAAGGTTGAGTTTGATTTGTGAAATCTGTATTGCATCACAAGTTCCAAGAATCCAAACCTCGATCAAATCGTCAACTCAAACAATTGAAAAAGATCGAATTCACTTCGTAAAAGGTTGAATTTGGAATGTAAAACCTCTATCGCTCCGCAAGTGCAAACTCCCTACGAGTCCCTCTATCAAATTTCCGAACTTCGAGCCCGTCGTCGCCCGCATAATAATATCCGAATCGCTTCCGATCGGCTTCTTGGCATCATTGTTCGTGCGAATATCGAAAATAGCCCACCTCATATCACGGCGGCCATCTCCTCCAGGAAGGTGCACTTCGCGCGCATTTTTTGTACATATTAGACCCCAACTCGAAAATAGTCGTGGTCCGAGACGAGGACCAGCGCCAACGGCTTCCGTTTATTTTTGTTGGAATTCCATCGGTGTCCCAACGACGACGGCAAGTGGAGCTCGACGGTTACGTCACCTCGCTCGGTGCTGGAAAATGTTCAGGTGATGGCTTCGATTATTGTTGAGCGGTGTCTAATCGAGAAATCTGCTTCAGGTCATTTTCAGCGACGTCTAGTCAGTGAGTCACAGTTCAGAAATAACGTTGCCGATGATATTATGTTAAAAAGCATGGATGTTTCTTGTCACCTGATCTTATTTTTCTATTAAGAATAAACTACGGTAGAAATTCAGATATTTCTATGGAAACTTGTTCTATCAAACTTGATTTAATATTAAATTATAAAGTGCTTAGGTTCGTAATCGAAAAAATATTACTATAAAAAGATCTTTGCATACGAACGATCGATCAAGTGAGAAATTATTGTTTTTATAAATATTCAATTTGAAAATGATAAAAAGAAAAATAAACGTTTCACTTCTAATTTATTATACAAAAGAGCCACATAGAGCTTTTTTTTCAAAACATAATGAGATAAAATGAGTTTTTAAATAAAATCTATTTTCATTGATAATCAAAATTTTGTCTCGGATAGGGAAAAGTACAAAAAATGTCTTATGTAGTACAAAAATACTTTAGTGTGTCAGGATACCGTCACACAAACTGGTAATGTGAATCATTCCCGTTCTTCGTCATTGGAATACACCCAAAATACGTTACACATGAGAAGAATGTATGCCAATATGTTTGAAAGCATGCACTTTCCTTTTTTTAATGAATGCCGTAGGTTTATATATGTTTTGAAACTAAAATAGAATTAACTTAGGAAAAGCACATAAATAGCATGTAAGCTTTCATAATAAAGAAACGTATTTGAATATAAATTGAAATAAATATTCTTTTACAGTTATAGTGCAAGATGCAGTCGTCACAGGTAATAGAAACACAAGCGATGCATACAGAAACCTTTACAGAGGTGAAGACTATGTCTACGGTATCTGTGAAAAAATCACACTCTTTACACAGAAAAAAGTCCAAAAGAGAAGAAAAAAATATTTCTGTGGTTAGTATAATAAATCTTAATTGAAAATAAAAATAAACATGTTCGTTAAAATTGAAATTCTTTTACAGAAATCTGGTTCAGAAAAAGTACAGAAAAAGCTGAAAAATGAAGGAACAACAGTGCAAGATTCAAATCCAAGTTGTCAAAGTTGCGGAAAGCCCGTGTACGCAATGGAAAGAGTAAAAGCTGAAAAGCTATCGTGGCACAAAGATTGTTTCAGATGTAAAGAATGTAATAAGCCGTTGAGGTAATTTCAAACATTTTTATGTAAACTATCAGTTTAGTAATTACACATACTTAAATCATTTAATTTCAATTCCAGCGTTGAAACATTTCAAAGTCACATGAGCAATTTGTATTGCAAAGCTCATTTCAAATTATTGTTTGCTCCTAAAGCAGTTGAAGATGATGAACAAGAAAAGAGTGAGTATAAAAACGTTTACCAAATCGGAAATACATATGTATATCAGAAATTTTAACTAAAAGTTTGAAATAATTCTTTAACTATAGAAAAACCGAAAAAACACCTAATGATTATATGTGAAAGCAACCCACAGGAACTACCTCCGGATGTTGTCAGAGGTAACTAAATTTTACATACATATATTTTATTTTCTTTTCTGATTGCAGCCATTAGTATAATTGTTTTTTAAATTTTATATGCAAATCTTTATCAAATACTGAAAACAAGTTTTATGATAGTATATATTTTCATTTTAAGCTTCCGACAAACCCGATCTTGGACTAGAAGAATTAGCTTCCTTAGATGTGAAATCCCGTTTCCAAATGTTTGAACAAGGCCCAAAACAACCAGAACCAAAGCCAATTGAACATCCATTATCTCGAGACAAAAGTTCAACATTATTGTCAAAACTTGCAAAGTACTTTATATTACAAAATATAAATATACAATTTACATTTACATTCTTTTAAAAATATTATTTATCATTGAAATGCAGATTCAAATCTAAGGGAATGGATATCGGTGTATCTGATGAGTTTCTGAATGGTATTCCAATAGAACCCAGCTCAAGCGAAGAGGAAGACGATGGTACTTGTTTGCTAGAATATAATTTCTAAATTATTTTTCATATATATTTTGTGTACTGATATTTTAAAATTTACAGATGATGGTGATGCTACTTTACGTAAATCGTATAAGCAAACTGCTCAACGTGAACAACCTGTTTCATTTTGTAATATGTCAGAAATATTAGGAAAATTTGAATCCGGCGATGTAACTAGCAAAGACAGAAGGGATGAGCGTAAAGAAGAAATAAGAAATATTCGTAATAGAATGTTTATGGTAAATGTCAATTATTTTATATTGAAAATAATCAATATCTTGTTAAAATCTTATGTATTTTAAAAACACTTTGTAGGGCAAACAATCAGCTTTAAAAAAAATGTATCAACAATCTGTTCAACAAAGTGAACAAAGTATGTTCTAAAAATTTTAAATTTGTAATATCTTATACTTACATTATTTTAAAATTGATAATATAAATTTTTTAAGGTGTAACTTCTGCTGAAAAGATAGCAAAAGAATTTCAATTGGACACAGAAAAAGCTAGTTCATTGAAAGAGAGGTTTGAAAATGGAGAAATATTCAGAGAAGAAGACGAGCAACAAAAAGCAAGAGAAATTGAGGACAAAGCATTATTCAGTGACGGTAACTGTCATTGTTTTAAAATAAGATATTCAATAATACACATTCATTAAACTGATTTTAAATTATAATAAACAGCAATAAGCAAGAAATCTCGTTCCATTTTCCAAGAATTGGATGCTACCCATAAAAATTCAGGACCTTTGTCACCTCCTCCCAAGAATGTAGAACCCCGTCGTAAAGAAAAGGTAAGTTTTGTATAAATAACACAAATTAATGTATAAATGATTTGTTTTCACATGTAAATTAAATGATATTTCAGCAATTCATTCCTAAAGACATTGTTCGAGCAGATGATAGAATAGATGATGTTAAAATAGAAACTAGTGATATATCAAACAAATTTAAATTTTTCGAAACATATCAGCCAAAAGAAGAGCGTAAACAATTTAGAATGACCCCACCACGAGATACTGATAAGGTATTTTTCAGCATTTTCAAGATATTGGTGATTCTAGAAGAAAGTAAATGGTATTTAAAAAATTTTCTTTTTCAAGCGTGATGCACCAGATCAAGAAGTTTACAGAGACCCGACAATAGTCAGAGAAGAAGACTCGACTATAGCTGATTCTAGCATCGCTCAACAACGTCACACTGCTTCTAGAATGATTAACGTTTTTAAACAAATGGAGGAAGATCTCAAAACAGAAAAACCTCAAGGTACGAATCTATATTATAATTGGTTTTTTTTAATATTCATAATTGTAATTTTTTAACAAATTAGGTCCAAAACCATTGAAAAGATTTACTCCACCGCCCCCCGGTGCAGACTACCACGCACCTTCATCATCAGAAGAAGAATATTCAGAAGAAGAATACTCGGATGAATATAGCGATGAAGAAGAAGAAGTAGAAAATGTAAAAAGATATAGTACAGATGACGAAGCACTAAAACAGGTTAATTACCTCTTTGTTGCAAACATGATTCACAGTCATATGAATGAAAAAATAAATGTTGTTATTTTTTTCTTTAAAAGGCTCAAGCTTTGGCTAGGGCAAAGAATATGAAAAACAAATTCGAAAATTGGAATGACAACGAGTCGAAGATCAATCAGTCTCCTTCTGTTATTTTGGAATTTCAGAATATGGACGGGAAGGATGACTCTCAAATTGAATCAGCTAAAAGGTAAAATGTTTAATATATTATTTTATGTGAATATTTTGATGTTAAATTGGAAAATTTGAATTTCAGTTTGAGACAAAAGTTCGAGTCCATGAAGACGAGTAATATTGTAAAAACTCAGTCGACTGCTAAAGTTAATAGATTTGTTGTAAGTACAAAGAATGTATGAATTTGTACATTTGTTTTTACATATATGTTCATATCGTTTTTTTTATTCTAGTAAATTCATTTTATTTAAAAAACACTAAAAGTGTTCTTAAACAAAGTCTGAATAATCAAAATGTATGAATGGTGACCTCGATTAAACTGCTTAGCACAATTAAATGAATTTGTTGAAAAACATAAATATTCAGTCTTCAAAATTATAATACTTCAGGAATTTGAAGAGTCACTTTTGAAATTCATTTATTGTTAATTCTTTCAATGACAATATTAAACGAACTTTGTACGAAGATGCATGTATGAATGTGTTGCTTTAAAAATGATACATTCTGTATTTATCGAAAAATTTTAAGTTTGATATGATTTCTATTTTAAATTCTAATACACGTTTTTCTTTGCATTTGTAATTAGACTAAGAAATACAGGACTACTATTATGATTATAATTATACAGTTTTAACCTTAGAATAATTATGCTTTTTTGTATACATTTTTTAAAATTATTATATTCATTGTGAGTTGAAATAATAAAAAAAGATGTAAAATTATTATTTTGTTTTCATTGAAAACTTCATGAATAGACTATAAATAGATAAAATTACAATTATTGAAAAATCCCCAATTGTAATCTATTTATGTTTTGAGAGCACAACCAAAATCTTGAAATTATTTGGTACTAACATATAGGTATATGTTATGTTTACACTAGACAAATAATTGTTTCAATTTGAAATTAGAGAAAATAAGGACAGGAAAAATTAAAAAAAAAAACAAAGTAATCACAGAAAAAAAATAAACAATGGACAAAATAAGAATAGGACAAAATGCGGATATTGTTAAACAGTTGCGTTTCAAATCACAGCTGTTATGAATGTAAATTAGAAAAATAGATTTTTTTTATTTAAGAATTTTTGAAATTCGATAAATTTTTGTTATAATTAACTTTTTTTTAAGAATCATTATGCGGAAGCGTGGATTAACATTTTGCAATAACAAAGATCTATATGAATCGTTAAATTCGATTAACTTCTTATCGGAATGACATTCATTCGTAATATGTAATGGAACTGCATTATTTCTACTATTGAACTTTTGAAAACATCGGAAAAAAAATTCAAAAAATACATAATTCTTTTATTGAAGATTCGAAGAAATTCAACCTTTAAAAAGAAAATCAAATATCGTATTTGTAGAATCTAATTATTTCGGAGAATTGAGATTAATTTCAAAAATTTGTTTTGAAACTCAAATAAAATAAAATTTAAAATTTTGCTCGTTTTGAAAAGTTTCTTCGTTGTTGAATAAATTGCGCTTAAGTGAATTATCATCAGAAAAGTAAAGAACGAATTTTTCATTTGAAGGTATGTTTCTTAATTTAACAAAAAAATATACAAACGCGTCATCTGATGAGAATGCATTATTGACGTTTTTTTTAACTTAATTGTTTTACAATAGTTTTCGAGGAGTTTTTTCCCCACCAAGTATTCGTGTTCACTTGAAAATATTTGAAAATACATATTAAAACTGATCGTTTTCAAAATATTCCACTGCATTATGTAAAATGTTTGAACAGAGTTGTCATGTCATAATTTGAAAATACATGCCATATTCTATAATAATTGAATGCATCTGACGTTTTAATGAGCGCCTAATTGTTTTGCAGAATTTTGTCCGATGAGTGTGCCGAAGAAATAAAAATAAAATCGAACATTTTGAATAATTCAAACGATTGTCTCAAAATTCGTATGAGCCGGATATACCGCCATGCCGTCAAATATTGATCGTAAAAAATTAAAATGATTCGAATAAATTTCGAGCGTCCAGATGCTGTTTACTGTTTAACAATACTAATATTGAAAATAAAATAATTGGCCGACATGAATATCGGATCCTTTGAGGAGAATTTTTATTCTTTTGGGAAGGTACTCAAAAGGAGGAAACTCCCGTTTCCCCAAATTTTCTTCTTTCGTTGTCTATGAATAGTGGCGTTTGGAACAAAATGAACTGTTTTCTTCAAAAATTATGTCCTTTTTCAAGCTTTTTATTAGCTTGCTTTTTTCTCCTCAAGGGAAAATTATTCTCTGTCCTCATCTTATCAAAATGAAAAAGAAAAAAACATCAGAAACTATAATACGATATGTAAGTACATACTTTGTTCTGATCCAATGCTAGTTACGATTTTGATTGCGTAAGCGTAACTATAATATTATATTTTAGAAAATTTCACGGTATTTAGATATAATTACATATCAATAAAAAACGAAAATAATTTTCACCTGCGGCGCTAACCATTAGAATTATAGGTGTACAATATTATCTATAAATATATATTTTTAAATTAACAATTCCATTCAATTTTAATTTTGGAATATTTGGTTTGGTTTTGTAACTAAATCATTGTAAGTGCTTATTAAATTTCCTACCATATTTTACGCGTAATTTATGTATTACAAGTCTGCAAATGAAGTTTCAAGTTGGGTTTTTTTTCATACACTCGTGTACGCCTGATAGCGCTCATTTCTATGAGCTATGATAGGTTGGGTTAGGTTCGGCCGAAAAGCTAGAAATTATTTCGAAAGGTTGGGTTAGGTTTCGGCAAAAACGCAATAAATTATTTCTAGAGGTTGGGTTAGATTCGCAGCGACAATATGTATACAATATATTATACTGTCGGGTGGCAGCAATATGGGTTTATTTTGGAGAAAAAATGCCCAAATCATACACTACAATCGACGAAAGAATCAATTTCTTCGTGGCATATACATACCTTCTGAAAACAGATTGACACTGCTTCTTGGTGGAAACTAAGCTGATGATTTGATGAGGGTGCGATTTAAATGTGCATCAAAAACAAAAGCTTGAAAAAAATATAGATTGTGCCTTAAAACGAATTACTCGTACATTAGATGAATATACAATGTGTATTATTTCTGGTGCATTAAATAATTTCGTATTAGGCATAATTTTATTCATAGGGTGCATTAAAAAAAAATTGTGCAGTATAAAGTGAGCGTTAAAAAAATATGAAACGTGCAATAGAATGAATCGTTTGTGCATTAAAATAACAGATTGGTGGAAACGTAAAGGACAATCTCTGCAAGCGATACAATACAACTACAACAGTCAACTACATTTTAATAATTTGGTCCATTTTTTAATCAACGTTGGTTTTTTTTGGATTCGGTTTATTACACGCATTATTTTTTTAATGCACTTATTTTATTTAATGCTCGGGTTTAATGCGTATTTATTTTATTTTGTTCACGTTTGAATTGGGTTGGGGGAAGCTAACGCACACGAAGCAAACGCACACGAAGTAAACTCACAGGAAGCAAGCTCACACGAAGCAAGCTCACATGCTTTCAAAAACTTTCAAATTTTCAAATTAAAGTGAAAAACGTTTAACACGAAACTGAAAGCACCAAAATGCGTTTTTGTGTTAAAAGAATTTCACATTAGACGCAATAGTATACGTCCATAATATTTTGTCAGTACCAAAATAATATTTCTTGTAAACCGGATTTCTCCCGTTAAGCGATTTCCACTGTAATATCATTATTATCATTTTGATAAAATCATTTAAGTAAACTCTCGAAATCCTTTTCACAGCCCTGATCATTGGTAGCGAACCTTTTTTCGTTCACGTGTCATAATTTCCAAACACATATTTTTGACTGATTGTGAGTATTGGGCGTGTCATGGAAGTTTTAATGATAAAATAAAATTTCAAAAACTTATTTGATTAAATGATACAAAAATTTTCGAAAGCATGTGAGCTTGCTTCGTGTGAGATTGCTTCGTGTGAGCTTGCTTCGTGTGAGCTTGCTTCGTGTGAGCTTGCTTCGTGTGAGCTTGCTTCGTGTGAGCTTGCTTCGTGTGAGCTTGCTTCGTGTGATCTTGCTTCGTGTGCATTTGCTTCGTGTGCGTTAGCTTCCCCCAACCGTTTGCTTCGTGTGAGTTAGCTTCTGGGCACCTTTGAATTGTTCCCAATTGATAAAAGTTAAAATACATACAATTTTTTTTTATTTCCCGCCACTTTAAATTACGTTCGAAATCCGAGATCCGCCCGAACAATAATTTTGCGGTTGGGGGAAGCTAACGCACAAGAAGCAAACGTACACGAAGTAAACTCACAGGAAGCAAGCTCACACGAAGCGAGCCCACACGAAGCAAGCTCAAACGAGGCAAGCTCACAGGAAGCAAGCTCACATTCTTTCGAAAATTCTCGTATCATTTAACAAGAAATATTACTTTGGTACTGACAAAATATAATGGACCTATATTATTACGTCTAACGTGAAATTTTTTTAACATAAAAACGCATTTTGGTACTTTCAGTTTCGTGTTAAACGTTTTTCACTTTAATTTGAAAATTTGAAAATTTTCGAAAGCATGTGAGCTTGCTTCGTGTGAGCTTGCTTTGTATGAGCTTGCTTTGTGTGAGCTTGCTTCCTGTGAGCTTGCCTCGTTTGAGCTTGCTTCCTGTGAGCTCGCTTCGTGAGAGCTTGCTTCCTGTGAGTTTACTTCGTGTGCATTTGCTTCGTGTGCATTTGCTTCGTGTGCGTTAGCTTCCCCCAACCGAATTTATAATGTAAATACTGTGACCAATATATTGTCCCTATTAGAAATGGTCACCGCAAACCCACGCAATGACCAAAACCGACCAACCCCTCAAAAAACCCAAACGCCAAAAACGCCTCTAAACACAAGTCTTCAAGCATCAAATCGGCCCACCCTCACCTCCAAAACCCAGGTCCTCTCCAGAACCTCCTCAGTCGAATCACCCCCTTCGGCGTGGATGGGACTCGCGGCGCGTCTGCATCCGCGGTAGTGCCCCCGTGTGCTGCGCCCCCCAAAAGGCGGAATGTAATCGCCTCGGCCCCCAGCGTACGGCCCCCGTCGCCCCAAGCCCCCGCCATGCCGTGAGTAGCCCCCTTAAATACCCGCTTATAGGTTATGTCGCTAAATGTCAAACGGCTCCATACTATTGATTTTGACGCATGGTGCAACTTTTTTTCGGTTTATGCACTATTAGGTGTTTAATGGGGTATCGATTCGGACGCGTTTGTCGAATGTCTGCTTAAAAATTTTGAGTTTGGTTGGAGTTGTCGGAAATTATAGGTTATGTCGCTAAATGTCAAACGGTTCCGTGCTATCGATTTTTGACGCGTGGTGCAACATTTTTGGGTTTTTGCATTATTCGATTCTGAGGAATGTCGGCTGAGGGATTTTGAGTTTGGTTTTGTCGATTATAGAACGGTTCCGTGCTATCGATTTTTGACGCGTGGTGCAACATTTTTGGGTTTTTGCATTATTGGGTGTTATCGATTCTGAGGAATGTCGGCTGAGGGATTTTGAGGAAGGGTCGAGGGTTGGAGAGTTGTCGAAAATTGCACGAGTTGGGGTAGAGATATAAGGGATGGATCATGTGCTTGTAGTTGGGTAGTTAAAAATTGAGGTTTAGAGACGATGATCTTTTGGAAGGGTGTGGGAGATGAGCCGTTTATTATATCTTATCTATTGCGCCCTTTCCGAAAGATTTTCGTCAATTTTTTTTATTTTTACGTTTTTTTTTGAGGGATGGTCAACTGCAGGTATATAATACGATCGACCGTCGGTATTGTTAACCTGTTATAAAAAAATGTAATATGGATAAAGTTCATAATGACAGATCCGCCATTAATCGTGGATTTCTAGATTCTAGGACAGTATTTCCTGATGTGGGTAACCTGGGGGGTAAATTTAATTTTTTTGGGGGGAAATTCTCAAATAATTAATATTTGAGTACTTCTGCACTTTAGGTGCGTAAATCATTTATTGACAAATTTGCTTTTTAACGTGAATAAAAATGCATTACGAATGCTTAAATTAAGATTTCATACATAATTTTTTATTACGAGTCCGTAAATTAGGTTTTTTAACGAATTTCGCGAGGAGTTTGTACTAGTACATGTGGTAGGAAGTTGTTTGTCAGTTTTTACATATCACTTTCTCTTATTGTTAGATCGAATAAATTTTGCATGTACTAACAGTTTTGGACGGCAAAAGCTGCTCCTGTACAATATGTAGTAAACCCATAACTCGTTAACAATAAAATATAAAGTTGACAAACATAAACTCCAAACTACGCGTTAAATTCGTCAAAAAAATTCCCACTTGTAATGCATAAATTATTCGTGTTAAGATGAAAATTTTTCTATAAATAATTTACGCACCTAAAGCGCAGGATTATCAATATTTGTTAGATTTTTTTTATTAAAAAGCGCATTTTCGAGAATATTTTTATTATAAAAATTTTCACACAAAAATTTGAACAATTCTATTGGCTTAATAAGTATGAGGTGACTAATCGTGGATCAAACACATTCTAATTATATCAAATTTAACCAAACCCAACTTATTCAATCATTAGAATGTCATAATAATTTAATTTTCTCATTCATAGACATTCATAGACACTAAAAATCATTAAAATGGCGGACCTGTCGAAACACATCCTCATACAAACTCCACCTTCAAAAAAACCGATCAACATTTTTTTTTTCCTTAAAAAAACTTCGAATCGATTCCAATCTATTTTCAACAAATAACTAATAACAGAAGCCATCCCAACGGTCACCATTTATCGATTCGATCACGTGTATAGTCGACACTTTGACGGACACCCTTCGGCCTCAAAGTTCAATTATGTAAGTCGGCTTTAATCGTTTTACGTAATTCCCACTCGAATTTTCCAATGGCCGCTTTCACATTTTCCCGGCACGTTTTGTTTTCCACGATTCGTTTCATGTAACCGTTCCGAGTCGGCGACAAGGCAACGCTGTGACAAATTCGATCGTGGAATTCGTTTATGAAAAGTTAATCTTTGAAACTGTGCATGAGGTGTTCTCGTTTTAGGAAGGATGTTTTTGTATGTGCGTTAATTTTGATGGTGTTGTTATTTTTGGGGAGAGTTTAAGAACGATTTTTGCAGAAGGTTTTTGAGTTTTTTTTTATTAAAGCTTTTTATTAACTTATTTAACGTATTAGAGTGAATATCAACGTACTCAAAGAATTTTTCATTTTTATCGCAAAAAACCCAAATGTCACTAAATATTGTATCTGATGAATTAAGAGGATAATCTTATGTAATTAATCAATATTTTGACAGTAAAATCTTTTTCAGTGAATACATTTTAGGTTGAATATCATTGAACTAAAAAAAAATTTTTTTGTCGAAAAACAGCCAAATATCACATAATACTGTATCAGATGAATTAAATTGATAATCTTATTTAATGAGTCAATATTTTGAGTATACAATCTTCCGCAGTAAATACATTTTAGATTGAATATCAGTGAATTCAAAAAAAAAAATTATTATTATCATCGAAAGACAGTCAAATATCACAAAATACAATATCAGATGAAGTAAAAGGATAATCTTATTTAATTAGTCAATATTTTGAGTATAAAATCTTTCATTGTGAATACATTTTAGGTTGCAAATCAGTAAACTAAAAAAAAAATCAATTTTTATCGCAAAACAGCCAAATATCACAAAATACTGTTTCATGTGAATTAGAGGGTAATTTTATACTTAATAAATTGAGTATAAAATCTTTCATAATTAGTACATTTTAAGCTTGCCCATTTCATAAAACAGTAAATTTTTTTATTTGACTGATATTCAACCTGACGCATCGAAGAATCGAAACATGTTTTGCAAAAATCCAAAATGTTCCCCAGAAATGATAACACCATCAAAATTAACGCATAAACTTGCAAAAATAGCCTCATTAAAACGACAGTATCTTCTTATGTGTAATTTTAAAGATTCGATTTTCATAGACAAATTCCACGATCAAAGTTGTCACATTAATAATTCGTTTCATGTAACTACCTCAAGTCGACAATAAGTTATTTATGTGACTCTTATTATAATTAAAAAAAAAAATCGAAGGTCGCCGTTATCACACCGCAGACATAGTCGTATAATATGTTTATTTCAAATGTATTACTCTTTCATATCTTCATTCATGCTCATTCATTTTTCCATCATCCAGATAATCCGTTGTTGGTCAGCTGAACCCGTTATTTTGAAAAATTCCATCTTTTCATGACATACGGGTTTCAGATGGGTCCGTACTGTTGGAATGCGGGCGCTGGTTCTACCACCGAATATTTTGCAATGAAAGGTAAATATGAATCAATTCGTATTATGTACAAAAAAAATGCACCAAACTCTTATCAGCAAAGTGAGTCGATTTCATGAAAATGTGCAATCTTTCAGAAATTAATATTATACTATTTTAAAATAACGGTTCTTATTCAAAAAAAAATCTATATCCATAAATAAATATTCAGTTTCGTTGTGAATTTTGATTACTTTGAATGTAAAGTCAATTGAAATTTGTAAAATTTTATCATTATATTTTCGCAAATACGTATACATAATTTGCTCGTATTAAGAGGATGTTTGTGTTAAAGGCAAATTTATTATTTACTTTCTTGTAAATTTCCGAATTTGCGTTGAAAAGTGTTCACATTTCCAATGCTAATGGGTCGTTTTACGAAACACCGGTTTTCGAATCCGGACTCGTTTCGAAAAAGTTAAAAATCAAAGGATTCTAAAAAATAGATTCCAAATTATAATCGTTTCGTAACAATTGAATCCTAATTTTTTATATATCAATGTATCTAACAATTAATTTACAATTAGATCACAATTATCTGATTTTCGTAGATTATATTCATTTAATTATTTCGATTTAATTAAAAATTATCCCTATATCTTTTCGCGATAGTAAATTAATTTCGGGTTCATTATCTCAACATAATATTATTATACATTCATTTATTCATCATGAAATCTATCTTTAATACACATATTCATTTTCCATAAACTATTCGATAATTCATCCTTAACACAATAGTTTAAATTGTTAAAATACACATAAAAACATTTGCCTTAATACAAAACAAATGAGCAATTAATGGACAATTACACATGTGAAGATCGAATCATATCTGCTAAATCGCAGATAATCTTTATTACAAACAATAAATATGAATTTGAATAATTATTTTGTGTGACGGGTTCTATCACTTACGTTTATCTTCCATTATCAGATTGGATTGTTTTTGTCATTCTGGAGGACAGAAATATCATCGATCTTCAGATATTCATTGAAGAATTTAAGATGACATTTTGTACGTGTTTCGATAAATGCGAAAAATTTTGCGTTTCATCTCTGGCTCGTGCTTATCTGTTTGGTTTTTCTAAATATTTCCAGATAATACTATGACAATTTCGATCGCGGAATTTATCTATAAAAATCAAATCATTAGAGTTACACATTATTTATTACTCTCATTTTAGAAAGACTATTCTTTTGAATTTATACGTTAATTTTCATGGTGTTGACATTCCTAGAAAAAGTCTTGGAGCGTTTTTTATTTGCAGAACACCCTCAACTTGTTTGTCACATTAAGTTGAATATCAGTAAAATCGAAAATACATATATTTTTATTGCAAAATTTAATTTAAAAAAACAGTTAAAACTGTAACAGATTAAAATTGATTAATTAATAGGCTATTCTTATTTGTTATTTAATATTTTTACCGTAAATTTATAGAAATCAACACATTTTAGCTTGCTAGTTTCATATTAGGTGATCCGTTTTTTGAGGCACAAATCAAGATTTTTGCTTTGTTTTAATTACGGAATCTTTCCAAAAACTTCACTAGGTACTGTTATTTTATAAATTTTTCAAAACCATTAAATTTATTGTATTCTTTACTCATAGTTGCCTATTCTCGTTTCACGTCTTTTGATCTGTTTCAAATATTTTATTCTAATTTATTGATATGAAACATAAAGAAAACGTATTGATTTTATAGTTTCAGAAGTAATTTTGTCTATTTTAATACAAAATTTTATTTAAACACGTTATTTTAAATTTCGGTTGATTGACTTTGTGACAATGCTCGAAAAGTATCCATACCATTTTCTCGATAACTAATAAACTAATAATTCAATCGATTTGAAATTTTTACAAATCTCGATTTGTGATCACAATACGTAATTGATGTGGATTAAATCGATTGTTGTAATCGCTCGATTGTCGTAATATGGATCTAGAAATAGAATGAACTTTGTAAAAACAGGAAAATTAGAAGAAAACGCCGGGAAAGTCCTAAGTTATTTTCTATTGAAGTTTCATGATCTTGAGCGGCTTGTGTAATTTTATTGTATTTTTTTTTATATAAAATTAAAGATAAGCAACGTTACAAAGAAAAAATGCGTAATTTGTCTAAACATCGAGATGTGTCGTAACAGTGTTTTATTCAAGTACAAAACTTTTAAATGTTAATTATTATTTTTTATGCTTGACGGCATTAAAAAATGTCTATTTCGTCATGCTTAGAAACTCAAATTTTGAATTTTCGTCTATAAATAATACATCGATAAACGATCACTCGGTCAGATTAGATAATTTTTCGAATAATAAATTACAATCTAAATCATATACATATAGAATTTTTTTTGTTTTTTGAATTTCCAACTGTGATTCCGCAATTTTTTTCAAATTTAATTTCACCATATTCAAAGTACCCGCACAAACGTATAGAATATAAGGTTTTTTTTTAAATTTTCCGCATTGTTTGAAACTTATGAACAATTGCCGTGATTAGGCATTATTATATTAATTACGATGTAAGGCCATCTTGCACACAGTCGTTATTGAAATAAATATGTTCATACACTTAAATTATTGTTTTCAGAAAATTCGACATAATATGATTTGGTTTATAAGCAATCAGTCGCTTGAATTAATTTCAGATTATATCTGGTTGTTGTTTTATAGTTCATTGCCTCGTTAAATGTGATATAAAACTGTTGTTGATCGCTTTTATGTTTCTATTGTGAGTTTTTCAGATTGTTTTGAATTATTGGAAAAAATTGGTCTAAAAATAGTTTGAGAATTCAAATTAAAAATCATGTTCTATTTTTATAGGCAATATTGTAATAAAATATAATAAATATACGATTTTTTTTATCGGTATGTGATTTATACTATTGAAAATAACGCACAGCTTTTACACTCCAAATTCAACCCTTTAAACTTCAAACTCAATCTTTTTAACTTTAAGTTAAACCTTTTTAAATCAAATTCAACCATCGCAAATTTATTTATTTTTTAATTTTTCAATTTTGTTCATGATATATGTATATAAAAGAAACGTTCGTTACATATCCATGATACCTATTTTCAATTTGATTTATTAAAAAAAATGGTTAATTATGTATGTAAAAATCACCAACTGATATTATCGAAGTTGAATTGTAGAATAGATTGTATTATA
The DNA here is from genome assembly GCA_009617725.1 of Hydropsyche tenuis. Lineage (NCBI taxonomy): Eukaryota > Metazoa > Arthropoda > Insecta > Trichoptera > Hydropsychidae > Hydropsyche > Hydropsyche tenuis. The sequence continues at coordinate 230,307 of VTON01000122.1, read as the reverse complement.
TTTTATTGATTACTATGGCAAATCCTCCATATAATAATAGCGCTATATCTTAATAATACCTTCCGATTGTTGAATTTCATTTGTGAAAGATTCAATTTGAAGTTTAAAAGGTTTGATTTTGATTTGATGTTAATTTAATTTTGAAAAGTTGAATTTGGAGTTGAATAGGTTAATTTTCCTAGAGGAGGACAAAGAAGGATATTTTCCCATGCGGAGGAAAATCCTTAAAAGAAGACATCTGATCAGCCAACCAGGTTGGCTATGGCTGGTTATCCGATAACGAACTTAATTTTTATAAAAGATCGTTGAATTTTGCAAACAAATGTGTTTTCAATGAACAACTGCAACTATGCATATCAAATATACATATTTCAGAATCGTCATTTTTTAATTTATTCATTCAAATTCATTCTCGAAAAAGGTATAATTTAAAGTCATAAGATCACCATATTTTTAATTTTGAAATACGATACTTTCCATAATATTATGTTTCATACGAATACATACATTTTTTAATGATCGTCGCAAATTCGTCCCTTTAATTTAACAACCGCCAATATTTGAATATCGCGTTCGTTCAATTTCTCGAAAATTTTCAATTTTTTTCATTCGAAACCGACGTCAGACCCAACACCTGAATGTATGTTCAGGTGTCCATTGACGACTTTGCGTATTGTAATTTTTTTCTTCGAAGTTGTCCGACGAAAGCAAACGGAATTTGCAGGTCAAGACAAGATGCAAAAATCTGAAAAGTGCACGTCCGAATTTCGAATGGTCGAAAGTTGTTTTTTTGCCGGCACAATTTCGCATATTTGCGACTTGCTTATAGTACTTGGTTTTTATTGTCAATGGGACATAAACAATGGTATGAAAAGTGACGTTTAATCTGCGATTTCTATCTTGTGTATGGACGTGCATTCCGACAATTTTAAAAACTTGATTTTGATTAAAAGTATTTTTTGCGTTCGATAACTCGTATTATATATCGGAAAAATTATTTCAATCATTAAAATATATTATCGATCTCATATATTTTTTTTTATTTGAATATTTTAAAGTGTATTTTTGCGATAATAAAATTTGTTGAAATATTTTGTCTTTGTAAAAGTTTTATTTTTAGCGTTACGTTTTTAAGTTTACGTTCAAAAGTCATCGTACTCAAAATATAATATTTCGATTTAAAAATTTTGTGTTTCATTGTAAATAAATCAGATAAAGAGTCTTTCACATTAATACATTTGTATATAATATTTTATTATAACTAATTATATAGATTTTTCGATATTAAAAAAGCAATATAAATGTTAATAAATAAGTTAATAATATAAAAAAATAAATTCAATAAAATGTACTGAAAAACATAAAATAAAATTTAACATTAAAATGTGTGAAAGAAAATATTAAAAACATAAAATATATATAAAAATAAAAAAATAAAAAAACATAAAATAAAATATATAAAAAATGTATATATAATAAAAATTAAATATATAATAAAAAAATATATATAAAATAGAAAAAAAAGTTTTAAAACAACCTTTTTTTTTCGGTGTGTTATTTCATTTAAAAAAAAAATCTAAAAAACAAAATAAAATATAATATAAAAAACATAAAAAAAATATAACATAAATATATAAATAAATAAATAAATAAATAAATATATAATAAAAAATAAAATATCAAAAAATTGTAAAATAAAATGTATTGAAAAACATAAAATAAATTTAATATCAAAATGTGTAAAAGAAAATATTAAAAATAATGCTGTAAGGAAATAAATTTAATATCGGCGTGAATGATGAAAATTCGGTTCGTAAAATTCAAACATTCGGAAACGGTTGAGATGGTCCTTTTGTCGAAAAAGGTTGTGCACCGTTGATAAATGCTTAAACGTAAAAGCAAATTCAAGAGAATACATATCAACGGTGCACAACCTTTTTCGGCAAAAGGACCATCTCAACCGTTTCCGAATTATTGAATTTTACGAACCGAATTTTCATCATTCACGCCATTCACGCCAATATTAAATTTATTTCCTTACAGCATTATTTTTAATATTAAATTTATTTTATGTTTTTCAATACATTTTATTTTTTATTATATATTTATTTATTTATATATTTATGTTATATTTTTTTATGTTTTTTATATTATATTTTATTTTATTTTTTTTAGATTTTTTTTAAGTATTTTCTAACTTCCCATAGGTATATCGTAAGACACGTCAACTTTCATATTTGACAGGTGACGTTAAACATTTTTTTATAACACCAATAAAGGGGACAACACACCAACAGGCGGCATTAAATTTCATGAAAAACGCAACATTTTTTGCACTTTTCATGAAAAACGCAATGACATGAACATTGCGTAACGTATATAAATAATGTTTTTTTTTTCACGTGTCAAATGTCTACAATAAATCCGTACTTTGGGGATAATACAATTTTTAATTATTCTATATCAGATATACTATCATTGAATACGCATTTCATTTAATACTTTAAGACCATATGAATCAAAAAGATTTAGATTTTTTTCCTAAAAAAATTATAAATTCCAATTTTCCAGAATGGCTCAATTCGATGTTAATTCCGATCGATTTTGAATTATCTGTTCCACTTCTGTTATTATGCTAATGACTCTTTTTAACGAAATTCGTAAACAAATTATCAATTTTGAATTTATGATAAAGCCGAATGCTGAAAATTTTTTAATTCCTTTGAAACGTCATTCGAACGATGTTAATTTTCGTGTCACTAAAATGCCTCTAAACGCATGTACACTTTATCTTATTGTTCGATGACAATCGGACATCTTCAATGATTTTTTTTCGTCATTCGTATGCTTATGTGATTGTTTATGAGAAATTAAATTATGTCGATAATGTCGCATTACTGTGTAACGATTTCGATTTAATCTTTACGTGTTTTAAGTGCGTTATCGTAATTTTTTTCAAGTTGCACATTCTATATCTCGTTCAGAGGTTTCGATGTTTTAAAATATGAAAAGTTGTTATATCAAAATAAATATGTTAGTTTTTGTGATTGATTTTTTAGAATTGAGAATGGATTTATTCATCAATAATTTCTTTATCTAAAAAAGAGATATTTAAAATATTTTATCATAATTTTATTCAATATTTACATAAACTTTGAAATAATCACAGAAAATAACCAAATGACGATTTGTTGAAACAATATTAGTGATATACAACCAATCTAATCTCTTTTGTGTAGGCAGACAAATTCTGAATGGAATATTTTAAAAATTAGTTCGAATTGGGAACTATTATACAATTTCAACTGATTCATATTAAATACAACACTGATTTCAACCGGTTATCTTTAACTATTCGGTTTTCGTATCAAAGAACCATAAACATACGATCAACCTTGAGACGTTAAACGACTGAATTTAGAAATTCGTTGTTTACTTTTAATTAGACTGAAAGTACAATCGCAATTTCGGATTTAACGCAAGGTTGAATATTTCAGTTTTCAGCTAAAATAATTTAAAAAAACTCGACTCGATGCAATTTTTTTTTAAATTATTTTAATATTGATGCATCAAATTTCTTTGTTGGATCCACTAAAGTTAAGCAATAAATGATACGTTTATTAGACGATTATATTCATAGATCCCTCGAAACTTACTTACCCAATAAAAATCCTAGCAAAGTACCTAGTATCCTAGTCTCTAAATTTTTGCAATATAAGTACGCTGACCATGCGTATTTTATTTAAGAGGACAGTCATTTATTTCACTGCTCTATCCTTTGGCTTTATTTATTTTATAAAATCGTCACATTTTCCTCTATTATTTGTAGTTGGCATTTTGAAATTTTCGTGAAGTTATGAATTCGCAATTTTTGTGAAGTTAGCATTTAAAATGCAATGTTTTTAACCACCTGATATGTTTATTTCGCATTTCTTGCAAAGATAACATTTCACTTTTCATCCGCTTCTATTTTATATAGGAATGTAAAACTGACATTAGAAACGTCAAATTATTAACTAAGCAGGGCTGCCAACTTTATATTTTTGCAACGCTAATCGTTATCTTTACCTAAAACTCTTTATTAATGGTTTCAACTAAAATAGTATGTAGTATGTAGTTTGTTTTTAATGAATAATTTTCCAAGAAAACGGAAAATAATGATTAGGGGGATTGATTATAATTTCCTCAATTTTATTCGAAAAATTATGATCACTAGCATATACATAAATACACCCATCCTTCGATTTACGCGGTTTGAAATTATTACTTTCATCGTCAACATTTAAAATAATTAATTCTTTTACATTTTGAGGAGAACACTTTGATCATGGGTAGTTTTTTTTTATGAATTACGTGATCTATGATTGTTTTTTTTTTTCAACAAATTCAAAATATTTGACCGCATTAAAGTGAAACCGCGTAAAACGAATACCACACAAGTCAGAAGATGGGTATATATGAACAAGTATACCGTAAAAAAATACCACTCCATCAACATTTTTACTGACCGGAACCGTTCCGGAAAAGAACCCATCCGATTCGTAACCCCTGACCAGCTCGAATTCTGAGTATATCCCTATAAGTCATCGCGGCCGCGAGTATATCTCATCGACACTAAACAGTCACTTTGTCAGTACGTCGGTGTGCCTTACCACGACAACTGGCACTTTCCGACTCGTCTCCATTTTTTTTTGTTTATTTATCAACAAAACGGGAAAACACTTCGTATGATGTGAAAGAACAATTCGGAAGTTGTGCTCGAATTTTTCGTTTAAGTGGCTGTGATTTTTCTAGTTTAAATTCGTTGATTCGAATTTTTTTGTTTCTTCAGTTTGTGTTGTTTTAATCGCAAGTGAGTATTGGGTGTTTGTTAAATTTTCTTTGTTTTTTTTTTTTAATAATCAGGATTGTGTACTCGTTTTAAACTTGTTCGATAAAATTCGAATGTGATGACATTTTCTTTTTAATTGTGCACTAAAAGTTTGTTCTTTAAACCCGTTCAGTTTATAGTTCGATAAAACGTAGTGTTCGTAAAAAAATAATACATAACAATCGAAGTTTTCGCGACGATTACAATCCGATTAAGTGCAATTACAATTAGAGTGCGCATGAATGAAATTATTTTTCATTCTCGAAATCTTTTCATTATTTCGAAATTGAGAATCGTTTCGGTCACAATGATTTCAAATTACAAAATCGACATTTAATTGGTACGAAATGCGAACGACAATGTAAATTTCATTAAAAAAATTGCCAGTTTGTGGAATTAGCTCTTCGAATGACGTGTATTATAAATGTATTTTATTTTTTATTGTTGTTAACTTTAGAGTTTAATAAAACACACAACTGTTATTTTTTCAGAACGTTGTTCCGTTTCGTGTTTCTTTCTTATCTGGGAAATTTTCAATGATCTTATACGGTGACCATATTTTTTCAAAGAAAATAGAAGACATTTTAAAAATCCTACCCCCTCTTACCAATTAGTTGAAATTGATCATTATTGTTACTAACAAAACTTGTTTTTTTTTCTTCGGAAATTATCCGTTTGAAATAACCGACATATTGTTCTATTTGAGTTAAAACCATTATCGAAGAATTTTATTCATTTTATTAAAATTTAAACGGTAGACGATAATTAAAATAAACTTACCAAAATAAAGGGCAAAGGGGCAATCAATACTATTATAAATTTTAAATAAATCTAATGAATAGTACAGAGAAATAAAGAACTGTTCTCTTAAATAAATATCTTCAGCATAGGTATTCTACATTGTGCAATGTGCTGAGGTTAAGCGACGGACGATGCGGTGTATAGATGGATGTGATCGATTTGAACGCTTGGAAATATCTTATTGTCCCTTAAATTATTATTTCATAATGTATTCGTATAAAATAGAGGACAAAAGAGTAATTTTAGAAAATAAATAAATCTAAAGGATAGAGAAGCGAAATAAAGGACTGTCTTCTTAAATAAAGGACGTATAGTCAACATAAATTGATTTAGCATGTTATTGATATGTTTGCGCATTTTTTTAAAACACAATAGAAACTAATTAATCAACGAAAACATAAAACATGTACAATGTCGAATTACCAATGACGATACAATACGAGTTTCCCAACAATATCGAATATCAAAAAGTGGCCGTTTTCATTGTCACACCTTAATTTCTCACGATCGGATCTATTTTAGCATTTATTTCCACGTTGCGAAAAAATAAAATAAAAAAAACCGCTTTGTCGAAATGTCGCACAATTTTGCAAGTTACCGTTTTATGTAACCGCTTCTTTTCGGTTTTTTTTTTCATTTTAATGTAACTTTTTTGAATTTCGTTTCGATTTCAGTCGCTTTGGAGCGTTTGGGTCGGACGAACGGCTCATTTATTTGCGGAAAAAAATGTGATTGCAAAAATATTTTGAACAGTGTCTTTTCGTTCTGCACGTGTTTTGAAATCGACGTGATTTTTTTTGTTCTGATGTGTCGTACATATTGATTTTTTGTACTGTTCTATACAGTGAGTGTCTTACATCTCAATTAGATGAAATTGATTCTAATTCATGTAACATGATTTTTGTAATGAATCATTAGTTTATATATATAAAACTATTTTAGATTATCGTTCAATGAACATTGGTATAATTAAAAAAAATCTATTACGTATCTATTTTCGGTTTTATTTTTGATATATCTCAGTTATAAATAGCTAGAATAATTCTATCTTCGAATCTTCAATTAGATAATTAAAATTCTTCGTTCGATAACTCATAAAATTATTATAATTTTTAAAATCTTTAAAATTTGTTACGTTTATAAATCAGTCTGACTTTAAACATCTTTTTAATGCATAAAGCGTATCTGACGAAAAGTAATGTTCGACATTATTTTCAGTTGTCACAATTATTTATGTAGATTCGATCCATATTTTCAGCGCGTATTCGCTTTAAAAAAACAGACATTTTTCAGCGAAATTGTCCGTGAAATAACCGGGGTATTATGAGCGCGAAATTCGCATTCGAATCTTTTTTTGAAAATACAATAGTTTTTACTTTTTTGTTCGCTAATTCGATTTTCGCGCGATATTTTCGCACAGACCATAATTAGGAATGATGCGCGTTCAATTTTCTTCGTTACAAAAAAAATCATGATCAATGTCGCCTCCGAGTAGATGTTACGTCAAAATTACAAAAATAATTTTTTGATTGTTAAATGATTATTCTTGTAATTTGAGCTATCGTATGTCAAGATTACTTTGTAATTTGTCTCGAAAATATTTCAGATCTGATCTGATCTTCCTCATCTGTGCCGAAAATAGCACAGAATAATTCGGAGAGAATTTAGATATGATATGTACGACTAATTATTAATGTATATTTTTGGATTATTTCAGGAATGGTTGAAGCTTTGGACAACGCCGCAGTAGACAGTGTGGAGAAACGCACATCATCATCAACTGTTAAGAGTGACGTTGAAGACAAAACTAACCCTGAGACCGAAAATAAGCTAACTGTCTACACTATCAGCGGTGAGTTATTTCGGATTTTGTATCGAAAATAAATTTTTGACAGAAAATATGCTATTTATGGGAAACTTGGATAATTTTGTGTTATTAAACGCTTAATGTTATTTTTTTGTATTCTAATTATAATATAAGATAAATTCATTATCATAAAACATCTACATTATATTTTTTTTTATCGAACTGTTATTTAGACGTACATCTTTACCAATTTTGTATAACATCTCAAATGATCAAATCTGATACGTCTAATTTTGTTCAACTCAAATTATTAAAGTTATCATATTCATCTCTATAAATATTTAAATAGGAAAATGCTATAAAATTTTACTATATTTTTTCTATTCTATCTCTTGATAGTAAAAAGAATTTTTTTTTATACAGATCGAAAACCTCGTTGTATTCACTTGAATCGTGAGTGTGCTCTGCACGACGAAAAAACCAAAAACCCCCACAAAGCATGTCTATACTATAATAGCATCACACACGGACGGTTATCACTAAATTATATCAGCGAGAATTCGTATATCTACTGGTAAGCTTCTAGGAGGTATAGTTTTCGAAAATAAGTTGTATTATTAAGAAAATCAGCTTTATTAACCGAACTATTATATAATTATCCAGCTTTATCCGAGTTTCTCATATTTCTCCGGTTTCTGTTTGTTATGGTAACGCTCAAAGTGAACCTTTATTAGATGTATTGATTCGAATCTAATTTCGTTACAATATGATTAATTTTTAACGATTTTTCAAAACACGCATCCATTGATGTTCATTAGTTGTAAATGATTTCCACGTGTAAAAATACTTGATGAGGAGATAACAGTTAAAAAAAGCTTCTGAACTTTTCCATTTTGAAATTAAAACTATTCTGGACTTTTTCGAATTATACAATGTTTACAAGCTTCCGATTCTTGTACCATCTCATTATAATTAATGCAAAGGTTTACCGACAAAAGCAAATATTTATCAATTCTCTGATTTACAATAACGTATATATTTCATTTAACTTAAAATTACTATCAATTTATGATAATTTTCCTCAAATTTTTTATTGAAAAACCTTAACAACTACCAAGAATTCTAATACGCAATAGATTCACTTAACAAATCATCATTTTTTCGATAAATAGAAACAAAACTAATTCGATTTCCGCACGCTACTAACAGACTTCAGGATCAAATTTTGCAAAATAATCTATTGTACCAAATCGCATCAATCAATCATCGATAATACAGTATTTTGTTCCATTTTCTACAATTATCTACAAAAATTAGCGTAATCGATCCGATTTTATTTATTATCCGCCCGAAACAGCTTCTTTAGACTTCGGTCTCGAAATAATCAAAAAGATCACAAATTTTATATCGACAATATTCAATAAGAACAATATAAGAGAGATTAAAAGCTAATGAATCAAATTTTCACATGCGTTGTTCATAACAAGTCTGTGATTATTGGGATTTGAAAAAATACGGAATTTTCGTAGTGAATTTTTTTTTTTCCATAGAAACGCTAGTTTTGTATCTTTTGAGATTAGGTTTTATAATTTGTTGTGCAATAGGCCAATGACATTTTTTTATAGAATCGTGCAAGTTATCTTTGAAAATTCTATGAATTTCAGATCCATTTAGTTCATATCGAAAAATTGATCTAATTAGATCCTATCGTTTTAACGATAATTGAATGTTTTTAGAAAATTTGAAATGACTAATATTGGAATCGCAAATCTGTTTATAATTTTAACTAATCGTTGATCTAAATTCGTTTATTTGTTCACATTACTCATCGATGCCTCTTTTCCTGAAAAAAAAAAAAAAAATGCCTGAAGCAACCCATTTTATAGGTTGTACATATATTGTATAGTCTGTAGTTTTCTTTAATTAATTTTTTCTAAAGAAACGATTTAAGTATTTCTGTCATAAATATTAACCTTGATGTCCGCTGAATGAGACATGCATATGTTTTCGGTATTTGATCACTTGAACAAATTTCCGTCGAACACAACTTATCGAAGACTGAAATTATTTCTTTTCACAATCAGAGACAATGCATCCGCCATTGAGCTTCCTACATTTTGTATTTACTTCATATTTCGCGAATTTCTTTGTTATGTGAAAACATGATAAACGGTAGGTACTTTTCGGAATTTCAAAAATTGTGCCTTTTGCAAAAATGAGCGATTTGAATATTTCAGAGATAAGTCGACATTGAATTGCGTGTATGGTTTTTGCATGCTCGCGGCCAATACAAAAGAGCTAGGTCGATATGTTATTTATATTTATGCAAATTATCATTTCGACCGAGAGAACGTAACGTTTTGCAATTATTGCGTTCGATTTTTCACGTTTTGTATTGCGAATTTTCCAATAGTCCAGAGAAAGCTGTGTAAGAAAAGCGATTTGTTAGTTCGCTTGATTTTTTTTATTTAGTTCATTGAAATATGTACTATGTGTTACGCATCGTTTGCGAAATTGCTTAGTTCACGTACCAGGCAAAAGAGTTTTGCAAACAATTTTAGTTTTTCAAAACTAAACGCTTTCATTGAACTTATCTTTCATTGCCTTTCTATCGAAACTTGTAGATAACAATCAAAGCTTAAAACTAATAAAAAAAAAACTCAATCTAACCTAACCATTGACACTTTCAAGGCCATGAAAAGGGAGAAGTTCAAATTTTTTTATAAAAATCATCAATAAAGCGCCATATTGTTCGCATCACTTTTTTTGCGTCGTACACGAAATAACCAATTTCGCATACGATACGCAACATATACATTTTCATCAACATTTAGAACTGCAACAACATTTTCTATGGCTTTTGAAAAGCATTCAATGAAAATTTTCCATATTCAACAGATTATGAGAATTCCAATTGAAATTTTCCCGCTCTTCAATCGTCACAATATTTACACTTTTCCTAAAGATTACTCACAAAACACAATTGTTTGCCGTGGAATCTAATCTTTTCACGTAAAACAAATCGAATTTCTGAAACGACGACTCTTCCGAGAACCGTGATATGTATTATAAAAGAAAAGAGCGTGCACACTCAAATAATAAACATAAATAAGCGCAATAAATCCGTTGTCGGCGTCGTTCACTCACTTTCCGATAAGTCGAGCACAGAAATAATGTTTAATTGCTCGATTGTAAAGGGATTTTCCTTCCACTGATAAGGTCACACCGGATTTTCACGATGGGAAGTGCATCTTTTGTCTCTTTCTTAATCGTTATATTTCCTATGCGACGAGAAAGAGACAAAATATGTCTGTGAATTTTCTCGAAGCTCTGGTCGCAATAAAAGCTGCATGTCGGATTTTTTACACAGCTTACACAATTTTAATGTTTATCGTTTCAATTGTAAATGCGTCACGATACAAAATCATGATTTCAAATGTATTTTTTTAAATTTAATTTGCATTGAGACATTGTTATGTGGTGTGACAATTTTGTTTGCGGAATTTATCTATAAAAAGTGAATCTTTAATACATAAGGGGATACTCTTATTTAAAAACGATTACCTTGCAAATTTATGCATTAATTTCGAAGGTGTTAACATTTTTGGGAAAAACTTTTGAGTTCCTTAGTAATTTAGTATACATCATCTTACTTGATAATCAATATTTTGACTATGAAATTACATGAGTACATTTTGGCTTACTTTTCTGATTTGGCTGATACTCAAATATGTTTTGCAAAAATCGCTCCAATATTTTTTCCAAAAACGGTAATACCGTCAAAATTAGTGAATAAATTTGCAAGGATAGCCTTTTCAAAATGGGAGTGTCCCCATATGTTTAATTTTGATTATTCTATTGTTGTAGATAAATTCTACGATCACACAGCAATATAATATTAAAATATTTCGATATCATTTGTATTTTGGACGTTTTCTTTCATGGAGATAAATGTAAATATTTGATTTCCATTGAATATTTTAATCGAAAAGACGTAATCAATAATCGTCGTATTATTCACTATTATATAACGTTTTAGAATGTTATCAATAAGTATTGCAATCTATCAACTGAATCCAATCTTGTACATGAACATTACTGATTAACTTGTGTAATATAATACATTATTAGATGCAGCGTTAATTTCAGAATAAGATCTTTCCGAAAAATCATCAAAAGTTCACTTTTTTTTTCTAACCGACTAACAATGACACGTGATCACGTCATTCACTAATCCCAATTCTTGTTACTTAACTTTGTATACTGATGCGTTCAACAAGATTTATCTGTTGACATTCATGTGTATATTTCGAGGGATTCTATCTGAAAGTTATATAAATATTTGACAAATCTAAATTTCCGAAATGACGAAATAACATTTTTGTCATCGTCACTTATTTGTCTAAACATCATCAATCAATCAATCAATTACCATTAAAACGTATTATGTATATTTGTGACGTTTTCACCTTTGTGTGGTCCGTTTTAATCGTGAAATCTGCGCGATAATCGAAATGTTTTCGATTTACCGAATTATTGTACAATTACACACATTTTTTTCACGTCACAAAAGCGGCTACACGATTTTTATTTGGGGACAACAAACGCGTTTACCATTTCGTAATTGTGATGTACTATTTATATATCTCATATATAAAAACCCTCGTTTATTATGCGCGACGGATTTTCCATTTTCTTTGTTTCAAATTTCCTTCTTTAGTACATAATATGCCACAAGTGAACGATAATGGACACTCTTGTAATAATTGGGCAAGGTCGAGGTTGAACTCAACTCACGAGTAACTGAATACGAATCGTTCTATGCAAAAACGGCATAAGTCCTATTTTTTTTGAAAGTCTATTCGATGTTTGTATAGTGGTTATGCGATTTTTATTTACAAATTTTTTGAGATTTACATTTCTATTCGGATTTTTTTACTTTGGATGTTATGTAGCGTTTATGTAATCACGTTTTTCGTGAAAAACGCTGAAATTTTTGTGCGGTTTTTGTGAAATTTAACGTCATTCTTTGCTGTGATGACATTTTATTGGTTTTATTGAAAAATTGAATGTTTAACGTTATCTGTCAAATATGACAGTTGACATGTTTTTTGATATACCTATAGAAGGCTGGGAAAGACTTTTATTGTTGATATATGTGGTTAAAAAGGGCATTGAAGACCACAGATGCAAGGTTCGGTTTTGTAAATAATAAAAAAGCTCATTCTAGAAAATGAGTTGAAAAGTCACTAGTTTAAAAAATAATTTTGATACGAATGACAAATGTTGTTTCAATTTCAAAAAAACCACAAGATTTTTTGCGTTTTACATGAAAAACGCATATAAAAACGTTTCGCAACGCGTATGGGAATACGATGATGAGAAAAATGCCACTTTCAATTGATGGTATATGTATCCGTTTCATTTTCGAAGAAGCCTTCCAAAAATACACGCGGGCTTTTTCATTGACGTCTTTTGAACGAATTTTTGCATTCAATGCTTGTTTTTCGCGCGATATAAGGAACCGACGTGTGTCGAATGTTGATGGTTTCGGAAAGTTCGCCATAATATAATAAGATTCAGAAAGAAGCAGAGGATTTCCCCTGTTTCTGCGAATGGACGTATTACAGATTGTAAATAACAATGGTCGTGATGATCGGACGATAAAAATAAAGATGTCAGTGTTGAAAGTTTCCTTTTTTGTTACGTTACCGCAAGTGACTGAACTGAACAGGAAAAACTATGTTTATTTTTTATAATCGATCTTCATAATATATTTTTGAAACAATCCTTAATGTACGAATTGATATCAGTATGAATGAACAATGTATAATATATTTGATAACCACTGTTGAAATTTCTCTCTGTGGTTTTTCGCGTTATTTATTGAATTAAATTCAGCGGTTGAGGTTTTATAATCATCAGTGTGTAACGGATTTCGATTGTAGTTACTTACAAAAAAATATGATACACATTTTTTTCAAATAAGTTATGCAAAATATGAATGCATGTGAAACTATTAACACCTGGCTCTTTCGTGTCAAAACGGAAGGGTTTCGTTATCTACTTTGATAATACCATAAGAACCGTGGAATACCTTTAACACTTTAAAATTTTCATCATCGTGAATAGCACGTGTTACTATAAAATAACACGCTATTACTGTCATGATGAATCAAACGACGTTCATTTATCGACTGATTTATATCGATGGCTGAAAGTGTTGTATTAAAACTATGCATTGGTTATAAATAAATGGAATAAATATATTTATTGATTGATAATTTTAATATTTAGATGATAAAGGTAGCAGCTCCACATTGGACATGGTGTCGCTAAGCTCTGGGACTACCAGCGTGACCGGAGCGAGTGGCAATGGTGACTTGGAGAACAACAAAGCACCCATAGACAATAACAACAGACCAGAACAAGTAAATTTACTAAAAATAAGATTGAGAATATTTCGCGTATAATGTTAATAAGTCATTTGTTCAGTGCACATCGCTTCTTGTGCACACATTCAGTTTTCGTTGACACTCGTTTTACATGTTTGCGTTCAGTCAAGTCTGAAACATACTGTCAATTTGTAAAAGTAAATGTTTCTGTAGAAATATTGTTCAAATATATCAATATTCGTTCAGTTTTATGTAGGCCAATCGGCAAAAATATTGATTTGAATATAAGTCGGTGTAGAATATTTATTGATTTTTATTATTTCATTTTATTTATAGCGCAAAGAAGAAAAATGGTGGAGTACCTTGATTCAAGTAGCCGTTCCGTTTTTCATAGCCGGTATAGGAACTATTGGCGCAGGCCTTGTGCTAGGACATGTAGAAGTAAGTTATTGTTTTTTTTACGTCGAATTGCATTATTCCGAAGTGTGCTTAACATTTTCAATAAACCGTTTCGCAGAAATGGCCAGTCTTCATAGAGGTTTCTGCTATTTTTGTACTCGTGCCGTCTTTATCAGGCCTAAAAGGTACGTAGACTTAAAGTCTGATTAAATTTTTTAAAAATTTCACAATCTGAATCAATGTATATTAAATTTGGATTATTTTTCTAGGTAATTTAGACATGTGTTTAGCTTCTCGATTATCAACGCAAGCAAATCTTGGTAATATGACATCCGTGAGAGAAGTTACAAACATGGTCGTAGGAAATATTTCATTAGTTCAAGTTCGTATTTATGATTATTTCGTTTAAATAAAAGTTTGAGTTCTAAAATTTAAATCAAATCATGAATTTCAACAGGTTCAAGCAATAGTGGCGGCTATAATTGTTTCATTTTTTGCCATTGGGGTGAATGCTATAGTCGATCAAGAATTTAGTATTAATAATGCATTATTGCTAACAGCATCTGCTGTGTTTACAGCGACAACGACTTGTTTTGTTTTAGGTAAACTAATATAACTGATGATTTTATTATTAGCTTAGTATTTGAACATTATTACATTTTCATAAATTTACAGATTTTGTTCTCGTTTCTGTGATAATTGCTTCACATAAATTCAAAATGAATCCTGATAATCTTGCCACTCCATTAGCAGCTTCTATTGGCGATGTAGTATCAATAACTGTACTTTCTATAACTGCATCGTATTTACACAAAGCTTTGGGTAAACTTTTATATTTTTAAACAAACTTCCTTTTGAAATTACTCTAACAATTTTTATTTCATTTCAGAAACTGATAAAAAATTTTGGTTACCATGCGTCGTTTTAGCCATATATATATTAATTTTACCAATTTGGGTTTATGTTGTTTTTAATAATAAGTATACGAAACCAGTATTGATGTCGGGATGGACCCCGGTTATCAGTGCGCTCTTTATAAGCGGGTATGTTGCTAACCTTATTTTGATTTATTCAATCACAAATGTATCATATTTAATATTTTTCATAAATTTTCAGTCTCGGTGGTTTGGTTCTCGACCAAGCTGTAACCAAATACAAAGGTTTTGTTGTATTCCAACCGATTATTAACGGTATCGGCGGTAATTTAGTATCAGTCCAGTCATCGAGAATATCTACGATGCTTCACAGCGGTTCTTTACCGGGAATTTTACCTGAAGGGGCTCGCGTTTGGGAATGGCCATGGAAAGTTTTGTTCCACGGAAGTGAGTATAAGAAATCACGCATGTAAATAATTAGTGTATGATAATACGTATTTACGCTTGTAATATTCATTGCAGCTCATACAGCAAGAACAGCTAGAATGTTGATATCACTAGCTGTAGTGGGACAAATAGTTTTCATGATTGTAGCTGACTATATGTACATGAATTATGTTTCAATTTCTGCCGCTTTTGGATTTGCTTACATATTGTGTTCAACGTTACAAGTAAGTCGAAGTTGAATATATTCAAAGTGTGTTTTTGTTGCACATTATATTCATGTTATATTTGATTTATAGGTTATGGTGTTACTGTTCATCGCTCACGTAATAGTGCATCAAATGTGGAAATGCCGTATGGATCCAGACAATTCGGCTATTCCTTATCTTACGTCCTTGGGTGATTTGCTCGGATCGGTATTCCTCGGTTTAGCATTCCTTATTTTGGAATCACTCGGATACAATTATGGTGAATAGATTTATTATAATACTAACGTGCCAGTGATGGAAAGTTAAGGGTTTTTTTTATTGTTAATATTGAACTGCACATTCAACAATATTTATCATGTTATTGTGTGAACAATAATATGAGTGTTTATTAAAAGTTCAATGGGAAAGAGATTAAAAGCAAAATCAACAACACATTGATTTGACGCATATTCTTAAGATAAAATAGTATTATTGAATAACAATGTCCTAAAATAAAAATTTCAGTATTGGTAATGTTATATATTTTTGTATATACCAATTGATCTTTGGCAATTAGAAAAGCACATATTTTTTCAAAATAGTTTTGTGTATACGGAATATTCTAATTAAGAATCCAATTAAATAAAAATAAATTCTTGTGTACGGTGTTAGCGAAAATCTTCATATGCATGTTCCGTTTTCCAAACAACATTTTTAGAGAATATGAATAAAATACGTATGTAAATCAATTGATTGAATAGACCCTCATAATAATAGTTAAGTATAATACTTGCAATTGTAAATGCATTTGACAGCAGTATTATATATTTTAAGATTATTCGTAAAATATTTAACAAGTGAGATTGTTTAAAAATCATCTGTGATCATATATCATTTTTATTTGTAATTTTGAATAGTATTTTTAATTTGGCAATATTGCATTAGATATATATTTATTTACCCAAAGTGAATTTAACCATCAGTTTAATTCTTCAAATTATACTTTCGTTGTATAGACTACGGAATGAATTGCCAAGACGAAGGATGTTTTTTAATTGCTCATTTAACATATTTTTTAATAAAATAAAAACTGGCCTTACTTGATGAGACGTAAGCGTAAGTTAAAATAAAAAATATATATTTTTATTCGGAGAAAAATACAAAAAATATATTTGTAGTAGTAACGCATTGTATATTGTGATAGAAGAAATGTTACGATGGTTAAGTTGAACGCTAATCAAATCGGTTGACGTTGGTTTTTCTTTTTTGTACATATAATATATTATTTAAAAAAAAAATGTTGAAATCACTATAAAAGACAATTTTAGCGTGATCGTACTTATTAGTTACTATACTGTTAGTTTTACTTTATTTATTGAACGGGTCATATTTTATATTTTGAAGGAATTTACAAATTTCGTGCCAATTAATATATTTCATAAGTTGATTTTAGTAATATTTCCATATTTTTTTTAGCTTGTATACCGTTTTGTAATAATTGAAGTTCATACAATGTTCAAAGGTGCAATATTGCTTCTCTTTCTCTACGTCATCAAAATATAGTTTTCCAAATACATACTTCGTATCGTCTAATCAAAAACTGAATCACTCATATAATTGGCAGAATTAAAAAAATAAGTAGATTGCCTAAATATTACCACAGTTGAATTATGTAGACATTACACGTTGATTTCTTGATTTTGAATCGGGAAGGTTTAGTCCAAACTTAACCAATAATTTATATTTTAAATATAAAAATCAAGAAACCAACGAATTGTCATTCAAATTTGATTGCATCTTTATTAAAAATCAAATTAAATTAATTTAGACAATAATTGAATCACAATAATTAAATTAAATTAATATTGGGAAACTAAGGTGATATATGTTTTATATGAAAGTCTTAATTCTTTTCTTTCATTTTTATATGATAATTAATTGTTTAGATATTAAGTTTGCGGTAGAAAAATACAGCTAAAAAATGATGTCAATATGTTCATATTTAGTTGAATCTCATGTTTTTATGAAAACCTCGTGTGGTATTTGCAAGTTATACATATTGCATGTTCTATATTTGCAGGTTTTAATGAAAGCTAATTCCAAATGGCTATATTTCTTGTAATAAGCGCATTCTCATCGAATGTGTGTACGCAGTTTTATCATTTGTAAAATTTCTAGTGTTTTCTATTCTATTAAATAATTTTTAACTACTTGATTCTAAGGGATCATCGATAAAAAATAGTTCCTTTTATATTATTAACGTTAATTAATAAACTTTATTATCATTTGAACCTTTTTGTTTGGATAAAATATTACATATCGTGAAATTACAGAATATTTTGATATTAAATTAGAACTGTTAATTCTGGAACTTTTTCGATTGTAAACAATGAAAATAATTGTATATAAGATAATTGATAATTATATTTTGTTTTATTTATTTATTTAATTAATTTAATGTAATCACCGTTCCTGTATTTATTTCAAGGGCTTGTTAATAATGACTGGCTTTTGTAATTTACCTCTTTTGTGCCTAAATTTCAATTTGATCAGAAATATATATTTATTTAAATCCTAAACAATAAATAACGAATGTTGTAATTAGAATCATGTAAAGTCTAAAGTCTGTTGAATAAATAATTATGCAAAATACTTAACGTGTATATAAAACAATAATCAAAATTTCTATTTTTATGCCCCTAAATTGATTTGTAAACAATAAAGATTTTTGTGCCATTTCAATTATTCAATTGATTGATATCATTTTCTGATAACAAACTTATTGATTTGAAATGAAAATGTCAAAATTGTGCGAGTCTTTTTATCTAACTGTTACGTAACGTTTCCGTAATCACGTTTTCTATGAAAAATGCACGTTTTTCGTGAAATCTAACATTATCTTTTAGTATTTTGTCTCTCTCTGCTGGTGTTATTAAAAAATTAAATGATTAATGTCGTCTGTTAAATATGACAGTTAATGTGTCTTACAATATACCTATGGAAGACTGGGACAGATTTATATTCCTGACACGAGAGTCACAAAGTGGTTAAAAAGGATGTTGAGAACCAAAGATGCAAGGCTCGGCTTTGTAAATCATAATAAAGCTCATTCTAGAAGATGAGTCGAGAAATCACTAGTTTAAAAAATAATTTTGATACGAATATCGAATGTTGCTTCAATGTTGTTTAAATTTCACAAAAAATGCAAAATTTTTTGCGTTTTTCATGAAACACGCATACACTAACGTTGCGTAACATAACAATATAAATAAATCATAAAATTCGATGGATAAAAAAAAGTTTACAATTTTCAAACAGTGGTAAATTTAGTATTACGACAAAAGTAGCCACTATTAGAAAGATAAATTAATAAAAATTGATGTATGTACATGTGTACAATTATAAAAATTGTTAGAACGAACTGATAAACATTCCATTACTAGATTATTACGAACACCTATCAAATTGAATGTATTTATTAAACAGATAATGAATGTATAATCGATATAATATCTATAGCGAAATCCAGCTATTTTTATTAAACTGCGCAATATGAAAGATATATCACATATCATCAAAACGGTATGAGAGATGGGTCAGCGTTGTGATATATTGCAATTGTAACAGAAAGAAATTTGAAATCAACTGTAGTCAATATTAAATGTACATAAATATATTTTTAAATAAATTTTCTCGAGTATTATTTCTTCCTGCTTTTTTCAACAAAACTGAATATTTAAATAAAAATAATTTATTAGAAGTATTCAAATACACTTTCAATATACATATAAACATATTTTGTCAAATAAAAGTTTTGTTTATCTATTACATTTAATAATTTCAATGTGGATTATATGTTATAAAAGAAAATAAGAACATTTACATATTAATATAATAAATTAACTAAATTCTTTGGAAATAATATTAAATACAAATAAATAACTAACTAATAATCATCTGCTTTCTCTTTCATTCTTTGTAAT
The DNA here is from genome assembly GCA_009617725.1 of Hydropsyche tenuis. Classification (NCBI taxonomy): domain Eukaryota; kingdom Metazoa; phylum Arthropoda; class Insecta; order Trichoptera; family Hydropsychidae; genus Hydropsyche; species Hydropsyche tenuis. Next base: position 210,545 of record VTON01000122.1, on the reverse strand, counting down.
TTTGCTGCTAATTCTTTCGTATTTGTGGTTTTGAACTGAAAGAAATATTTTAATTATTAAAAATATAAAATTTTATTGAAAATGTAATGGAAATAACACATACTCCTGAAACAGTCTTTTGAACGGTCAATTGGCTGTAAAGGCGGCGTCCTTCTTTATCTCCGGCATATTCATCTAGAGTAGATCTGGGTAATCGGAATAGGTCTACACCTGACACACCTCGAAGTTTGCGGCTAAGGTCGTCTTGGAAGCCTTTTGCTTCCAACCATGCTTGAACTTCAGATGCAGACGACGACTGAAAAATATAATCGAATCATAATTTGGAATAAAAAAAGTGTATTTAGAAATATGTATATGTCATCGTGAATATATATCATCAGCAGCAACGTAGTAATCTATTGCCAAATACACCAACTAAAAATCCGAAATTAAAATTGAAAAATGAATTTTGTAACCATTTCTATTATACTTTCTTAAATCACATGTACTCCTCGTAATTTTATTCGAACTGCATCTTCTAAAAATACGAAATTAAAATTGAAAAATGAATTGTGTAACCATTTTCACTTTCTTAAATCACATATACTCCTGGTTCTTTTGTCCAGACTGCAACATGTAATTCAAAATTGAAATCGAACAATGAATTTATAAAGTTAGCGATTTGGAATTGTCACGTAATTCGCAATTTTTCCAACTAATTTGATCTGTTAGTTTGTGATTTAAAATCGCAAGGATATGTGAATTTATGTATTATTTTATTTTCTATACTTTCACCAGAAACATTGCTATGGTTCTAATCATCAGTGGAAGTTATACTGGCATTTAAGGGATTTCATATTCTGAATACACTTTCATAGAAGTGTGATAGTGAGAGTACCGTTCGTAAATCCGTATTTTTGTTTTTCACAAAAAAAAAGGTTGGGTTGGGTTAGGTTTTTTTTATAAGTGTTAGAAGTTAGATAATACACTTCTAACGACTAGGTTGGTGGAAATATACTTTTACTAATGGAAGTATACATTCACTGTAACATATGATATTTTATATAAAAGATATAAACCTGGTTAATATAAATTTCGGGTGTTTTTAAGAAATCCAGAGTTTGTCTGCGGTCTCGAAGAGTTAATACTAATTTTAGTTCATCATGCATATCTTCTGCACCCAAACTTTTTACACTTTTTGAAGCTGAGAAAATTTTTAGAAATTCATTTGAATTTTATATGCGAATAAATTAATACTTTAAGTGTTAAAAAAATAAATGTTTACAAAGCGTATTATATTTAGATGATGGTTGGCTTTTGGGTTCACTTTCAACAACTGGTGGCGGAGGTGGAGGTGGTGGTATAGCCGCAGGTTTTTCTAAAATTTACTTAATTGTAAGTTCTCTGTATATATTATAATATATTATAAAATAAATTAATATAAATATATAGATATCACCAGACAGCCAAATGAAAACCGAATTCCCTTTTTTTTGCGATGATTGCATGTGAAACAGGACACAGTAAGCATGAAATAAAAGTATGAATGAAAATAGACAATCACAACACAAATATATATGTTTCATAACAATTTATTCCTCTTATAAAATAATCAATACAATTAACAAAATATTTTAACAGTAAATGATTTTTTTTTTCATTTTAAGTATGTAAAGTGAAATATTTTAGTACATTTTTTCCAACTGTTTTCACCACAAAACCGATGTATATGAATCGCGATTGTTAAAGATTAATTATCATTGATCATTGAAGATAAATAAATCATTTTTTAATTAAGTCAACTTTCCAATTTATAGCTAGTACTATGAAAACCAATAAATCTTAAACATTTTAAATATTATTTGTTATAATAAAAACATTTGGTCTTATAAAATATATATTGTATAATATTTGAGCCTTAATTATAAGAATTCAAATATTTGTATATTTAATAAAAATGCATATAAAAATATTCTGTCTTTAAAAACTTAATATTTTAACAGTCTGATTTTTTTTCAATTATTTATCCTTATTGATAATCTTTCAAAGTACTTCAACATCCCAATGAGACATTGAAATAAAAAATGATTGTAATGACAACACAAAAAGCTTCTTAATGGACAAATACATAACATTCATAAAAATCAGATCATAAAATGAGATGATTTGAATAAAACATTGAATTACGCAAAATTAATATTATTATCGTAATATCGGTACAATTGAGACTAGAAGAATTGTGTTGTTAAATTATGCAAGTACATCTAAATATGTAATTTTTGATTCACATAATATGAGCTTGAGGGAATGTAAAAATTTGAGTCAGCTGATAGAAAAATAACATTTGTTTTTTTTATAAAATAGATAAATATAAACTATAATATGAATGTGAAAAAAGAAATATTTAATAAATAATCAATATAATTATATTTTATTTTCCAACATCATTCTAATGCATGTATTCAATTTTTTTTAATATGAATATTACTTTAATTATGAAGGAAACTCTTATAATAGCAAAGTTGATGAAAAAATATTCGAAAATAAAAGATCTAAAGTAATTAATGAAATTTTAAATTTTTTTTAAATATGAATAAAAGTTATTTAATTAATTTCAGTTTTTATGGCAGGTCTTTAGTAAGATTTACCAAGACACTATTAAATCCATATAAAAAATGTATAACATATAATTTTACATGTAGTCCAAGACAATAAAACATACACACGATGATCGATACATTAATCAGAAGCATGTTTTAAGTCAAAGATTGAAACAAAACAAAGCATACACAACAATCAAAATGCGACCGCTAAAAATATCTGAATTCCCCTTTTTTGCCCAAACGTTCACGACGAACCCAATCCACCGAACGAGAAGCATTACCTGTGTTGCTACTGCTAGGTGCTTCGCGAGGACTTGCGCTACCTCCGCGTGCAACGTCCTGCAACATAATAAAAAATTTATTGTAAGTCAAATCATGAAATACAATATTTTTCAATAACATCTAATCGAAGGGGATCCTGCTTGATTGTGAGATATGCACCCTATTTTTAGCATCTTATATCGTACCTGAGGAGGATAATGCGTAGAATACAGAGGGTTGCTGAAGACGTCTTGTGGAGCATGAGGTGCAACTATAGTATGAGGCACATGTCCTGTTATACCACGTCGATTACGTGCTTTCCACCATTTTCGAGAGTCATCCAAAACCTATTATTTTCAAGAAAAAATATTCGTTATTTTCTAAACATACTCATTTGCTGAATGTAAATAAGATATTTCTTTTTTTACCTCCAAGTATTCTCCTTTGACTACTGTCAACTCTTTGTCGTTGTTGGCAGTACGTGGATAAGTAACACGTACGACTTTTCCACCTCTGGCAACTACGTCTTCTGCCCAAGCTTGTCCCAAATCATCTGCAAAATGTTTAACAATTATTATGAGTTGTTATCTTCATTTTGTATGATTGAATTATCAGTTGACACTTGCCATCGGGTGTACCACGTCTTCCATCTTGAGGTGGCAATTCTCTTGAAGGCGATGACCCAGCAGAGCCCGAATCCAATCCGGCGGCAGGAGGCCTTAACGGAATCTCAGTTAAACGAGTATTTCTACAAATAAAAACAATTTGATTCCACAAACACATAGCAAATCGATTCACAATTAACAAATAACAACAATGCACATAAATGGATTTGATCAACAAATAATAAAATACTTACCTAGACAAATATAATCATAAAAATGCTTACCTAGCAAATGTAGTATATTGCTCTCCGAAAGAATCGTCTCTGGAATCATCTAACGAATGATGATGTTGATGAAAAGTGGATGATGATGCATCTGAACGACGTTGACTTGATCTGAAATAATTACGACACATACACCGCTACATTCAATCAAATATGGTATATTTACAATGAAACTCCTAAAAAATCATTCAGTCTCAATACGACAATTTTAAACAAAAACAAAACAAAGCACTGACAAAAGCAAAATATGCATGAGGTAAGTGAAATTCGTTCGAACCTTGGTAGTGGATTTTCATCGATCACGGGGAAATTTGGACTCCATCCGTCCATGAAAACAGGTTGATAAGGTTGAACGGGTGATTTCCATTGATCTCTGGAAATTAATTTAATTATGTTATACATAAATAATGAAATAACAATGTTGATTTTCAAAAAATAACGAAATAATTAAAAATACCTTGGAATTAACCATGCGTCTCCCAGTGAATGCCACAATTCTGTTTCTTTAGAAGTTACACAATTTACTAATAAGTTTATTGTTTCCCGTGTCAATAATGGTTGGACAACATGAGATGCTAATCTAGGTTCAGAACAACCATCGTGCGAAGCATCAACAATCAAAGCTGAAATATCAAAATATTTGAAATATAATCATTGTTTATTAATTAATCAATAATCATCATTTAATAATTTATTTATATTCAAATATTTGCCTAAAGGTGTAAATAGAAAGTGGACAAGTTCAGGGGCGTTCGGGTCATGTATGTGAGCTTTCAATTTTGATAATAAGTTGAAAGATAACTTGAATTTTTGGAATATATCGTAGAATTCTTGTTCTGGGGGAGGTCTTGTACGAAGCAAAAGCATTCCTTCCCCTGGATCGGACTGCTTTTTGGATTTACGAGATCTAAATTTTAATTTAAAATTAATTAATCATATTAGTTAATATCATATGAGATTGATTTTAAAAATATTTTACCTTCTACGACGCTCCAATTCTCGGCTAGCAGCTGCAGCATGTTGAAGTCTGGCAATAAATTTCTCTATATCATCGAAACATCTGAAAAATCAATTTAAAAGTATTAAATTAGTATTCTGTGAGAATTTTGATAATAATAATTGTAATGTATATTTAACCTGTTAAGAATTGCTATATCTTGTTCATAAAGTCTATCAGAAGCTGTACTAGAACCGTCATCATCATGATTTTCTCTGGGAGTAAATTCAGAATCGGATACTGGTTCTCTATAATTTTGGAAATGAGGTATCTGCAATATTAAAAAAAACAAAATAATAGATGAAGATTATGAATTTTAAACAACTGAATTAGAGTTCTAAATAGAATTTTCTAATTCACCTGGTTTCTACGCGCTCTTTCTCCTAATTCTCTTTCTTTATCTCTTTCACGCTCCATAATAAAATCCCTGTTGCTGTGATTGTCACTTTCGTATCTACCCGAAGCTTGGCTTATTCGACGATCACTGTCTTTTGAACCTCTGAATTCATAAACAAAATCGAGTGAATTCAAATAAATGATAGAAATAGAACTTTTGTCACAAAACATACTATTTAAAACACAAACAATACCTAATTTGATTAAGATCTTCAACTAAGTCTTGAGCACCTACATCATGGCACTGAAAGATATGCATTTCTGAACGTGCACCCCCTCTACCAGAGACTACAAATGCTAAAATATTATTGTACATTTCCATGGGATCGTTGGATGTAAACGCTGTTGGATCTTGGATCGAAGCACACGAAAATCGTTCCATTATTGACTAAAAAAAAAAAGAAAAGCATTTTATATTTGTTTTGCAAACGATCTGTTTATATTTCAATATATTTACCCCGCTTTCGTAATCCATTATAAGCACCCATGGGCCGTCTAAGCAGAGCTGCATTTTTTGAGACCATATTCCTAAAATTAAATAAGAAAGTCAATATGGATTTTATTTTAAGTTTATCAAAAGCGAAAAGTGCTTAAGTACCATTTGTTTTTTCGAGTTGAAGTAACCTTCTCATGCCATCAGCAGGGTGTACAATTCCAGTTTCTCGTGTGACAGTAAACGTTGCTAAATGTTCGACGAGATATGCAGGACGAGATCCTCCACCTTCAATCGGACCACTGAGGGAGTCATGGAATTGCTCCTGCGACGAATTATAAGCTGTACTATTTTTGAGAGCCATCTTGTGTTTTTTTTTAATTATTTTGCCAAATCAAAACTATCAATCAATCCAACTTCTTAATAACATTTCTGAAAAAATATAAATAAAATTATATATTACGAAAATTTAATATACCAGCTAACACTTTTATTAAATAATCCAATCGAAATTGAATAAATATACCAAAAAAAAAATTAAAATAATATGCACATGCAGGAATATGATTCTCAACAGTCGCCCTGAAAGTATCTGACAATGAGTGATCTCATGCATAAACTCAATCTATAAATTTGATATATTTCGTATGATAAGATAAGATATATTCTGGAATTTATTGTTTGTAAAAATCATCTAACAAATATTTATGGAATTCAGTGGTATCAAACAACTTAACACTGATCATTTATGTGTAAAAATAATTTAAAAAAATCGATTGTCTGCAATAAAATGTAATACAATACACTCCGAGTAATATGGCGCAGAATTTTCCCTATCAAATTAATATGCAATACTCTAATGGAAGCATATCTATGGTTCGATATAACAGAATAATCTAGAAAAGCATTAACTGATAAAATACACTTTTCCGGCAATTCACAAACATTGTACAGTGAAATTTGGCGTCAATCTCAGAACGGATATCAATTTAATACAAAAAAATTATAATTAATACACAATTAACGGAAAATAGCTAATTTATGATTCAGGATGTGAACATTTAACAATTCGTTCGTTTCAAAATGGTGTTTTCATAATTACTCGAAAACAATGAAAACGATGAGAACTGAAATTACGCGTCCAGAATATGCGCTTTTAGAAAAATTGGAGCATCTTTTAAGTTTATGTGAATACATTAGCGTTTCCAACAGTTGTGTACACTTATCCAATTCATATGAATATTTATTTTGATGTGTTAATACGCTGCGTTATTTCTATTTCTGAAATTGACGTTTCAGAATACATGGAGAATATTTTGAAAATCAATATTTTGTCGAATAAAATGAATTATTTAATTCAACAAAATTGTGCAGGCACACCAGTATTTTTAATTTTCGAAAATCACGTGAAGATCGGAATTTTTTCCGCGAACGTGTCCGCAATTATTGGTTCAAACACTTAACATGTTAAACTTTTAAAACCAATTAACGTGGCGATAAAAGTGAATGCTTCGTTTCAGGAAAACTTGAAAAGTTATCGAAAATGAATGTTCGTCACATATTTAGTCATAAAAGTTAAATTGAAAATTGATTTTAGGTTTATTTTGAATGATTACATTCCGGATTAGTCAATGTTTTAATCTTATCTATTATCGAAGTTAAGAAACAAGCGGTCTGGTTAGCATATGGGCGGAGATAATTTTCATATCTTCAAGAGTCGTTTTCCACTTGTTTAGTGAGTACTATATAATAAAAAAAATCTGATATATCAAAACATTTACAACGACGTCGCATAATCGACTTTTTCACGACTAGTCGTTAAAAGACGCCTAAACTTGTCGCTAATTTCGGCGACAATCAATTAACGAATGTCGCTAATAAATGCGACAAATAGTGTATTAATTTTAGTACATACTATGATAATATAACATACTATTGCTCCACGTTTGGTTGCGCGATAATTTGTCGCTCAGCGACAAATTGTTGGCGACCAAATATTGTCGCTACGTGGAACAGTGGCGTGTTATATTGCGAAATTTTGCCGCTGAGACATCAAATCGATCAGACGATATTAAGTCGTGCGACTCGCAGCGACAATTTGTCGATAATTTTTCGTATTCATTTTAATACTATGGCAATATAGTCAGTGGCAGATCCACGGTGGTGGCAAACGGTCAATTGCCACCACCCTAGAGATTTACATAATTTTATACATATAAATTATAATAAAAATTCGGATTTTAAAAAAATCTGCCTGCGGCGCTAATATCTCTGATTTTGAGAAAAAAAATGCTATTTAATCGTCTCGTTTTTATCAGAAAAATCAGTGTCTTTAGTGTATCTCATAAATTTCTTTTACATCGATACTTTTTGTGGAAAAAAATTTGCCTGCGGCGCTATTAAAGTTAAATAATAATAATAAAAAATCATAAAATGTTTGATATAAAATGCGCACTGGCACCTTTTTTTTTTCAAAAAAAGCATTGAATATAAGTCTAATTTTTGATAAAAAATGTGTATTAAAAATTAGTAATTGCCCTCACACTGCAAATTTCCTGGATCCGCCGTTGAATATAATGCACTATTGCTCTATCTAGCGACAATTTGTTGCTGAATCTTCTACAGCAAATCGCTCACCTCAATACTATGGCAATATAACACACGATTGCTCCACCTAGCGACAACGTTTAGTTTTGCGACAACTTGTCGCTGAATCATCTATAGTGTATCGCTCGGACGACATTTGGTCGTGCGACTAGCAGCGACTTTTTAGCGAGTAATCACTAAAAGACGCTCATACTCGTCACTGTTTTCGACTGTAACCAATCAACGAAAGTGGCTATTATGATTCATTATTCAGTTATTCGACTCAATTTTACTGGCCGTCGATTTCACAATACAAATCAAAACGTTCACAATTTCGACACTATCTAACGATCGGCTTTTGCGTCACAAACGATAAGACGAGGCATCAGCTCATTCGTCTCCGCCGAACAATGAGCAATCAAACGTGCCAAGAAACGATTTTCGATCAGCAATCGGCGATTAATACGACGGCCAAGATAACGGCCTAGCAATGGAAGCGGCTTTGGTTGACTTTGGGACGTGTTTTGAGGGAAGCCGATGACTTCAGGTGGCCAGGAAGTGCATATGCGGCATACTAATGAAGATGATTCAAGTTGGCTTTGTAGGGATTTTTTTCAGTTGTGTTATCTGCCGTTTCAGGGCACTTCGAGTGTTGTCTTTGAACACAATGAGGCCGGGTACTTGAGGTAATCGTCATGTTTGTTGAGGGTCTTTTGTTTGCGAATTGATTGATAATGTTGAGTATTGTTCTCATTTTTTAAAATTTATGGATGTTTGTTGAGAGATTTTGGAAATTCCTTGTTTGATATTAGGATTGAATGATCAATTCTCAAATTATTGTGGTATAAATTGGGTTTATTAACATCTTGTGGTATAAACGAATAAGTATCGATTAATATACTGATCATTGAAGTTAAGCGGTAGCTTATACGAACAATTTATGAATATGATCAATGAAAAGAACTGAATCTTTCTAAAGTTACTTCTCTTTATCAAAATGAACACTATGGTGGTATAATATCATCATCATATCATGATTCGTGATACAAAAATAAGATCTTAAATATAATATAACTCATGATATGTTTAAATAAACTATCAGATCAGAATGCTACGTTTACCGTAAACGTAGCATTGACCAGACGTTCTCTTTTGAGAAGAATTATCCTCCTAAAAAGTTCTGTACACTTAAGAAAAATTATACTACTTTTTACATGTTACGCTATGTTTGTGTAATTGCTTTGTCCATGAACGAAGCAAATAATCTTGCCTTGTCTATGAAATTTAACAACATTTGGTGGTCTATAGGTGCCATTCATTTAACGTCTTCATTCAAATGACAGTTCACGTGTCTTACATTACGTTTTTCAATTTAATTTTCGAATATTTATTTTTTTGTCGGTGTCTAAAATTTTCGAAATCTGTCTATCGTACATCTATAACTTGACTTCATAGATCGGCCCATTAAAACTAAACCGCTAACAAAAAAAAACAGAATAACCGAATACTAATTCCAATCAGCGAAAAATAACCTAACCCAACACAAACATAACGGCACCGCGCTCATCAGTCACATTTTGTCACAAATCAGATCTGCTGAAACAGGTATTACCGTAACGCGGACATCACTCGAAAAGTTCAAACAAGACGAATAATTGCCAGATTACAAAACTAAACACCATCAACTAGGACGACCTTGAAATAACCGTCCAATTGGAAACTGGTTTGAGCGTAATACCAAAGTTATGCCACGAATGCCAATTGTGCAACGAGCCTAAACGTTAACGAATTGCGACACCGCGAAAAACAATAAATAACCGAGATGGTGCATGTTGCAATTCCGATAATGATTTTCACCCACTATGCTGAGGAATTTGCACGTGGATGCTTCGATTGGGAAAAGTTTTGTGTGGGTGACGTTTGTTAGAAAGGTCGTTTCGTGTAGAAGTACTGAGAATTTTTTCATCGAGTGATGTGTGTGTGTGTCATCAATGACTGATTTAGTATTTAGATAAAATAATAAAAGCTTATTTTTGTATTATTAATGGGCTACTGTAAGATTGGCGAAATGATTAAGTTATTATATGTTGATAGGAAAACATGTTAGTATTGCAATAATATTGACCGAAAGGATGATGTGATATGAATTTTACGTATAACGGTGACCATACGGACTTTATTGTCCTCTGGACTAACTCTAAGGACTCTAAGGACTGTCCTCTTCGGACAGTCTTTTATTTCACCGCTCTGTCATAAGTTTTTTTTTTAAATTGCCCTTATCCTTCATTTTGTGAAACTCACTACAACGATACGAAAAAAAATTCGCCTGAGGTTATTTTTATTAAACCTTTGGACGTTGATTTTAACAATAATCATTCTCATACACAAAAATATAAGTAAATATATAAATTTTAACGAAATAAGAATTAGGTTGATATCAACGATATGATGCGATATTTTAGAAGTAATCTAAAAATTAGTTAGTCTTAAAACCCTGATTCTGTATACAATGTATGCCCTTAATTTTCTCCAAAAAAATATGGTCACTGGTATGAGTCCTTTTCACTGTTTACTAACAGTTAATTTTCAAGATGCCATTGATTTTTTTTTAAATTTATAAGCTAATGCTTTGAAAATTTTCAATTAATATAATAACAATAATGTAATAGGAATGTCAATTTTATAACATAAACGACCACTATTGAAAACACCATTTAGATAAAATCTGAATTTCTTTACAAGCTTAATTACAATCAAAAATGCGCTTAGTAAAAGTCACACCGATAAAGCCGAAATGCAATTTCAACCATGATTTCGAAAATTCTGAAAACTTTACAATTCCATTCGGTTTTTTCCACAACTTTTAGAGACTGCGATTTTTTACAAAGTCGAATAACCTTCGACTCAGATGAATCGTATCCGAACGGGCCTCAAACGCGAATAATCGCCAGGAAAACAATGAGAATAAACTTTTGCATCCGTCGACAATAATGGTGATGGGTGTGTAGTTACAAAATTGGAAAAAACACACACACACGAAAGTCATGTGCGCATTACGCAAAAACGCCCATCACGCATCCATTATATTGAAAATGCAACTAGTTTCCTCTGCAAATAATACTTTTTTTGCATTCAAGCGTGAATACCTACTACGCGGAAGAGAATAGCGTTAACTTTGCCAATTAATGATGAATTTTTCGCATAAATCAATTTTTCAAGCTTTTTTTATTATTATTATTATGTTCGCTGTTGTGCATCGATATTAACGCTGGTCGATTTGCTAATTTTACGAATGACGAAATGTTCTTTATTATAAAAAAAATTCCGATGTTATGATGGATCAAATACTCATCAATAAAAAAAACAATGCCTTTTATTAAAAAATAAAATTGCAATACAAACATTATTCACTAATGAAAAATGAACTGTTTCAATAACAATTGTGTCCTAAATTGACAAAAATAAAATATTATTGAATGAACATAAATTAAGTTTGAAAATTATATAAATTTGAGATGTTTTACCTGTTCATTTTAGTATGAATAAAAATTGCAAATTTATCAATAAATAATTTATGCATATTCACCGAATTTAATAAAAATATAAAAGAAATTATATTTCAAATAAAAAAAATAGAAAGGAACCTGAGACACAATGGGCGTTCGAGCAATACTAGCGTTTATATCAAAAGGCGCCATCAGCAACAAAACGCTTAAATTAAATTCCAAATAATTTTTTTTATCGATCAAAACAATTATATGACAAAAATACACCAGTAACAAATCGAATCAGATCTTATTATATTATGTTTTTTATAAATTTAAAACAATAGCCTAATCTTATCTGTAGCAGCTAATAACTCATACAACATTCCATGGGCCATATTTTTGAAAATCCGTATCGATCGATTCGCAACATATCTCCGACGATAATAATTACAAAAATGCGAGTACACACACAACAAACAATCCACACTTCATGGCCGAGATAAAACTATTGTGGACCGAATACGGGATTATTTCAGATTATCGTCAATGTCGGAATCTATGCGTCGATCGAAAATCACGTTTGATTTTCGACGATCGGTTCCGTTACGTTGGAAAAACTGACGCGTTGCACTTCCGCAAAAAAGTTAGGGTTGCCAACCGTCTTTTATTGGAAAAGACGGTCTTTGAAAATAGTTTCGTACCAGTCTTTGAAAAATAAATGACAAATGATCTATATTTTGGAAATTTGTTGTGGTTAGATGCAGGTGCGGATTTATTTATAGGGAGTGGAAAAGTTTGCTTGAGGGAAAATTATTATAGTTTTTCTATACCAATCCATTAGATATCATAAAAATTTAATCAATTTCTGAAGAAAAAAGGCCATTAGTTTGCATAAAAGCAAATTTAATTTTTTTAAATCATCCATTTGTCAATAATAAACGGAAAAAAATCACCTACACAATTTTCTTCTAATTTTAATACTGTTATGAGGGGGAGTAAGTTTGAAACCCGGTCCTGTAATAGGTGCCCCGAAAATCTATGTCGCTTATGCCCCAGGCGAAATAAATCCGCCACTGCACATTTCAAAGTATCCTTTATTGTACAAAATTGGCAACCCTAGTCCCGCCAAAACATAATAAACTGACTTTTCGCATCGTCCACAGCTGAGCGTCCATGTTTTTAGTTGGACGCCGAAAAACGCGCGACACAATTTGCGAAAGAATGCTCCGCGAACACAACAATATATGCGTACATAAAAATGACGAAATTGCTCAGTAAATAAAGGCTGAACGGCCCGCGGGTACAATATGCGGGGCCCGGTCGAGCGGCTAGAAAGTGCCGTGGAATGCAAATTCCACAGCGGCGTCTAAAAAACACACACGCCCAAAAACATTCCCGTAAACGTGAGCAATTGTGGGTCAGGCTTACGTTCATGGTGAGACGGATCAGGGCTGAGGGTGAGTTTGCTGAGGGTGAGTCCTCTGAGGGTCAGGATCCGTGGAATGTCCGCGAGGTCAGCGTCAGAGCCGGAGCGACAGAGTACGGCACTCGCCGGCCATTTTCTGAGCCAGTTTGAAACTTACCTGTTGGCGCACACCTGCGCATACGTGTGAGGCTTTGTCTCTTTCGCACACTCCCACTCCATTGCATGAGTGAGAAAGAGATAGATTCGTGTTTATAGGCAGCGCGAGACGCGAGTTCGTGACGTGTGATGCGGTCGAGTTGCCAGCATGAAAATTTTCCGATTCGGATGAGGTTTTGGGTGGGATTTTCGGCGTCGATATTAAATTCTCTATTTATATATTCGGTGTTGTGTTTTCGTTTTCAGAATGGGAAGTTTAGTTTTTATGGAAAATTTCATGGCCCCGAGCAACGCTAGATTCCATGCTGGTAATATTATTGTCGTATTATTAAATATATGCTGCAATAATAATGTTGTGATAAGAATGGAAATATTTCAGAATTTCATGAGAATATTTTATGAAACGACGAAATTGTGCTTGGGTGAAATATGTAATTTGCAATATTTCAGAAGGCTGAAAATAACACAACCATTTTCGATTTATTATAATTGAATAAAAGTTAACTGTTTTTATTACATGTAGTATTTATACATTTGAGTTTAGAAAATTATTTATAAAAATTAAGAATTTTTTATACTTTCATTCAATTTCTATTATATATTGAATTGTGATACGAAAATTTCATTTTATATTTCAAAAGGAAAATTGTTATAAATTTAAGGTAACAAATTATTTTCAAAATTAAAACCATGACATTTTTCCTGAAAAAAAGAAAATCTTGAGTATTCATGATTTTGTAAAAATAATAAATTACAATGTTTATAAATAAATGAATTTTATAGTTTGTAAAATAATATCCATTAAAGTGAACAGTAAATACAACATCATCTTACAGTTAGTACAAGAATGACCTCATACAGAAGTACATTAATCTTGAAAACCAACATTAATTATTCAATTTTGATTTTGTAGTCTTAAAAAGTGAATTGGTTTAACAATTAACCACAGAAGAGATCCTAAAAAAACATTACTGTACTGATAAAACCGGTACGGATTTAAAATTCACTAATACAAATTTTCTTATAAGAAAACAATTTTTAAAGCAGGTAGGGTATACTATGCTATAAATAAATGTGTAAATTAAATGCGGCCTTGGCCTAACCAACCCCCACGTTCAGTTTTTCTAAAAGGAAAGCGGAAGGGAAACGCGTCTAGATGTCGCTAATATTATTTGGTGCAAGGTGATAGCGTAGTTTACCCCGATTGGTAAATCAATAATAATTAATACACCTATCTCTCGATTTACACGGTACTTTTTTTACACGTTTTCATTAATAATTTTAATATTGAATTCTATCAATAACTAAAATAGAAGAGCCACTGTTAGGTAAACAATGAGGTGCGTACCCGCACGTTTGTCATTACGTCGTAGTTTGACGTTTCAAGTGTAACCTCAAAACGATATGTCGACATTAAACATTTTTAAAAATTGATTATTAAAATTAGGACTTCGAAAATTAGGATTTCGGACTAAGATTAACCTAACCTAACCTAAGTTAGTAAAAAGCTTGAAAAAACAACCAAATTATGCGTTTTTTTGTGTACTTTTCGATTTACACGATTTTACATTAAAAAATATAAAATTTTGATTTACACGTTTTTCTCAGGAACCTAACTACCGTGTAAATCGAGGGATTTACACTTTATTATGTAATAATTTACAATTTATTATGTACTCCATAATAAATTAAATTTTATATAAAATAATATATGTACATAATTGAATATATCTCGCATCGGATTACTTATCGCCACCTGTTGCCGCACGTTCCAAGCACACATGCGATTTGCCCCCGCCAACTGGCAACCCCGTTCGAGCCACAGGTAGGTGCGTAAGCAATAGCGCGCGCTCACAGGTGTTTTCGCTATCGCCGGCGTCGGGTGCGCTCTTTCGTCGCGATGGAGAACGGCTCGGCCGAACCGGCGCCGCGGCTCTGCCATGTCGTCAAAGTGGACACGTTCGATGGCTATGGCTTCAACCTCCTCGCCGAGCAGGGCAAGCCTGGCCAGTTCATCGGCAAAGTCGACCCCGGGTCTCCCGCTGAGGTCGCCGGGCTCAAACAGGGCGACAAGATCCTGGAAGTCAACGGCGTCAGCATAAACAACGACAACCACAAACAGGTCGTCCAAAAGATCAAAGCCGTCTCCGGCGAGACGAAGCTCCTAGTAGTCACGCCCGTCGGGGAGAAGATCCCGGTGCCCAAGCAGGAGCCCGTCGAGAAGAACGGGAAGAAGATCGACGACAACAACCACACGCAGGCAAAAGCGGTGCAAGAGCCTGCCAAGTTGAATTTGGGGATGACCGCCGCCGAAATGAGGGCCCAGCTCGCCGCCAAGAAGAAGAACGACCCGAAGAAGGCGCCGATGGACTTCAAGTCGAAGTTCGAGATCGTCAAAAAACTCTAGCGGGGAGGCTGTGTGCGCGTGTGTTCCATCATTTTAGAAAAACGACGAGTCTCGGGACGACCGGTTTTTTCGGCGTCCTCGTATCCCTTCGACGGGTTCGTCAAACTTTGTCGATCATAATTCTGTGACAGAAACGTCGACACCTGCACATAATATCATTTCATAATAGAAACAGGTAAGTTGAGTCAACAAATGCACGAGTTCAATCGACGACGCACCTCTAATATATAAAATTGTTAAGTTTTACAAATCATTAGTCTAATTTGGTTACGCTTCGTGAACCCTCATCGTTTAAGTCTCCCGTAATTTTCGCGATTGCTCACGATCGAAAAACGAACATTTCAGATCGTCGCAAACACGCAGATCAAGGATGTCCAGATGACGCAACGGATCAAACCCGTTTTAGCTCTTTTTTCCGACTTTCACGCGGGTCTTGGGTCATGAGTTCCGACTCTGAACCGACACGTCCCTACGATTATGTCATGTTGCCAAAATTCGCGCGAAAAAAACCACCGTGGGTGACCGTTTTGCGAATCGGTGCAACACCACGTTGAAGGCACGAAGAAGCTCATGCGGATTTGAAGGTCGGCCGTTTTGCGCACACCTGAGTGCATAAAAAACGAGTCATCGTTTTTTTCGGACCATTCTCGTTTTCGGAGGAGGCGAATTCTTCGGCGATGACCCTAAGCCCGATGGCGCAAAATCACGATTATAAATATTACATCGTATGGATATGTTAAGATGGGTATGAATGGGTCTATCGTGCGAAAGTGAAGACGACACGGTTTCGGTTTTTTTCGGTCGCGACCTTGTATACACGAAAATGACTACGTAAATTCGTTTGTACACGATGTCAGGTTTTTGTAAACATGATTTCCGTAGGTCACGAGGGGCTTGAATCATCATTGGATATTTACTTTTATTGGTACTTATCAATCTGCCCACAGCAGAAAAAGCGCTTGAAAAGCAAAGACTACTGCTGTAGGCAGATTGGCAAGTACCCTTTTATTTCGCATTATCTATAAAGCATCTGCATCTTTTTCGATCGAAAAATTTCACGGTAATTCTTCAATCGACTTCTTAGTTAGTCTAATTTAATACAAAATAAAATTAATCGACTTTACCAATTCGGTCACAATTTAAGCCCACAATCTATGAAATTCAGACCGCCATTGGTTCATATGGTCGTTCCAGAAATTCTTTATATTCTCAAATACCCACTACTGAAAATTTGCACCATTCATCCTCTTTTTTCCAGAGATGAATGTGGCATATGGGTATTTGGATCAAAAAGTGCAAAGTAATGTTGTTCGGACTTTGGGTTTATTCAGCCCCAAGTCTACATTTTCATCCGTCAAACGATGTTTCAAAGTCGAAATTAAAAATCGCGTGATGTCCGTTTTAATCGTGAGCAATTGACCTGAAAATTATGAAAAACGCCCACTATCGACATTGTTTGCGTATCGCATTGTTATTGATTGCAAAATGCACGAACGGCGCAGATTAACCTTCGAAAGCATTCCTCAAAATTTAGCGTATGTATGTATATTCTTACATAGGTTAGTGATTGGCCATAAAATCTTTAGAATTATATTTATTTATACATTAGTGCAATTTTAGTGTATGTTGTTTTTTTTAGTATTGCTATTGTGTTTTTCTTGTTCATGACTGACAACCCCTTGTAAATATTTGACATTGTCTTTGCCAGTTCAATATAAATATATTTTTTGAATCATATTGTAGCGTAATTGTATTCTATGTAAAAATATTTTGTCATTAAGAGTTATGAATAAACTTTTATAAAGCAAATACGTGTTTTTTTACATTTTCCATTTCAGGCATTAATTAAGACAAATAGACAATTGTATCTACAATATATAATACAGATAAAATATCTGAAGAAAATCGATATAGATAAAATAAGTTATACGCAATTACACAACACACTATTGTTACTCGAAAAAAATATTTTCTCATAATGAAAAATCACGTGAATCGTTTGAAATTTTCAGCGGAAAACCTGTATTTTTGCACGCTCATTTGAAGGACAGTTTCAGCATCATCAGCTCGTTTCTAAATCGACCTTGTATGCTGAAATCGACAATAATCATTCAATAGCCGTCAACAAAACAATTGTCTGCAATTCTTCCACAGCTCATCAACTTTTGCAACTGGAATAAACCCAATGTTTTTTCAATCTGAATTTCATACACGGACCTAAATCGATAATTTAACCTCATCAAATACACCAATTTCTATAGATAATATTTTTTGATTTTTAAGAGTTAACTTCTTGGAAAATTTAATCCGTATGATATTTATACATGGTGTGAGAACTTTGATAGCGGAATTTATCTATCAAAATAGATTTTTTAAAGTAACACATAATAACAAACAAACCTGTGCGTCAGAGCAAGCTAATTGAAAATACTTTAATTTTAATAAAAACAATAATAACATTATTATTTTAATAACATTCTTGCAAATTTATTTATTGATTTTAATGGTGATATAATTTCTAAGAAAAGTTCTGAAGTGATTTTTGCAGAACACCTTTGAATTCTTTGGCACATTAGATTGAACTCATAAAATCACTAAATAGTATACCAGATGAATTAAAAGAATAATTTTACTTAATAATCAATTTCTTGACCATAATTGTTTACAATGAGTATACTAGAGCTTGTTAAGAAATTTTTTTATTTACTGATGTTCAACGCGCCAAGGAATTCAAAAGGTGTTCTTCAAAATTTGCTCTATCCAGAATTTTCCCATGAAATGGTAACGCTATCAAAATTATTTCACACATTTACAAGTACAACTTTTTTGAAGTATCTTTTTATGTGTAGTTTTAAAAATTCTGTTTTATAGATAAATTCCACTATCAATATTTTCACAGTAATCTACTGTATAAAAAATGTTTACCTTCTGAAAAACAGAAGTAAAATATTTATTTATTGAAGTATATTTATATTGTAGATTAAATATCGGCATCGTTCGACTCGAGTGATAAGAAATGTCATAATTTGTGTCAATCGTTTCATTTTAAAGTCTCTTGTAAAAATATTGAGAAATTTTTGTCACAATCAACTGATTGATTACGTCACGTTAATAATCTTCAGATACCAATTAATCACATTTAAATTTACATTAAAAGATAACGATTTCAACTGCCGAATTCTTAATAACACGCTTGAATTGTTGAAATATCGATTAAATAATCTCCACGCTTGACTCAAAACTATTTGATTCGATACAAAAGCTATAAATACCAGAATGTTCCGTATGTTTTATAGCTTTGAGTATGACCCATTCGAATCGAGCTAATCTTATCAGTGGATGTACTTTAGCGAACGCGTATTTGTTACGTGTAGTGATGCACGATCGAAAATAGTAGACTTTTCCGAAACATGAACAAAACAGGTATTCCATTTACCCGCATCGACGTCGGAATAATGGAAAATTGTTCAATTGTTATCGTAAAATAATTGCTGCAAATCGCACGTTGCTCATCGCCAATCAGCCTTGGTCTCAACTGCTGAAGGTTTCGAAATTCGCTAAATTAATTTCAACACTATTTTTTTTTATGAAGAATACGACAATTGGCCAAACGAATCTGCAGCTGTTGTTAGATTGGATTACGATTTTGTAATACTCACTAGAGTCGACGATCAAATGTGACAATTAAAAGAAAGTTAAGTGACACGTGATGCAATTGGTAAATGTTTCAGCGAGAAATGATTTCAGTATTCAGTTCGTCGAAAATTATGTTTCTAGGATAAGGAAAAAAGTTCAGAGATCGGAAATGCCTCATTTCGTTATAAATATTTTATAGCTCACCCAATCTGTGAGATACGGTCTGTAAATCTGTAATTATTTTTTTCAAGAAAATTACTCCTATGAAGATCAGGAATATTCCACACATAGAAAATTCCTTTCATAGAATATTTCCCTACCTCTGTAGAATGTTATAAGAAAAGCTATCATGATCTATCTTAGGTATTTAATAAAATATACATTTGTATCATAAACACAGACTGAATTAATCTATGAGAAATGGCTCTATAAATATGTAACTATTCCTTTCAAGAAAACTACCCCCTCGAAGATTCCTATCAGGAATATTCCGTATATAAAAAAAACTCCTCTCATAGAATATATCCCTCTTCCATAGAATATTATATAAAGAACAATCGTGATTGACCTTAAGTATTTAAAAAAAATATATTTGCATCATAAATTTTAAGCTTTGATGAACCAAGCGGAGCAGCTTCATAAATTAGCGATTAAAAATTGGCGACATCATGATAGAAAGTTTGAAATATTCCGATGTGCTGCACAAAAGGGAAAAAATTCACTTTCTCATAGTTTCTCGCGTTCGTATTCGGATGTCGTGTGTATTTTAATTTTGTATGCATTTAGTTCAGCTGTTCAACATTCGCATCGTTCCCAGTCCCACATACACTGTTTACTACCTTTTTGTTCTCGTCGTCTTCACCGCAAGCCACTTCCTATTTTTCTCGTCGATTTTCATTCATTTATGGTTGTTTTTTTAAATCGTCGTTATTGACACAGACGATGGCGTAATCATCTCGAAAAAGTATTCATACAGTTCCGTTCTATTAAAATTTCGAATATATTGAATCCAATTGACGTTTTTACTGAGAAAGATGACACGTTATATAAAATATTTCATTATCGAAGCCTCTGAAATTGATTAGAAACGGGTCCGTGTGATTTATGGGTCGCATAACTCATATTACACTTTTTCAGAAGCGTGATGAAACGTTCGATCGTGGGATTAGTCATTTGCACAACTCACTTGCATCCGATCATTAATTTACCATACATGAGTGTGTGAATAATAAATCAATATTTGTTTGAAAAACTGAAATAGACTTCATAAACTGAATAATATCGTGAAAACTTTTTATAGACATGTTTCGATGAGCCTAAACTAAAATATATTTTGATTGGTAAATATATTTTCTTTTCATTATAATTATAATTTTTATGGCTGATTTATTTTTCATATATTTCTTAGTATTTTACCAGATAAAATTAAAACTTGTTCAAATGATAAGGCTTGGTTTTCCCATATTGAAAATTAATATTCATCATTATCATACACGATCTAAATAAATCTTACAAACTGAAAAACAAAACTTTTTCCTTCATCACGTATGGTGTGACATTTTTGATCGCGGAATTTATCTATAAAAACTGAATCATTAAAACTATTCATGAGGAAATACTTTAATTTTAAAAAGGCTATTCTTGAAAATTTATGCACTAATTTTGACGGTGTTTTCATTTCTGGGAAAAATCTTGGAACAATTTTTGCAGAACACCTTTGAGTTCTTTAGCGTTGAACATCAGCAAACTCAAAAAATCTCTTTATTTTCATCGCAAAACAGTCAAATACCACAAAATACTGTATAAGATGAATTAAGAGGATAATTTTAATACTATTAGAAATTCGATGATATTTCAGTAGACAAAATTAATGAAATTGTAACTTTTCAAAAAAAATTGAATACATATCAAAAACAATCTTTGACCATTAACGACCACATACAGATTGCACCATTTGTCACTCAACTTCAACTTGACAAGGTCAAATCATCGATCTCAAACAAAGATTATTAAAACAAGCAACCAATTATGAACGATCAATTGTTAAGATACATCCCCATCTTTCAAACAAACACACACACGAAAGGACGGTCACGGATGACAGGCCTCCAAGAGTGCATCATCAGGTCGGTTCCCATGACTGCATTCGCAAGACCTTGCACATCCGCCTAACGAATTAATAGCTCCTGTTTGAGAGAGAGAGAGAGAGAGAGAGAGAGAGAGAGAGAGAGAGAGTGTGTGTGTTTGCGGTTTTTAATGATAATGACTACGTTGCATAACGCCGTTTACGTCGATCGCGCATTAAGATGGTACGCTATGTCACGTGAATTCTATCTGCAGATTCAATGGTCTTGTGGTTTCCTTTTTTTTGTTCGTTCGTCCAAATGTGGAATATAATATGAGATGGAAAAGGTTGTCCTGATTCAATTGTCAATTATTTTGGATGTGAGAAAGGTTGTTTTTGACATGACACGAATCGTTATGGGTATGATCGCTGGATTCGGTTTGTTTTGTATAAAAATCATTTTAATATAATAAAAATTATTGATTTAAATAATAAGAGATGTTCACCATATTTAAATGACATTTTAGTGTTTAAATTTGTAATACAATATATGAAAAACGGAAAATATCCGAGCGTGTACGCAAATGACGTTTGACTCACTTTCGAAATCAATTCGTCGCAGAAACGCCATAGAAAAATGCGGTATAACAATGTCGACCGTTTTAAAATGGAAAATATGTATATTTGTACATATTGCCACACAAACGGTGTATTATACATAATGTACGTGTTGAATAGCTCGGCGATTTGTCTAGAAATCTTTGTACGTGTCGCATCGAGATTTCCCTCCTACGTTAATTATCCTGTTCGAGTTGGTTTTTAAAATTGTAAATTTAAATACTGGTTAATACCAGTATATTAATTTATGAGAATTCTTGATCAAACGCAGTGAATTTTATTAAAAAGTTAAGCTATATGTGAGACCATCAATAGATGAATATGTTTTTAGTAATCGAACTTTTTCAAATTAATGTCTCATTATTAAATAGAAAAAAATATTAAATATTGTGTATTTTTAATATTATTATTAAAATATATTGAGTATACATGCTGTATATGTGGCATATGCCATAAAATTTTCGAAATCAAGAATATTTTCGTATTTAAATTTTAAACTAATTAAAGCTCATTAAAGCCATATAATAACTTTAACAACGGAATTTATCTATAAAAACATTTTTTTTTTAAATTGCGCATTTTTTATTACATTTATTTAAAAATTCTATCTTTACGAATTTATATATTAATTTTGGCAATGTTGCCATTTCTGAAAAACATTCTAGACCATTTTTTTGCAGAACACTTTTGAGTTCTTTAGCGTATTAGTTTTAATATCAGCTAAATCAGAAAGTATTCCCGTTTATACCTTAAAATTTGATTCTGAGTAAAATTTTAGTTTTCCATAAAAGTTTGAATCCGATGAATTAACAGACCGATCTAATTTTGTAATCAATATTTGACGATTAACTTTTTCGCAATAAGAGTATTATCATGACGTTACAAATACCTACATTTGTCATTTTCACAATAACTAATCAATTATTAATTCTGTTTAACTCCAATATTTATAAAATTACAACGATTTCAATCTTACACGAGTGTAATTATGCGAAAAAGTCGTCATATTTATAAGATCTTTTTCGTATTAATTAGTTCAATAAGCATATCCAATTTTAAAAGCCACCACTCACCGACAAACACGTACAAACGAAATCACAATGCAACCAATTTAAATAATGGAACATGCACGATCCACAACACGAACTCCATTCTAATAATAATCATAACAACGGACACAATACGAAAATCGATACAACGAAATTTCATAGACGATGCACATCTGGCACTGCAGTCCGGATTTAACGGAAAACGCCTAAATTCGGTGCCAAATAACGGTGAAAAATCGAGCGACTTTTACAATAACACGTGCCATCGAGCTCGGGATCGAATCCGATCGATCCACGATGATGATGATGATGATGATAATGATGAGGATGGATCATTGTGAGCGAACAATGATGCGGTGATGTCAGTCGCGTGGGAAATTCCTAGAAACAGGCGAAATCGTTACTGCGTGACGTCGATTGTTTTCGATTTTTTTTTCTAGATTGATTCTGGTTGGAGTCGTATGGGTTTCGTATTGGAATTATCGTTGTCTGTTGAATTAAATTATGTTAATCCGCTATGGGAGTCTAGTCGGATTTCGATGCTGAAAATTCTTTATGAAACTCGAAACTTTTTACTCAAAACATCTTGATTTTGAAAAATTGATGGGCATCTTACAAGCATGTATGGATGAAATGTCAATGATGATTGTGTATTTTTCAGTATTCTAATTCTGTGGGAATGGCTTTTTCTTTTGTCACTAAAATATATAACTTTCATCAACATCATTATTAGGAAATCTTAAGAGAATCAATTCTAAAATCATTCCTTACAAAACTCGTAACTTCTTTCTATAAAAATAAATTTAAAAAAAAAAAAGAATCTTGATTTTGAAAAATTGACGTGCATTTAAAGATTCTAAAACATGCAAGAATGAAATGTTACTAATGATTGTGCACTTCCAATCTGTAGATATTTTTTTCTATTCTAATTCCTTGAGAGTGACTTTTCCTCTTGTCACGTATATAACCTTCATCATCTTTAAAACAGGAAATTAAAAAAAAAAAAACAACAAAATTATAAACTTCTATCTATAAGTAAAATATATAAAAAAAGTTCTTAATTTCGAAAAATTGATTGGGTTAGGTTCGTGCGAAATTATTCAAAATTAAAAGACTAGTTGGGTTAGGTTGAAAGAGAAATTAGCGTAAATATTTCCGAGACTTGGGTTAGGTTGGGTGAGAAATTCGCAAAAATATTTCCGATACTCGGGTTAGGTTCACGATTTACAAGTTCGAATGACAGTTGAAATTTTTAATAAAAACTTTATTTATTAGTTATTAATTTAAAATATAATTTCTATCGTTATAGAACATTTCTTTCCATCTTTCTATCAAATTTTCGATAACTTTTTTGTAAAATTATGTCGGTTATGAATTAAAATATTTGAAAAGTCTCTATTTCACCCCCTCTGCATTTTTTGAATATTCATATCTAAATAATTTTGTAATGACCTGAAAATTTGGTAATCTGATGGTGTAAGATCTGGAGAGTAAGTACAGGATAAGCTAATGTATAAATATAGAAGTTTTTCCATATTTTTTGGAAAATCAGGGTTACAATATGAAGAAATTTTTTTTGAAAATGCGTTTTTCGTGTTTATTTTGCAAGAAATAATGTTTTTATGGTCGATAATCATTTTCTAGTCAAAAACGCGTGATTTTAGAATTTTTTTCTTCCATCCACAGGGGGGAGGGGGTTGTTGCCCTTACCGCCCCCCCGCTGGATCCGTTCCTGTTGTGATTTCATCACTCAAATTGATACATACAATTGATATTTGTTTATCAGAAATCACATTATTATATTAAAATTTATTAATAGTTTTCAATCTGATTTGTTGACTGATGATCAAATCGTATGTTTCCTTTTCATCAACCGAGTACTGAATTAAAATATACATATATGTATTTTAGAAAATAATTGCAAAATTTATTGAATACATATTAAAAATACGATATTGCAAAAAATCATAATCCATGTACAGAATCTATTATAGAATTTTTTCCTAGATTAAAATAAACCTTGATTTATAGATTCCATATATGTATGTCATTGAATCAAATTCTTATACAAATTAATAATAATGACACATAAACGATCACAATATAAAAAATGTTAATGAACGTTATCATATCGATTCGATCGAAACAGTTATCAAATATATTATTTATCATTAAAAATTGTTTCATTTAAAATTACCGCAATCCGATCGAATGAACGTAATCGCAAACAAGTAATGTAATAAATCGCTAACTATGCGTAATTGCGTATGTGACACATGCGTGAAACTCAATTTCCAACTTGTGCAAGAAATAAACTATTTATTTTTTTGTCTTTGTTGCAAATGTCGGTCGCAGGTGGTTCTTTATAGTTATGACGTAGAATCAACAAAAGATATTATCATATGCGATGATTAAGAATTTAATTAAACAAAACTACACGTTAATAAAATAGAAAAAAAAACATTATTACTTAAATCACATTATTTTTTTCATGTGAATTCACACTGAAATTAATTTTAATGAGTAATATTTTTCGAGGAATAACTGCGTGTCATTGTTCATAAAAAAATATGGAAAAAAACACTTGTTTAAATAATTGTAGGTAAATGCACCATTATCTAGTTTACTGCTCGATAGCGTAGATAAGTGCGGTGCGTTTGCTTTGAAAGTCGTTCATAAAATTTATTATATCGATAACATTTTTATATATGTATAACATTAAATCTTTGAAATCAATTATTTCGAAATTCGCCAATTGATTAAATTAATTTTTGATTTTTTTTCTACTACGGTTATATTCAGTAAGTGACTAATTAAATAGTCATTACTATATCGCCTTCATTTATATGTAAATATGTAGTTAATGTTTATTTATTTAACGGTATAAAAATTCATCGTGAATGTCTTTAATGCTTGAAATTTTACAACAGCCATTGAAATAAACTGTATCTTTTATGTTTGATGTAAAATAAAATTATATATTTATGAAAAAACCGTATATTTTTCATTAAAGCGTTGCATAAATTATTAATGAAATATGCATTGTAAGAAATCGATAATATCTTTCCAAGGCTGTGATTTGAATGATAAATATATTCTATTTATTATTTTGTTCCATACAATGTACATATCATTTTATATACTAAAAATATGTATTATTATATTATAAAATATGTAGTAGAACGAATGAAAAATCGTTGCTGAACAAAACATGCAAACTTATGATATTTCATCTATATACATATTTGCAAATATTGTGTCTATTAATCAAATTTGTGATTTGATAGATGGATCATATTTGGAATCGGTTTGTTACAAATCCAATGTTGTAATTAAATATTTTTGTCGTTTTAGATTAACGTATAGTAAACATTGATTTGTATTAATCCATTCGTTTATTATCATTTGAGTCAGGATTATTATGTTAATATTGATTTACATGAAATATTACATGTTTAGTTAAAAATTTTGAGAATGTTTGTGTAATACCTGTTTATAAATAAATGTACAAGAGAATTTATCGTCTTGAACATGCTACTTGATGATTATTTATACAAAGTATGATTATAAATCTTTCAAGGAGATGTACTATTGTGACAACTTTGATTACGGAATTTATTTATAAAAATCGAATATTTAAAACTACACATAAGAAGATACTCTCATTTTTAAACAGCCTATCCTTGCTATTATAGACTAATTTTAACGGTGTTATAATTTCTGGGAAAAATCTAGGAGCTATTTTTGCAGAACATCTTTGACTTTCTGGCACATTAGGTTGAACATCATTAAACTCAAAAAAATTTCCTATTTTTATCGCAAAATAGCCAAAAATCACAAAATACTTTATCAGATGAATCAAGAGATAACCTTACTTGATAAATACAAAATATACTTGATAAATACAATTTAACTTACCTGTGTCGTAAAACAGGAATATTTTTAAGTATGCTGGTGCAACCTAATGAATACGTAACAAGCAGAGCTTTAAACAAATGCAAAAAAATAAGGAACTCAAAAATTTTTTGCAAAAATCATTCCAGGATTTTTTCCACAAATGTAAACACTATCAAAATTAGTCCATAAATTTGCAAGGATAGCCTTTTACGAGATTATAATTTTATGTAAAATTTTAAGGATTCGGTTTTTATAGATAAATTCCATGATCGAAGTTGTCACAGTACACACTGAAAAATTTCATAAAGTCTTTTTCGTAAACTCGTTTAAATGAAATAATTTAAAAATTATATTTTAATTTAAATTGATTTCAAAACCATGAAACGATAAACATTAGGATTTTATATTAAACTACAGTTTGGTTGTATATTGATTACACTTCTCAACAATATAATATTTCACATAAATTTTTTATTACGAAAAAAATAAATTGGCGAAAAAAATAAATTGGCATATTTTAAAAACACCCTTATTCCAGCGTTTGCAACAATGACTCATTTTCGCCATTTGCATTTTTTCATGGATCGTCCAATCAACGAAAAAAATCGGCGACCATTTGCGCAAATGCCTGAATAATTTTTTTGTGCAAATATTTCACCTGCTGATATTTTCCATTCTGAAATGGCGTTTTTGAATATAAAAATTCAAAATAGGGGATATTTTAGGTAAACAAAAATATAATATATATCGCAACGTTAGTCCATATATTTTTGATGTTTAGTCCAACTTAAAACTTTGAACAAAAAAATGAAATTACTGAAAAAAAATCTAACGATATGTATTTATGACCGAACTTGGAATGTGACTATATAAACCATATGAACTAATATATAAACTATACAGCTTTTACATTCCAAATTCAAACTAATATAAATCAAATTCTACCATTTAAATTTCTAATTAAACCTTCTACAAATCAAATTCAACCATCGAAAAGTATTAGAAGACCGTTGTCATATTAAATCAATGAAGTATTATCTATTCTTCAATTTGACTTTCATAATCTCAATTGGCGATTTAAAAAAATTTTACATACATAATGGTGTGAAGACCTTGAAAGGTTCTTTCTCGGGAAATATCTCGTCATCATTGAATTATAGTAATAATAATAATAACAAATCTGATTAGTATTAAATAATTAAAATTAAATTCTTTAAATCATTTAATTATTCTTAATATAAAAAATATTTTATCGTTTCGGAGGAATATAAAGAAACCTATTCACATTTTATCAATGTTTAGAAATGAAATTATCGAATTTTATTTCGCTCGAATGCTGAAAAAAAATCCAACCCTTAGATCTGAATTGTGATTTATGTTGTCTTTGGTGACCTAATTTACTTTATTAAGTCGTGGCTTCGTACATATTTTGTTTTTTATAAAGCCGCATTTCTGATTTTCATTTTAAAAGCTTTTTTTTTTTATAAAGCCGCATTTCTGATTTTCATTTTAAAAGCTGTTTTTTCTGGGCGATATTTAGAATTTGCAAATGTGAACTGTTTTATTTATAAAGTTGAAATGTTTATGAAGTTTTATACGTATGAATCCGTTGATGTGTTTGTTGAAAAAATTTGAATTATTTTCAATGATCGATGGGTTGTAAAATACATCAATCGCAACTGAAATTTGTTTGATATTTAATGGTGTGACAACTTTGATCACGGAATGGTAGGATATTTTCACACATGTGATGGTTAAATTAAAATCAAGTAAGTAATATTTTTTATATATATTTCAACTAAGATTAGCGAAAATTTCAAGTCGATCGAATTGTTAATTAATTAGTTATCGAGAAAATGGTTTAGGTATTTTTTGAGTTTTATTACAAAGTCAAGATATTTAAAGCATATTTATATTAAATTTTATATTAATATCGATAAAATTACTTCAGAAACTTAATTATCAAATAAGATTAGTCTATAAATTTATCAAATTCAGTCTTTTGTAGGTTTTAGCTGTTCCTAAAACTAAATTTTGCGATAGAAATAGAAAGATGTTTTCGATTTTGCTTACAGTATTCAACCTCGTGACAAACAAGCTCGATGTGTTTTACAAAAAATGTTCCAGAACTTTTTTTAGAAATAGTAACACCATGAAAATTTATGTATAAATTCGAAACAATAGTCTTTCTAAAATGAGAGTAAACGATAATGTGTAGTTCTAAAGATTTGATTTTTACAGATAAATTCCGCGATCAAAATCGTCACAGTAGTATGTCATATTCAAATTTATAAATCGGATTAGATGTTGATTTTAAAATCAGGCTAAAAGTTCAAAATTTTCGCATAAATTAGAATCGAAATAAATACAAAAAAATCAACATTATAAATGTCGATTCTGATATTTTTTCCAAATTTTATCCGCGAACATTTCAACGCATCGTAAATAACATCCCCATAAAATAATCCTTTCACATCACGAATCGGGCGTTTTTTCAAAAAAGTGGAAACCCTTTTCTCCCCTCACATTCCTATTTTCTTTTAATTTATTTTATTTTTGTACAAAATCGAACGGGGGGAAGTGACAAAAACAAGTGTAACTTTTTTGACCTACTTTTTTGTGACACACACAACAGTTTAAACACGTGTACCCTTTATTTTCGTTGCGAATTCGACGCACTTCCGAAGGGCGATTTTTTATTTTGCGCAATGCATTTTTCAGGTATTGCGAAAGGGATGAACCCGTGTACAATGGGGTTTAAGCCTTTTATTATTTTCATAATTTTTTTGCGCTTTTTAATGCGTTTTTAGGGAAAAAGTTCGCTAAACGACAATAAATCCGCTCGAAAGTCGGCACGCGTACGACAGATGTTTCGTTTTCAAACTTGATTTAATCTCGCCTCTTTTGTATATGTTTATGTTTTTTTTTTTATATTTCGCGTGAAATAAAATTCATTCTATTCTGTGATTTCTGCAGCCGGTGGAAAAAAATGCATATATTTTAATGCAACTCTCGGAAACGTTCTGTTAAATGGCGCAGTCCCTAATGCGTTTCAGTTTTTGGGGGGAAAGTCGCTTTATTTGAAAAGAAAAAAAAGACATTAAAAACGAGGGATGTGTGTATGTAAATTCGAATGCGAAATCGTTGATTATCGACCAGAGGTAAAAACATTTTCAAATATTCATTTTTATATATATTTTTACATACATTTTTATCATTATCTTCATCGTTTGCTTATTAGATTAGTTAGTTAATGTACATATGTTTCAGTACAAGGCTTTTAAATAATGAAATTTAAATCACAGACATCTGCCAAGGGCGACCCTTAGTAGATGTCCTATAGGTTGACCACACATCCTCTGAGGAAGATTATCTTTCTTTTATGAACCATGTCCTTCTCAAAACTACTGTCCTCTTTTGTCTTCCTCAAGAGAAAATTATCCTTCTTTATCTTCGAAAATAAATAATCCTCTTTTAATTGATTTAAAAGTAAAACGGTTCCTTTGGCATGAGGCGAAATTTTATCAACATGAAACGATAGGTATTAATTAACACTGGTTTTTCAATTTGAATTTTCGAATAACTATACTTATTGTTAGACCCATTTTAGGACAATTAGTTTTAACTATTATAGATTTTTTTAATAGTGTCTTCCTTTGACTTTTCAAAAATCTGGTCACCTAATCCATTATCGCTCAACTTCAATCCATTCATAAAAACTAAACCATTAACTTTATTGACATAATTCCAAAATTTCATTTTCATGAAATTTTGTATGAAAAAACCAAAAAATTCTTACTCTTATGAAAAGTTTTTATTGGTCATTTTTTTGCCAGGTTGGCAACCCCTGAAGCACGCGTATCGATTTGGAAATTCGATAGGTTGTATGATGAATGACCGGTGGAGTGAATTTCCCTAAATTTGAATCGGTCGCTATTTGAATAAAAAGAGCGCGCCCTTGTGCGACTCTAATCGGGCCAATCGCCAACTCATAAAAACGGATCACGTGCCACACACTGAGTTTCCCAATATGCTAATGTTTTGGAATATTGTCAAACCGAAGGTTTTTTGATAGTCAGGCATTAAACGTTTTGAATCGGAATGATAAAGACTTTATATTGCTCGAAATAAGTGCAATAGGTTGGGTTGGGTTAGGTTCTTTCCGTGAAATTTACTGAACGTATCTTACTCATTCAAACATTCAGATCGAGGTGATAGTCATTTGATTTACCTACAGTTTTTTTTTAATCCATACTTTGATGTAAAAATGAATCATGAATGTAAAAAAAATGCTACCTTAGTATTTTGAATGACACAATATATTGATATTTCGAAAATAAATATCTCAAAGAAGCTATTAATCTACAAGTTCAAAAGTACGCTGTTTACTGATGCATTCTAAGAATAAAATTGTCATAGTAATTTCAAAAATCCCTTGATGGATTCATCTAGATTAAATTAATTCGTTGAAACATAATAGCAAAGTTTTATATTGATTCATCAATTAATTTCATACAATCATCAATTGGTTAATACATGAAGATTATCCAATTTTATCTCAAATTCGTACCATCTTACGTTATTATGATTTAGTAGAATATTATCTGAAAACCGAAATTCCGAACATTTTTCGATAAATAAATTGTGCATATTGAGAGTAGTAATTTTGATGCCGTTTCGAATTTGCATCATCGATGACCCCACGTATATGTAAAATTTTTTTGCAAAAACCGTGCCCGGCTCGTGCCTAGTTTTTGGGGAAAAAAGCCATCAAAGTGCATTAAAACACTTTTGTTACAATTACGAGGGTCGCCTTTGTGAATGCGAATTTGCATCGCGCAGGCAAATTTCCGTTATTGTCGTTTCGGCATTATGTAATTTTATTTTTTTTCGATGAAATTCAACCCTCGTGACGGTTTTTGCCCAAAAACTAGGGAAAGACATTCAAAAGTTGCCACTTCGTTACACGCCATCGACGTATTTAATTCGTTCTATTCATTCTATTCACAAATGAATTCTATTTTTTTTATATTTAATATGTAAAAATGCAAAAGTTACGGTTGCGTGTTGAAATTCATGAACATATTCACCTCGCACTCAATGATGTTGACCATTTCCATATAATTGTGTTATTGAGATGTTTAGCGCAATTCGAAGGTGGTTTCAATGTCGTCTTCGGTTTTTGTATTGTTTTACCGAAAACAATATGTGTTGCAACTGCGCACATATCCATTTATCCATTAACATTCACTAAAATGTATATGTTGAGCGTTTTCGTATCAATTCGTAATCACATCATATCAAAATTTGATTATTTACATATCTTAAGGAACCAGATTTTAAAAATGTCAAAAGAAGACACCGTCAAATTCAAGGATCAGTTAAAACTCATCTAAAAAAAAATAGTTAAAAAATTCAAGTGATAATTTTCCTAGAAGAGGACAAAAGATAATTTTCCCTTTTAAAGGACAAAAAAGGATTTTTTCGACAAAGGAGGACAAAATTTCATTATTGGATATATATATAATTCATGGTGAATTTAATGTAAGTAGTTTAGAATGAAATGAAACCAATGAGTATATTTCAGAATGCCCT
The DNA here is from genome assembly GCA_009617725.1 of Hydropsyche tenuis. NCBI lineage: Eukaryota > Metazoa > Arthropoda > Insecta > Trichoptera > Hydropsychidae > Hydropsyche > Hydropsyche tenuis. Next base: position 178,064 of record VTON01000122.1, on the reverse strand, counting down.
CTTTATTTCACATAATAAAAGAAATATAACATACATATGAAAAACATGCTTAATTAATAAATCATACAAAATAATAATTGTACATGTTACAGGAATAAAGTAAATTAGTTTAAAAATTGTACAAATAAATCGAAATGATAATTTAGATCTAATAATACTCGCTGATATTACACTTGACTAGAATATTAACCTGTTTGAAACGGACGCGCCGAATCGCGCGCGTTTGATCCGATTCGGTGTTGCCATTATCGAAATATCGAAAGACCGCGATGGTATCATTTTTTTTTTGCTTTTTTATACAAAATCGTCAAGTAAAACAAAACGCTGTCGAGTCAAACAAAAAGAAAAACAATTGCAGTCGGTATTTTTGACGGGAAAACTGGAAACAAATCGACTCCAACAATTTAATACAATAATTTGTTTTCATTTTTTTACAAATAATTTTTCTTATGTTTACAATATTCAACATTGACAAATAACATTTCATATATCACCCGTAATAATTTTCATATGAAATAGTCAATAGGTTTTTTTTTGTTCATTACAATTTAATCATTGAACAAAATTTCCAAATATTAATTTTAAATGCAATTACATATTGTATATAGGAAATATATGTATGTTTATTATATTATAGCACGAACACGGTAAATAACCAATGCAATTTCATTATTCATTTATTTAATTTTTTTATCAATTTTTGTAAAATTATATTAACCATCTGTATAAATCATAAATTACGAATAAACTTTTATAATTCAATCTTCACATTTATTTAGCAATTGCTAAAAAGGCACACAGCATATTATGTAGTATTTTTATAAATTCAGCAATTACTTACATCGTCGACCGAATTTAGCATGCTTACAGACCCTCCTAAGTGTATTACGAATACAATTCTCTCATACCTACTAAATTACACGTCAATACTTCTTTGTTGATCTTTTTGATGTCAATGAAAATAAAAGTTGAACCGAAAAGTCTAATTTGGATAATACAACAATTTCATTACAGGGAAAATATCAATTTAACATTGCAACGGTAACGGATTTCAATTTGACATTTTACATTGAGTTCAGATGAAAAATATTGTAAACACACACACAAACGTGGTGATATATATATGTGTTTATATATATATATTTTTGGTTTTATAATAGTATAGATAGATATATTCCCGGTTATCAAATTAGTTCCATACATTAGTGAGAATAAATGTATACATTAATCATAAAAACCAATGACAGAACTTTGGTAATGGACATGGAAAGCTTAACGTGTTTTGAAAATCATAGTCTTGCAGGTCCTTCAGACCTTACGTGTAACACATGCACGGTTAGAGGAATTCACAACACAACGTTACCATCGATTAAACACTTAAAATATATATTCTTTAATATATATATATATATATAGATATACACTTTATACCGAAGCAAAATTTTGAATAAAACATGGTAGGTGTGATGTTGCAGGAAGGCCACGACACTGGCCAAAAAACCAACGTAAAAAGGCGCGATTACTACAAACCAATTTCATAACGAAAGATTCATCAAAACATCATAATATTTCTTTACCACCCTTCAAAAGTAACAATTGGTAATATTTATATTAAATAAAATTTCAAAATCACAGCGCGCATTGTTTATATTTCTAATTTATACACCTTGAATGCGCACGAGATAATTCAATATGAAAATTTATTGAAAAAAGACTTTTTTTACTAATTAATTTATCAACAAACCATCAAAACTCAATGGTGTGAAAAATAAAACTCACAAAAAAACCGTTTAATACAAACAGTTGTATTTTCGACGCCACTGAGTGACTAAAGATCACTTTGTGATTTTAAAACAGAACGAATGAAAGGCTCCACATCATACCCGTAATTGAAGAGTTTTCATTTTCAAAATTATTAAAAAACATTTTAAATATTTCAATGCAATTCAATCTGAAAACAATTGGCCATTTTTTTTAAATATAATTCGATTAACATTTATAAAGTACAGCTCGTCAACAAGTCAATCAAGTAAATATCATTTAAAGGCTTCAAGTCTTAAACATTTATGTATAAAAACCAAAATTGAAATTTTCTTGTAGTAACAGCACGCCCTTTGACCCTGCCAACACACCTCACCACTTCATTACTGATTATTTTATACAGTGAATATATAATTAAGAAATACATGCCTTAATTACATTTGATATATAATCATATTGAAATTAAAAAAATTGTGAAGTGAAATAAAATGTCTGTAATATTTATGCATCAAAGTAAAACGAATGATTTTCAAAACCTTTCTTTTTAAACATCACTGTATTTTTTTCATATCAGTTCAAAAGAAATATATACTTTTTTTTTAATATATTTGCCACAAAAATTCTACCATACATCCGCAAAGAGCAAATATTATTCAAAAACATATATATACTAGTAAATTTGTACTGTTTTAGGTTTTTTCATACACGTTGATTTTACAATAAGACTTAAGCTTATGAGGTATTAATGGTTTAATTTTGTTATCAAATATAAGACATACCTGTTTGTACTATATTTTACAGAATTATTTTTACCTTTTTGTACTTTTAAGGTTGTACAATGGATTTTATTTAATTTGTGCCATTTTTTATTATTTGCATTTCCAACAGACATCTAATTGTGCACAAAATTTGTAATATTTATATAAAGGTTCATCATTATTTTATTTAGGGGGCAAAACTGAAAAATTAATATCTATGATTTTTAATGTTGAACGAATTTAAAAATGTGAATGTGAAAAAATGAAGTGCACACTTAGTCGTCTGAATAAAATTTAACACTTAGCTATTATTTATCTGAGGAAATGGGTATGTTTCTTATTGAATATTGTAAAACCAAGATTTACAGACATTTCATAAAATTGTAAAAAACCAATAATACAACATTTGACATTGAAAGCAATATAAAAATAAATACACAGTAACAATATTTCATGACATGAAAATATTATACTAAATTCATATTAAGTATATAAGTAAATAAACTATTTTGAAAGTGAAAAAAGGAATGTATTACAGTAGGAATAATTGAAACGAACTAATTGTATAAGCAGTATTTGAAAATAAAGAATAAAACAATTGTATAATACGGAAATTTGAGCAAAACACTCTTCATACAATCATGACACCGTTCACACTAAGCATAGCCTGCCATTTTTCTCACTATTTAAATATATTTTTGTATATATATAAATAAATTGAACACTATACTGGAAAGATAGATAATAGGAACTATTATGGTTGTCACAGGTGCAAAGAGTACATCTTAAATTTTTTACAAAAATTCACCTTTTTTTGTATAATAATTTTCTCCTATTCGAATCTCATAAATTTTCTCTTAAGTCCTAATTTTCTTTAAATGTTTTACACCTTAATAAATGGAGTCATAATATTTGGTACAGTTGTTTTTTAAGATGTCAATTTTTCAGTCTTTCTGTGTGTAGTTACGCCTATGTTTCCCGTTCAGAAACGCTACATTTTCTATCAAATCTTCCAAGAGTAAGGACTCCTTTGAGAAAATATAAAAACAAAAATATATTTATGAAACCTTATTGAGAAAAAATGACGAATTTTCAGAATTGGCATGCATCAGAAATTGTGTATGACCTAAAATATGTCCAAAAATAAAATCAAATATTAAATCAAACAATTACCGAACTTAAAATTATTTACATGTACAAAATACAAAAATACATATCGAAGGATTGTAAAATTAAATTATTCATCTAAATAATTTACAATAATTATTGTTAAGCTAAATTAAAACTTTTAACAAAACATAAATGCAAGGTATCGTCAAAATATATTTTGAAAGAATACATGTACTATTATAATAAAAATTGTTTATTTTTTTTGATAACATTCATTTGAAAACTGAAGCAATAAGTTTTCTCCCTAAACTTAATTGTTTAAATTTTATACATTCATTAAATGTCACTAAATAACATAGTTAAAATATGACACTATGTAAACTGATTATTAGGAACTGGCTACAAAGGGCATCTCGCGACACCCTTCGTTTATTTTTAAATCGAGAAGCACTACTATAAAATGGAATCATTTTAAAATATAACATTCGCTAAATGATGTTGGGTTGTGACTAAGACACTTTGCCCTGTATGCGAAACACTAAAGAAACTCTTGAACTCCTTAATCTGAAAAGTGTTTAATACGTTCACGCAAATAAATCAAGACTGCTTTTCAAATTAAGAACATCCAACGTCTCTTTCATAAGGAATGTGTAACGAAGCAATAGGGAATGTAAAAATCATGATTTTTTTAAGCTCGATGATGTACGTCATAAAGGTACGACTCATAAATACATCAAATACTAAAATAAAACATACACACAAAGACTAGGTATCATTTTTTTGTGACTAGACAATGAGAGATCAACGAGTCAACCGATATAATGAAGAGAAATTATTTGACACAAGAAATATTTTTATTTATAAAGTTGAGAAATTTGTTATATCATATTGTATATTGTGTATGTCTTTATTTCTTGAGATTTTACTTTATTTTAACATTTATATGATTGTTGTTGTGTCAAACAAACGAAAAGAGAACAAAACTTAACATATATGGGGCTTATTTTTCGACTGGCGAATTCAATCAAAATACATAATAATTATAAAGAGGATTCGCCATGAATTAATTAATACACAAGAAAAAACATAGAAACATTTCAATTACTTAACACCAAAGTACAAGTATTATATAGACAAGTTGAATAATTAAATAATGTATAATATAATCACAGGTGTAGCCTTCTCCCGCCATTTTCACATATATTTTATAAAAGATCCCACTGTATATTTTATACACGCCTCATTTTAAAAATATTCAAACACAAATATTTATCATTATTTTTAGGTTACAACTATTATTTATTATTTATGATAATAGTGAACTAGTACAGACATTTTAAATACGCTCTAGTACGTATTAAATCTACTATTATATAAATAGCATTGATTATTTAATATTTATTTATATATATAATATATATATAAAAAGGAACATTGTTACTTCTTATGCGTTAATTGAAATTTTTCCACGTACTAATAAAATGGTTAGCACCATGACCCATCTGTAATATTCTCCTAAATTTTAATTGTAATTTTACCCATTTCTTAGTAGGATAAATTTCGCAAGTATTACACGTGTGTAATGTTAAGTTAGTTAGTTTTTGTAGAAATTAAAATGTGGAAAATCATGTTAGCGCTTTGAATAGAATATTGAGATTATTGTATCAAAAATTTCCATCGAAAAAATAATGAAGTGTTTGAATAGTTGTGTAAGGGAACCTACGAAATTTACCGCTCGCGAAAAATTGTCTTACTTAAATTTAATTGTTGTTTATACAAACGCTACAAAAAACATTCATTCGTTAAATTATAAAAGGAGCCATATAAAACCCCATAAGAGATACACAACAATTATAAGCATTAGTTGTTGACCCTCCCACCGAGAATATAGTTTCTCAGATCAATTAAGTTCTATTAAGATATTAATTTTCGACCTAAAACACTTTTTAATTTTCTTATCTCTTCATAAATATATAAAACTTACATGCTAGTAATAGGAACTATTTTTTTGTGTGCTTTCTCGAAAACCTCCCATTAAAAATATCTCCATCCTTCTATGTTTTCAGTAAGAGAACCCTCTTTAATTATTAAGAGCCGTCATCGAAATAAGAAAAAATATAGTTATATTTTTACATGTCTTTGAATCAATAAATTTCAACAGTGGATATATTTGTCCATTTATCAATTTGTACTATCGATTTAATTTGTGATTGAGAATAACATATTGAATCCTAAATGATTTTTGTACAGTCATCATTTTCTATATATAATCATTTTCTAATTGGAAATTTGATATTATTGTAAAAACAAAATGAAAAAAAAACTAAGCAGGGGTAAGAGTGAAAGAAATAGTTACTGTTCCTGTCGCTCTTCTTCTTACAGGTAGAAACACAACAGAAGGAACAAACTTTCCTCCTCCGACTTCTGGAGTGTTCTCTTCAATCACAAACGGCTGCATGGTGATAGAAGTCTGCTCTGTTCCTTCACTCTCACCATCCAAACCTTTAGGAACTGCATAAATGGCCGGCATTTTCGTCTTTCTTCCAATGTCGTCGTTGAAATCTCCATCATTGTTAGGAATAACGTCGTATGTACCACCTTTGATAGCACAGTGCTGATTTTTCAAGTGCTGCTCCATTTCTCCAAAATTACACGACTTAAAATCGCACTCGTAACATTCGAATAATTCCGTCTTATTACTGCCATTACTAGTTTGAATTTGATTTTTGCTTTCGTCGATCTCTAATGGCGGTGTTTTCATTTGTGTATTTTGGCACTCACGATTTGATGTTGGACTCGAATTAAGAGTTGATCTTTCTCTCCACTCTGGCAACGAATGTGCTGTTATTATGTGTATTTGGAGAGCTTCAGGTTTACTAAACGATTCAGGACACATCGGACACAAAATGTCCATTTCTGAACTTTGCGAATGTGACTTTTCATGAACATATAAAAAGGAAAGAATTGAGGTAGAAAAGGGACAATAGGAACAATTATAAGTTTTTATCTCTGGATTATTCATGCCAAATAAATTCAAAATTTTTGGTTCAGTCAGTTTTGAGTAAAATGGCATTCTCTCTTGCATTTCTATCGGTGTGTTTGGAGTGGGTGTGGAACTATTATTTTCAGGAACATTAATTGCATTATTAGGTTGCTTATTGTTTTTGTTTGATTGCATTTTGGCTTGAGCTTTATATTGTACTTCTAACTCTTTCCATTTATCAATGCCAGCTTTACCATGATCACTTAAAAGATGTGCTTTCAACCATTTACTCGTTCTAAATCTTCTACTGCAAAAAGGGCATACTTCTACAAAGTGAGCGATGAATCTGTTACTCAATATGCTCGTTTCCGGTGGAGGTTTCAAAGGACTGGCAGCTTGCGGTGCGTTAAAGGTTTCTTGCTCTCCTGTAATATTTCTCATTTGTGGAAGAGGTGCACCGGGCTCCACTATTCCGTGTGTGTTATGTTTGTGAACTCTCAAGAAATATTTGCTACACAATTCTTTATTACAAATATCACATATCACTCCTCCTATTTGAGTGCCGTTTTCGATTTCTATCCCGTGCATTCTCTGCATATGAGTTTTCATGAAATATTTGTTGCAAAGTTCTTTGTTGCATATTTCACAATAGCTATTTGTCGGAGTCAACGACATTGATGCACGTCGCTCTCTTTGGATAGCGCCTTCTTTGTCGACTGGTAAACAATCTGTGGATGATTTAGAATCGTTAAATGTTGATTTCGGAGTGTGGAACTCTTCTATGTGTTTTTTCAACAGTGATATAGATGAAAACTCCTTTTCACATATTGTACATAGAGCCTTATGTTGGGATCCATCTGAATTTGTTTCATCAGTACTAACAGATGGAAACGTGAATGTATCTACTGAACCTGACACTGATATACCGTGGTCAGACATCATATGAAATTGAAGTATGTAATTATTTTCAAATTCTTTTTTACATATGTAACATTCAACAATTTTGTTTACGCTCAAGTCGTTCAATTGTGATATCATGGTTTGCAATTTTTGTAAATCTTCACTGATGAATATTGTGGTCGGTGATTGTTTGATGTTTTCATTTTTTATCGATTCCTCGTTTGAATTATCCTTCTTTTCATCTGTGATAACTGATTCGATGGATTGAGTTGATAAAGGTCTGACATTGCTAGACGGGTTTGAGCTAATTAATCTATTGATTTGTTTGGTAGATATTATGACATCGGGTGACTGCTGCAGTTTCTCAGGATTTTCCTCTCCCATTATCAAATTCAATGGACTAGTTTGGCCTTCTTTTCTCTCTGACGGTTCCGTTTGTGCTAACGAGGGTTGTTCCTTGCTCGAATCCTTGCTATATTTGTCTGTCGGCGAAGGTAAAAGTCCGTGCCTTTTGATTTTATGCGTTTTCAGGAAATATTTGTTACAATACTCCTTACAACAAATTTTACAGAACGCCTCCGGATTGATCACTCCCAATCGTCTCAACGTGTCCGTGTTAAAACCAGAATCTCTAGCTCTTTTCGAAGAATCTGGCGATAGTTTCCTCGGCGTCGGCGTCATGAACGGCTCTTCTTGATCGTGTCTAATGTCACCTTTGAATATGAAATTTTCCGGAATAGTATTGTCATCAGAACTACTTCTAACGTCGTCCAAGTTGACTTGCCTCGCGTTTATCGATATATTCAAATTGGTCGATTGCCCGTCGACGCTCACCTTGTCCAAGTCTCTCGCTTCTTCCATCATCCTCTGGATTTTCGCCTTGTGCCTCTGGCTGGCCAACAGCGCCGCTTCGTAGGACTTGGCGTAGTCGGCCAGCATCATGTTGTTTTTGAATTTGAGCGCCGAAGACGCGAAGGCCGCCGCCGGGATGAAAGACGACTCCAAATTGAGGCCCTCCGCGTTGCTGTTGGCCGGAGCGCTCTCGTAGATGCCGTGCTTGTTCGCCTTGTGCGTTTTCAGGAAGTACTTGTTGCAAAACTCTTTACTGCACAGCTCGCAGTACGCTTCCGGATTGAATATCCTAATTGGTTCCATGAGCGGCCTCTGCGGCGGCACCGCAGACGAAAATAGGGGGAAAGGCGGACAGAGGGGGTTGAAATTGGGCGGAACGGACTCCTTGGGCACGTCGTGTGGAAAAGACAATGCGTTTTTGTAAAGATCGGCCATCTTGGCCTGGAACTCGGCGCTCCAAGCTTCCATCCTAGGATCGGGAACGGAGCCGGGATTGTGCGTCGAGTTGCCCATGCTGGGGCTGCCGTTCTGGTCTTCGGCGTCGAACGGCGGCTCCGTCTTGCACTCGACGAGATCCTTACCGTTCCTCTCGTAGTGCTCGCTCTCGTGGTGCAGCCTCAGCAGCTCCGCGTTGGGGAACATCAGGCCGCACTTGGGGCACGGGTGCGAGTAAGCAACGTCCTGCTGCTGTAGGTGGTGAAGAGGCTCGGCGGCCTCGTGTTCATTCTTCATCGCGCCTAACTTGTCGCCGTCGTCGCCGTCGCCCGTAGCCTCGCACTTCTGGTAGAACTCGTGCTGGTGGTTGTTGCCGTAGCCCGGCTCGACGTACCTCTCGTAGGCGGCGAACTGGTGGTGTTGGGGGCTGCCGCCGACGGCAGGGTGCTCCGCCGACGGACTTGGGGGCGACTGGGGCAACGGGGGTGGCTCTGCTCCGGCGCCCGGGTGCTCCCCGGAAATGCGCACCGGCGTGGACTGTTTGCGCCGCTTCGGCTTGCAGGGGGAGGTGCCGCCGGGGGCGAAGGCCGACGCCTCCGCGGGCGGCCTCTTGGCCCCCGAGGACATGGTGGCGTCGCGGCGACGTCACCTCAGCATCTGAAAACACATTTACAATTTTCACTATCAGACGAAGCCATACCGATCCTAATTGCCCATCTTTTCTTATTTTATTAGACTTCGGAACGCGTATTGTTTTTGTATCTAACTCGTTTCAGGATTTGTTTCGACGATCGATCTGAACGGTCTTCAGATTCGATCGGCTCGATACTGACAATGAAACGCGAAACATATGCGAGATTTAACGTTGCAACGAATACGCGTTGTTTTTTTTAATATCAACGAATTTAATATTGGATAATCAAATATTTGATTACCGACGAAAACTCGTCAACAACACAAACAGTATTAAAGCTTTATTTGTGGAGCATAAACATTCAGAAATTCGCGTTCTGAAAACTCGCAAATATAATTCGGCAAAATTATTACGTCCAAAAAGCGGGAAGGGCATATTATTAAATTTAATTAACAAACCTTAACATTGCTATAATTCGGAACGAACGACAGATCGACGAAGGGCGGTAACATTTTTTTCAGCAACGTTTCAAAAACTCTTCGCAAAAGAACATCACATTATTCACAACGGCCAAAGAGAGCACACTGACCGATTTCATTTCGAAAAAAATTCAAATATATCGACGAACAAGTTAATAAAAGCTCGAATAAAACGTTACGTGGAATAATAAAATTCAGATCGCACTTCGATTATGGACGCGAACGCGACTCCGCCCCTGGCACTGGTTCACAATTTCAAATTTCGATTTAATCAAATCGAGCCGAGGGAAAAATTCGAATTTCGCCGCAATTTTGAATTTCGCGTAGACAGGGCGGGCAACACACGTGCGATCCGTTCGCGCGACACGCGCCAACTGAACGAAACGAAAAAGAAGCCCTTCAGGGGCTGCGAAAACAACACGTTATTCGCCCTTATACACAAGCTTGTATTTCGTATTGTGTGTGTGTTCGACGTGCTTTTGTGTGTGTGTTTTACGTGTTGTCACGATGAACGCCCTTTTTTCAATATCAATTTTTCACTATTGCGTATGAAATGAATGGTAATAAAGGCTCGTTTAATTTTTTAAGGTTTCGCTTCTATTTGAAGTTTTTTCGTAAAAAAAATTATATTGATCATTTTTTTTATGTAATCCATCATTGTATGCAGATTATATAACATCTATTCATTAGAAGTTTTTAATATACATTTTTTAATTTTAATATTGCAAAGATACACGATTCGATCAATGAACGCATAATTTTTCGCTCAACTTCTACAATTTTAAACAAAAAAAAACATAGAACTTTTATAATAGTCATGTTGAAATTTTTTCCAAGAAATACGATTTCAAGATTACCTTCGAAATAGGTATATTTAGTTGAATTTTTCAATGCGAATAGATATTTTTTTATATTCGATGCTATTAACTACCTGCTACCTGCCAAGGGTTTTCGGATGCCATTAGTATTTTAAAATTCTGTTTTATCGCTCGAGAAATCATTTTAAACAAAATAAGGGAGAGCTTTTGAAGCACCTGCAAGAATAATATGCTTTTCGTTAACAATCAAAAAAGTTGCAACGTCGAAAAGTTTTAATATGTTGGTAAATAGGAAGGTTTTTAATTAATATTAGTTTGAAGTAATTAAATGCATATTGATATTTGTTATCTTATACTTAAGTATAGTAAGAAAAAACGAGTATTTTTTATGAGTCATTTGAAGTATTTGTCATCGTAAAATTTTGTATACAGTATTAAATTTCAATTTCATATCAAATATTGATCAATTAATAAAAAAATTAATGGTAATCAAAATCATATAGACGTATTATAAAATGGATTTCAAAAATTTTATGGAAATCGCGCGAAAAATTGCCGATTTTATTAGTACGTCAAAACAAAATAATAAAAATTTCGATTTCAAACTACGAGTTATTTTTGGAAATATTCATAAAGAAAGTTTTCGAGTGAGAAACAGGATCCAGGTAAAAGAATTGTTGATTCTTTTAGATCCTTGGAATAAGTTTATCTTTACCGATCGAAGTATTTACAGTACGCTTTTGGATTACAACAAAAGATTATAACACAAATCGTAAATTTCAACGTCGCCAAGCATCAAAAATGTAACGTTTTCAATAACGAAATATCGATCATACGATTTTAATATAATACTTTCCAGTAATAGTTAACTGAACATTAAACGTGCATGATGACAATATTAGAAAAATAATTCGAGAATCAATCGACAAATTATAAATTTCAATATCAAAGTAAAGGCAACATTTTCAATAACAGAATACCGTTCATATAATTTTGATTTTAGAAAATTAGTCTGGTTAATTGGTTGGTTAATTTAAGCGTTGATCGTGTCCAAGTTAAGTATGTTACACATAAAGACGATATTCGAAACACGATTCGACAAATCATAAATTTCAATATCCAAGCAAATACAACATTTTCAAAGACAAAGCATCAAATACGACTTTATAAAGATACAATAATGATTAACTGATTGTGAGCGTCAAACGTGTCCAGGTTGACTACACACGATTCGACAATCCCAAATTTGATATAGGATCAAATTTTTGGAAACAATTACATTAGGGAACGTAACGAGAGTGGAAAAAGACGCGAAATTGACCGACGACTGGAGTCAGGCGTCTACGACAATTGGATTGGCGAAAAGTCGACAAGCACTGAACAAGAAAATAATAAACTTAACACGATCCAGGACATATTGGTGGGTACACGTGTCCCATTTTCCCAGACGATATCAATCACGCCGCTCCTTCGCGAACGTTTATACGACTCGATCATTCTTGTTTTCGGCGCACCTCCCTTTTTATTTATTTACAAGCCTACCTTAAATTTTCGATGTCCTGATACGTAACATATATGCTGAACATATGTGAGACTTTATATATGTTAAAAAATATTATTTATTGTTTGTAAAATCGTTTCTATGAGAGATTTTGGGGTTTGATTTAGATGGTTGTTTAATTCTCGGGATGTATCTATGAAAGGTTTTTGTGTAAAATTTAACTATGGTGGAAATATGATAGTTAAATACGGAACATTTTTATGTGTTGAAAGAATTTTATGTTAAACGTTACATTTGAAATTACATAGATTTTTTCGGGAATGCGGTATGATTTCGTGTTAAATGATTTTCATGTATTTTTGTTCATTTGTGCACTAATTAAGAAGGTGTTCGCATTTCTATTATATAAAACTTTTTTCAAAATATTTCGAGTTCATTTCTTACATTCTGTGAACGATGTTAGGAAAACCATTATGTTTTTACTAAAGATTTTAATTATAAAAACTGCATAAAACTAATTCAAATTATGATAACTTAATAATCGATATTTTGATTTAAAAATATTCGTCATTATTCACTTATCAAACAACAATCCAAATAAAATCTTAAAACATTTTCAGAATCTTTAATTTGTACCTTTAGTTTATAGTTAATCCATTTTTTATATTCAATATTTTTTGTTATAATAAATTCGAAGCGTTTTTTGCATTTGGCGCCCATTTATAGATTCGTCGTTCATATCCCTCTTGTTCACATTTAAATGTTTCATATCACGAAAAGACATCTAGTTTTTTCAGAATATCAACAGAAAATCTCAATCTCAATATATCAATATTCACCGATTTTGATACAAAATACCATTTATTTTTCACAACTCATCTTCACTCTAAAGCTCACATACAAAATAATCAAAAAAAATGACCTCATTTATATAAAATTTTATACAACAAACTTGATTATTTATACGATTCCAATCAAACCATAATTTGAACTGAATATACGACAGTTCCAAGAACAAAATGATCACACCCGATTATAACTATATAAAAAGCTTGATCAACCAAACCCACCATTCGAGCATTAATACACGATCGATCCGAGAACTAAACTGTCACAATACCAGCATGAACGATTGTCAGCGATCTCCTGCGGACCCGTCCGAGCGCGAATTGTGACTTTTGAATTTACAACCCCCATATCCCCGGTATAAATCAGCGAAATTATCGGAGACGTGTCGGCGCAATTTCGCCCCGAAGTTCGATATCAAAGAAGATGGTCGGCTGTGCTTTGAGTGTACATAATTCGCGGTGTTCGGCGAGTCTTTGAAAAAGCAAGAATCCGGAAGCGGGGCATTAGCTTAATTAGGAATATTTACAAGAACGAGACCTGGTCAATTAAACTACATCTTGAAAGTGGGCTTCGGAACGGGCGGCAAAAGTTTAAATTGGGAAGCGGCCCTCTACCCCCCCGCCCCCTCACCGAGATTTATTCGGAACAATTAATGACCGCTTCGGAAGAAATATTAAGATAATTATTTAGCGAATGCGGGAAAAAGATAAAATTTCATATTTTCCGGGACGAATCGAGCGTGCTTTATTGGAAGTCGCCAAATCGAAAAATGATCGACTTTTGTTTGGGCGAAGTAATGCGTTTACGTTTCCGATATTTTTCAATTTGTAATTGCAAAAGCTCTTGAAAAAAAGATCGACTTTCATATTGTACGTGTGACAAATTTGATCGTGGAATTTATAATATTTATAAAATCCGAATCTTAAAAACTACATATATGTAACTAATTACTCTCATTTTAAAAAGGCTATCTTTCCGAATTTATATTCTGATTTTGATGGTGTTACAATTTCTGGAAATAATCCTGGAGCGATTTTTGCAGAACACCTTGAGTTCTTTGACGCATTATGTTGAACATCAACAAACTCCAAAATCTTCAATTAATTAAAAAATAGACGAAAACCACAAAATACTGAATCAGATGAATTAACAAAAATTGATCCAAAATTTTTCCCAGAAATGTTAACATGGTTAAAATTAGTATATAAATTTACAAAGATATCTTTTTTAAAACGAAAATATCTATTTATGTGTAATCATATTATAAAAACATGGATTTTACAGATCGATTCCGCGATCAAAGCGGTCATAGTAATATACATATAAATTAAATTGTACGGATCGAAACCGTTAACTCGGCGACTACTAAAAATTGAAATTCAGCTGAATAATTTATCGAATCGATTACGTTTATCTAGTAATTACGCAATTATGGATTGCAACAATATTCATTATGGATCGAAGAACGGTTGATAAATCGAAAACACGTCGAAATTATAAATAGTATTCAAATGTAAACTCCGGATCGAATTCGATCGGTTTGTTTTTCGAACGTGGCCCGCGCATATAACATTATGCTAACATTGTTATCGTGAATTCGTGACAAAAGGGGAGATTTTTACAAAAAGCTGGAATATTTCAAAAACCGAGGGGTGATCGAGAACACACACACTCAAAATTATACTTAATCATATAATGCACGTATACGTGTGCACGATGCACGTTGCACATATTGTAATATATTATTAAATGAGGGGGTGTAGTATCAACATTAACAATTCATCGAAAAATCTCAATGTATATGATGAATTTTTATATTAGATATGTCAAATCGGTCCTCAATGATCATCGAATGGGTGATCATATTTCGATATAAAATGACCAGATTTCAAAAATGTCAAAAGGATACTGTCAAAAAAATCGGTTGAAACTAACGAGTTTGAAATTATAAATCAAATGCTAATTTAAAAAAATATAGTTTGTATTGATATGTATACTATTGAAAAAAGAGTAAAATAGGATAATTTTCCTAGAGAAGGACAAATACGGATAATTTTCCCTTGAGGAAGATAAAGGACAGAATTTATGAGGAAGAAAAGGTTCTTCAAAGGAGAATAATTCTTCTCAAAGGACGACGTCTGATCAGCCTATCATTGTCACTAACATTGAGCGATACGCGTCCCACTTATTAAACGGATGATCATATTTCGATATAACATGACGATAATCTAATGAATATTGAAAAAAAACCATTTTCACAATCAACAATAAAAATCATATTTGTTCAAAAACCACGATCATGTTTACGAACCAGGATATTCACAAAGGCGTTATTGTTCTACGAAAGTAAACATTGCGGGTTTTGAATCTGTCCTTCTGATATATTATTAAATATGAACATCGGCACCCCCGTCCCAAACAAAGGTCCTGTGGTCCGTTTCTGTTTGTACAGCAATCCTGCAATACCACCGCTAAACGCCCTCGGACCCTTTATCGTTTCAATTTTATTTAAAAACAGGGAGAAAATGGTGCCAATGATTGACGTCAATGAAGGTACCCATTCATATTATATAGGTAGATGAAAATATTGTCACGTGTGCAACGTGTGAGTGTGCCAAGCTAGAAATTTATAAAATTTCGGCAATATTATACGAAATCGGAATGTTTTATATCATCGCCGTTATATAAAGTTATAGAGGGTCGAAGAAGCATCGTGATGGCAGACTGCCATTACGTGATACAGCATTATCAAATCAAAAAATACATTTGGGAATTATGAATTCGCGTAATTGCCACTTGACGTCGCATTATTGAAATGGCTAATATCATTTTCAGACGTATTCAATTCGGTAATGTCCTTTTGCGAAAAAATTTAAAGGTCTCCTTAAGGCTTTCAAACAATGGCGGCATCTTCCGAGTATCGGTGTTATAAATTTTGCAATATCGATTTAGGACAGGTAGAAGACGACTTTGTAACGGGACGTGTTATAAATTTTACAATCTCGCCTTCAAAGGAGCGGTAATTTTTTTCAAACGGCCGTTGAAAGATGAAAGATTCAGATTTTTGCAAATTGTTTGCGTGTTGTGTACTGTGACTAATTTCGGACAATGCGAGTAAAAATTTCTGAAATTTTTTCGGAAAGTTTTTGCGAATAGTTGCGAAAATAGGGCGTTTTAATCTCTGGAAAGAATCGTAAATTAAATCCCCTTTTTAATGTATTCCATTCTGCAGTGCGGAAGACGAAAATACACAGAACAACCATACGATAATTTTCGCCATTGAAAATTAAATCAGTATCTTATAAAATAATGGGGCTTTCATTGAAATTTATGTTTGTTTTTGGCACAGTTCACAGAAGAAAAACAAACATTTAACTATGCGACTTATAATAATTTTATAATGAATTACATTCGAAAGCAATTAACTTGCTGCCTATTATGCTCTCAGAATTTCAATTTTACAAAATTAATATGATGAAGAAGATAATAGTATCAAATTAAAACTTTTCAAGCGTTTATGTATAGTACAATTATACGTAAATTTCGCAATTTTTAAACATTAACCCGTTTGGACGCCATTTTTTCCATACAGAGCTTACAGTAAAATTTTAAGCTTTAAACTTTTACGAATTTTTTTTTATTTATTTAAAAATAAGTAGTATTTTCGTCACAAAGTGGCCTATCACACGCATACGAATCGCCAGCTACCAATTGCTGATTTATAGTGAAATTGTAAAGCACACGTACACTATGTTAAAATTAAATAATGTTTTACACTTATAATGACAATTTAAAAGGGTATGAGCTTAAATTATATTATAATTAAAATAATAGTATTTATCCTTGATCTGAATCGCCTGATGAATAATTTCAGTAAACGTCACAAAAAAAACCTTATCTGCCCGACCCAATCATGCGTTTAGTAATAAATTCGTTCAGAATTTTTATAAATATTAATAAATACGTTTAGTGTTTCTAACTGAAAAATTCGACATTTACCAAACCTCTACGTTCAATTTATCTAACAATAAAATAAAAGTGGAAGTAAACGTTATAGAATTTAAAAATAGTATACATTAATAACAGAACTACCAATTTTAATTTTTTTTTCAAGATTTTCAGATGATGGGAAATGTAATTGAACTTTAAAATTTTCAATTGATTCGTCGAAGTTGAGTAGTTTTTTCAGTAAATCAATATGATTGAATTTTTCATTTGATAAGGAATGTTTTTAAGTTTTCAAAATATTTTAGAGTTAATCTTCATTTCGCTCAAAATACAAACGATATCAGAAAACGAGTATTCTGCAATGTATAAAAATATAATGAGCGATTCATATATGTATTGTATACATAGTAATTTTAAAAGTGCTTTTTATTTTTTTTTTCATAAATCGATCAATTTTTAATATAAACGACTTCGCAACACCACATTTTCAGTCTTAACGTTTCGAAAATACCAAAATTTTCGCATTCTACATTCCCCTAATCATTTTTCATCATCAGAATCGTATCGCCAGAATTGTAAACGATATTCGAGTTATATATAAAGTGAATTTCGTATGCGAGCGTGTCGTTCGTAAATCACACTCGAAAGCTTGATTGCGCGTTGACAAGTTAAACGAATAAAATATGTATCGATCGGGCAAACAACGGCTGATAAAAATAATGAAAAAAAAAAATAATACAAATACAATAATGTGGAGTCGAATTGATAAGGCTATAAAACGATGCGTATCAACAATTTGTCCATTTTTATATATTCGTCCCCTTACTGTAAATAGGATCAGACAGACAAACTTTTCTATAACACGTATGCAATAATTCGATCAGGCCAGAGCCGGCACGAGATGCCGTTATTAAAATTTACCAGGCGAACCTTACATTATGTCTGATATGTTATAAGCCGTTCTTTCATATTGCGATCCGACATTATGTATCATATTATACGGCGGGGTCCTTTGCTTGTTTTATATTTTCTTTACAAGCGGCACAAAAATCGAATCGCACCGGTAATTTTCTTACTGCCGTAATGGCCACTGTAAATTTTTCCAGAATATTATATTTTATAGAATATCGACACGAGAATCGATAAGTCAATGCGAAATACATGCGCCTTTATGTAATTTTATTTTCGTGCCGCTTGTGTATTTTCTTTTTTAAACGAAATATGACTTGGTGATTTTTCATTTAATACAAATAGCACCGCAATGTGTTTTTTTTATTTTATTATGTTTGACCTTTCTAAAGGCTTTTTTTATTTAATAAATACATTAGAAAATTAGAAACTAACACTATTCATACGCGTAAAAGCTCAATTGATTATTAAAGTTTGTGTAATTTTTTTCTAAAGTGATGAATGACCCATATAAAAATTACAAGAGCTTTTTTTCTTAAAACAATTCAAGTATAAAATACACTGAAATTTCATAAACAACAAAAGACTAATAAACTAGCGAAAAAAAATAGATGATACGAAAGTTACGTTTCGAAAGCGCAAAAATATATAATACATTTGTTTAATAAAAGTATTTACGAATATTGCGTTTGAAACACAAATTTGTCGTATCGCGAATAAAGTCGCAATTAGAAAATGCGAATCGTGGTCGAACGATTTAAAAATAATCAATCTTGCAAAATGTATACGTATTCTCGAGATATGTACAAAATAAACACGAAACGGTAACCTTTTATTTTCTATTTACCTAAAATTATAATGTCGGCCGGGTCACCGCGTGTAAAATAGAAAAAAAAAGTATAAATATATATTTTTATAATAAAAAAACGGAAAAAAAGGTTGGTGGCGTGCCGTTCGTGTTCGGTAATGGGACTTTTCATATCGGAAAAGTGGCGAAAAAATCAGTTTTCGATACGAAAATCATTCGAAATCATTGAATGCGCGCCCGCACTAATGGCGAAACAAAATGTCATTTAAAATATAATTACAGCAATATTTATATCAGTGATTTACAACGGTTTGCCTATATATTATATTTTTTATTTCCGTTCAAAAGCACGGAACGCATACGCGAGGACTATTACTTTTTAGTTTCGTTCTATTAAAAATTATTTAATGATTTGTTTCCTAAAGAAAATACGCTATCGATAATTTCGAATGTGCATGCGTGTGATAAATTATATTACGAATGTAACTTAGTGACCATAAACCTTTTTTTTATCGAAGATCTCGAATTTGTATTTGCATTTCGTTCCAATATTATATAAATCGGAATTATAGCATTTTGATTAGATTAGAACAGTTTTTTTTGTGAATTAATTAAAATTAAGTTTTAAAAAATTCTTTTTTGTTTTTTTTTTAAGAAATCTTCTATAGGGACGTTTGTACGAACCGAAATTACACTATGAATGTAACTTATTGTTAGTGACCATTAACCTTTTTTTTAATCAAAAATCTCGAATTTGTATTTGCATTTCGTTCCAATATAAATCGGAATTATAGCATTATGATTAGATTAAATATTTTTTGAGGAATTAATTAAAATTATTGAAAAAATACTGCACTATATGAATGGTAGTACAAACAGGAAACGAGTAGAAAAAATTACAAATTCCAATCTAATTTTAACAATACATATTTAACCCGTCGATAAACAAAAATATCAATCACGTGACGTCACCGCAGAGTACTCGCGCGCGAGCCCATCAAAAAAAAAAATTTGATACATAGGAAACCCCGTTCCGAAAATAGAA
This sequence comes from Hydropsyche tenuis, assembly GCA_009617725.1. Classification (NCBI taxonomy): domain Eukaryota; kingdom Metazoa; phylum Arthropoda; class Insecta; order Trichoptera; family Hydropsychidae; genus Hydropsyche; species Hydropsyche tenuis. The sequence goes on along the minus strand of VTON01000122.1, from coordinate 158,274 downwards.
TTGCGCCACTTTAAAAATAAACCGCCATTTCATAACGCGCGAATCGATCGCTCGCCGAAATTTTCCAATTTGACATTTCGACGGCGTCCATCCCGACACGTCCCCGCCGGGGCCCGCTTAATTGGCCGTAGTGGGCACACGAGCACGCCCATGCCCACCCCGATAATGATATTATATCTATACGCGCATTTGGCACATTTTTGCGACGGCGACGGCATCTGCCGGCCCCTGTCCGAATCGCGGAAGCCGAAAGAAAACTGGAAAGGGGGTGCCGAGGGGAAAAACCGTATGGGGGGGGCGAGCAAGGCGAAGGGGTGGGGTGGGGCGCGCGCGGGGGGATAATAATAATAATACATCAAAAGCGGGCAGCGGTCAAGCGAGCGCCAGGAAAATCAATAAATTTTTAGGCAACACAATAACTCGCCGCACGCACGCTCGCACACTCGTGTAGTGAGCGCCACTCTCCACTCCACCCCCCCCTGTTTTCCACCCCCTCACCCGCTTTTTCTTAGCGGCTCGTTTTTCGTTTTCGATGCAAGCGAGCCCCAAGGTTGGGCGCCACTGCAGCGCATCTTCGGACAACGCCCCCCCCTCGACCGGCCCCCTTAAGTTTCCCTTCTTCGGCGGGTTCGTTTGTGTGTGCGGAATGGAATTCGGTATTTTTGCAGGACGCCAGAAATTGCGAAAAAATCGGTAACTACGTAATTTTATTTGACATTATGAAAATCGTGCTTTATATACGTTTTATTGACAGTCGAAATATAGGAGGGAATGTGTCGTGACAGGTCTAGCATTATCGAAAGATGTATATGACAATTTTTTTTTTTTGTATAAAACACTATTAAATCATTTTGTATTGGATGTTTTTAGTATTTGGACTACTCGGAAGTTACCTTCGTTTAATCATTATATGAAAAAAATAATAATTTTGTGCATTTTATTGCTTGTTTTCTGTAGTAATGGCGAAACTGTCACGATGCGTTCCTTGCTACATTTCAATTGATACAATATACAAAACGCACGATTTCATCCTAAAAATATAAACGTTCCGAATCCAATAAGAAAAACATACATTTTTATTAGAAAATTTCATATTTTCACGTCAAAACAAACATCATTATAAACCGATGTATCACGCGGGAAATAAATGTTGAGAGCATCTGAATCTTTAAGTACTCAAAAGCGTATCCGTTTACATGGAAACGTTAAGCGGGCCGCTTTCCTCATCCTCCATTCATTTAATTTTCAATTTTTCTTACGGAAAATATTTTTCATTTCCAAACCCCACCTCCGCTCCCCATCTACGTGCAATTGCTCCGAAAGAATGTGCGTCAATTACACACACAATAATTGAATACAAATATATAATTTATTCGAGCGGCCTCTCGAGCGAGACATATTGTCACACAGCGGGGCGTTTTTGTTCCGATACAATTTTTCCGAAAAAAATGGAAAAAAGCACAATACGAAGTGGTGGATTGACGTAATGCGGACTTAATAAGCTCGAATGTGGAAAGTTCCGCTTCTAACGAGCGTGTCCGAAAATCTACATATGAAATGGTGTCGGAAGGTTTGATCGAGTTTGAAATATAAACGGATTGTGCTTTTACGAAAATTTTTGTCGATTGCGTGGTATTTACGTATGTAGGATTTTTTTTTGTAAATTTAATATGGGTTATTATGATGAAATTTGGATCATTGATAAATCTTAAGCATTTAACATAGTGAAGCGATAAAAATTCAAAAAAAGCTTGTTTTTGTTTCGAGCTTTTATCATAACATCTACCGACATAATCGCTAAATGTTTTACGATTGTATTTTTCGAGAATATAAATTTTTAACAATTCCAACAGTTGTTAAATTTAATATTTATATTATATTTTTAATATTAATTGTTTATAAAGAGCATGAATTATTTTGAACCCAAAACAAATGTGTTTACTTATATACTTTTACCTAAACATTATTATAAACACTAGAGTTTACCGTCAAAATCAAAGTTTTAAAAATCTTCTAATATTTTACAATAGCATACATATGTAATATATTTACCAAAATGATTGTAATACATAAATACAGTGAAATTCTGTTTTTTGAAGGGACCGATTAAAAAAAAAAACGTTATTAAAGACAAAACGTAGATTGGAACTTTAAATTTGGGACTACAAAAATTGAACACATTGGTGTTCAATTTATTTATTGAAATATGAATTCCGAGCTCGTAAAATCGAGGTTTCACTAAAAATTATAAATAAACAAAAAAATAATAATTTTTAATTACGTTCGAAAAAAATTATACTTCTGCGACATAAAAATTGTGACTTCAATGACTCATGAACGTTTTTAATGACGATAAATATTAAAATTGAACGAAATTGAAATGGAAAGGTATTATATATGAAAGAATATTGTTATATTGGACATAAAGTCCAGGTCGGTTCAGGAAAGAGGTCCACCGTTCTGTGTCTAGGAACTATAAACGGACCGTTGGCGACGACTGTTTACCGCCGTAAATCGTCGTTAATGCGGATAAATCGCCGTCAAAATCTACAGGTGTATCACTAAATCACTATACCACCAGTATATGGGATATATCACCAGTGTATAACACCGCCAGCTTACACTGATAGAATACGCCGTATACGTACGGATCTCTCAAACCAAACAACCCCTTTCATATGGGTGTATATTGTATAATATATATTTTTAACGAAAATTGTCGAGTTGTATGATCATTCAATTGGTAGTATATGGAAAATTAGAGGGCGAATTTTCTTTGACGATTTTCCCATTGAATAATCTTATTAGAATCTAATAGCGTATATGGGATGAACGTTTTTGTTGTCGAAAGCGTATTTTTGGAAATATAAATGAAGACATTTGTCGTGTAATTGGCAGGGAAGCATCTCTAAGGACGACTCCGTATAAAAAAAATGAGAAAACAGCGGGTTGCATTCGTGAAATTTGTAGGGAAAAGAAAGGCAAGTTCGCGATACTAATGCGTAATATATGAGGGGAACATGCATAATTAATGTACGCATGTATGTACATAAAATGAATACATTATAATACAGATATGTGTACACGCGAAGGCGTACTTGAAACGCGTCTTATAATAAAACACGTCGAATTTATTATCGAAAAATAATAAGTCTTCGTAATTGAATCAATACGCGAAAACGGGCACATTTCTCGTGAACGTGTAACGATCAAATAATAATTTAATATTTTCCATTGTTGTTACGCTTCTTTCTTAATTAGTTCCGGTACGCGGCGAATATTGCGTCGTTTTTGTATTTTTATATTTTTTTATTATCATCGAATTCTTTTATTTGTATTTCGTGTACGCGCTTTATTATGATACACAGAAGGGCCGGGGATAATAATCGTATTTTTTTATCGTTCTTACATGTGCGCCTTTTAATGAAGCTAATGCTCTAATGTAAATCGCGCAACACAATTCCGATAAACAATAAACGGCCGGGATAACTTTTGACGATTCCTCCCCCTCCCCCTACCTTCCCTTCCCCTCGCCGTGCCCTCGTTCCGGAATCGAATTCGCGTGTTTACCGCGCCGATATGAATGCGAAAAAATAGAATCGCGCACATCCTCGTCGCGGAGCAATTTCGCGCCGTTCGATTCACATCATTTCCATCCTGAGCAAAAATAAGGATGGCGAAAATTTGCTTTGTCGGCAACGGACGAGATTCAATAACCGTTCGCGAGAGCGCAATTTTAAAACGCGCGCGATTTGATCGATACGTTCTGTAAATAATCAATACGTGCTCTCGATTTTCGAAGGAAATATGTCGTCAAGATGTATTGCTGTGACAGTTTAATTTTCGAAATGTGAAAATTGTATTTTCGAAGATTAAATTGAGTTTTTTTTGTTGTGTGATATCATGTTTTTTTTTGAAAATTTTCTTGTTTTTATTTTAGGAAAATTCATAATAATAAGATCGTATTTTGAATCTTGGAAATTCTTATATCATTTTCCGATACTTAAAAATTTTGATTACGCCAAAACTCCCATACTATTGTTCCCTTCACATCTAATTAACAAGGCATATAAACGAAAACGACAATTCACACGATTCCATAGTACGTTCGCGTTCCGAGAACTAAACCGTAACAGTACGTATAGACATGGCGACGCTTCGGCTGCGCGAACGTTCATCGAATTCGCGTAAAGGAGAGTTCAATTTAAAACACAATCATTTCATATTTACACACACACGCGCGCGCGAAATTCAAATATGAAATATATGGGCGCATACGTGTGAGCGATATGCGCGAACCGTGCGCAATCTACAGCCGCGCACGCTCCTATGAAATTATATGTGTGGCACAGGGGCGGGGGCGGGAATGGGAGCGCGCGACTGTGTGCGTAATGATTTGGAGATATATGTATTTTTTCTTCCTTCATTTCTGTCCCCCATTTTTCCCCTGCCCCGACCACCACGCCCTCAACTTTCCCGAATTTTCCCCGGCCCCTTTCCCCGCGCGGGGTGGCGGCCCCCTGCCCCCGGGCGGCCCGAATTCTCCCACTTATTCTTTCACTTGTGAAAGATGTACTTTTCACATGTGTTCGTGAACTCGCCCCCGTGCTCCCCCTCTATGGCCGCGTTCGCAAACTTCGGCCCGAGCGTGTACACGTGTACGGTTCAAATTGCGCCCCGCGCGACCGTGGTGGTGCCTTCGTTCCTTCGACGAAATAACGAATGGACCAATATGTGCGGGCGCACATAAGCCTACGCCTATATAAACCATCATGCCGTACATGCATACGTACTTTTCAAATTCGCTCAATTGCGCCATGCGTGAATCCGCCAGAGGTCACTCTCTAGCTGCATCTACATCTATCATATCACTCTTACCCAATTCTCATCATTACAACCATATTCTTTTCGAACTTTGTTAGGACTCTGTAATAGTTAGCCATTCTATTATAGAACATCATCGAAATATCTCTCAAGATTATATTATATTCATATAAGTTACTAAAATGATCGAAGTACTAGTACTGTGTTACTGTTCTAGAATAGCATCCATAACATAAACCCTCTCAAGATGTACAAGTTTGTGAAAGCATAAGAAAACTTTCGACGGAAAATGAAGATATGTAAAAATGACGATATAAAATATATACATTTATTAAATTGATCGAACTGAATCAAAAATGGAAAATCTTTGTGGATTTTGTGTAGTGAAAACGTAGCGTTCCAAAAACATGAATTGGGTCAGGTTACAAAAGCGTGCGTCTGTGGAAAAAATAAACATCCGGAGATAGACTCAAATTGCAATTGAAGTGATTCTTCGGAAAAAATAAATCAGATCGAATTTTCTTAGGTTTTCGTAAACATAATTGCGAGTGAAATTTGTAGGGAAGCATCAATCGATATAGCAATTCTTTTCGGACGCCTCTTATGTCCGACATTCACAACACACGCCGAGACGTTTTTGATTAGAATCGAGCGTTCTTTTCTGTTGATTGTAGAATTGTTATTGCCTCGGCATAAAGTTAAATAAAATTTGAGTTTTATTGCGCTGTTAGCATAAGCAAAATGCGGAGAAATTGCGAAACACCTGAAGGACCCCGCGAAGACCCACGGTTACGCTTTATGGCGGGAATAAATTCGTTTTAATGTCACACGCGAATTACACACATATAAATAGACACATCGACATTAATTCGGAGGCGCGCTTGCAAAAATTTAAATCGAACGACACACGGAAAATCCGCGCACGAAAATGACACGGAGCGAAAAACCTACGCCCTTTTCCGCACATGTGCCCCGACATATATACGAAAAATATAAACGTACAGACAAATACGTATAATATATGTGAAATATGTAGTACATTTTTATATCGTAATACGAGCCCGCGTATACGTACACGTATGACGTATGCGGCACATCGCCTCTGCGCGAAATACGTTTGTTCTCCCTTCACACGAGAGATTCCAATACAAACATATAATAATTATTTTCGGCGTGTGTGCGCGCCTCTGCGGTTATAATACGAAAATATTGCTGTTTCAGTAATTTTGTTTGTGCGGGAGAGAGAGCGCCCCCGCCCCTGGCAAGGGCGGCTCGTGCGCGCGCTGCTTTAACAAAATATAGAATATATATATCCCGGAAGAAAGAAATCTAATTAAGAAAAAAATATTTGATGGCCGCCCAGACTCCGGCCTCCAGCACCACCTTAGAATCCGAGCCTCCTCTCGCCAGGGGAGGGGTGGCCCTCCTCTAGGAACACGTACTCCATACGCACACTCCGCTTGTATGAGTTATGCTGGAAGACGTGTGTATGTGCTCACCCATCGTTCGATGTACCTATGTGTGTGTATGTATGTGCCTAGTTCAAACCAGTGCTGGGCCGTGGGAAGGGAAGAAGGACTCGGCTCGCTCTAGACTCCAAGTCATCACTTTCAATTTTTACTTTCGCGTTTTCGCATCCTGGACGAAATTCAATTTTACGACGAAATATGCCTTTAACGCAGTCGCTTTTTCATTTTTTCCCGCTTTTTTTTTATTTTCGCTCCGCGTGCGTGCACACGTGCGCTATTGTGTGTGTGCGTGGATTTTTCTCGCGATTCGAAAGTCGCCTTCGACGGAATCGCACTGTTATTGAAATGTGCGCGTATTGATTTTTTTTTTCGTGTTTCCAATTCTCGGAAATTAAACGCTCGAATTTAATGGCTGGATAATCAAACGTTTCGGACCACCTTTTTCGCCGCGATGAAAAATTCGAACAATAATTTTTCACAAAGTGAGATAAATGGAATGATTAACTCGAAAAAAATTGCTCGATAAATCATTTTTGTAAATTCAAATCGAAATATATATTTTTTAATAATTAAAAACGATCAATAGCAACCGTCAAATAATGACTTTTCATTTTAAGAAGTTTTGTCTTTTCATAAAATATTAATAATACGACAATACATCGCTAACGAGAAGATCATATTATATAATATAACATAATACAACTCGTATATAATCACGTCTAATAAAGTCCAACTTAAGAGCACAAAGAATTAATATATATTCGTCGGCACTAATCTAATAACGTCGAAAGTTATCATACGCACAAGAAAATAAATAAAACTACGATATATTATATATAATAATACATACGAAAGTCGGCCAATCGCGTGCAAAATCAATTCGGCGCGAAAATTTATCATATATAATAAAATTGATCGAAGGCTGTGCACATACACGATAATAAACGTAATAATATATTTGTCCAGTGTGGTTTACCGGCCGGTGTCATTATGTTGTCGTTGTTGCGGACACGAACCAACGGAAGTTGATCGACATCCGATCGGTCAACAACGAAGATGTCCTAAGCCATCAACTAACCACCTGATATACCTTATGGACACGTATATGTCGATACCAATACTCGTGAGAATTCGTTCGGTTTCACTCAAATTTTCCTATAGTGAAATTTCATCAAAACATATACATACATGAGATGAATATTTTGGATGGAAATAGTTGTCCTTGGAATTTTGGATGTAAATTCAATTCTGAAATTCTTGGTTGATCTAAAAATATCAGGATTTTGGTGTGATTAATCTAGGTGTTTTGAGATTGAATTTTTATTCCGGAATCGTAGTAGGTGTGACAATTTTCATCACGAAATTTGTGTATAAAAATTGAATATTTAAAATTATACATAAGGAAATACTTTCATTTGAAAATATAGAATATATATTTTTTTGAGGGTGTTATTGGCATTTTGGTAGAACGCTTTTGAGTTCCTCGGCGCATTAGATCGAATATCATAAAACTCAAAAAATCTTACTACTTTTATCGCAAAACCACAAAATACTATAAAAGGATAATCTTATTTGATAATCAATATTTTGATCATAAAATATTTAGTAATTAATACCTTTTTGCATGCCTATATCATAAAACGGAAATTTTTTCTGATTCGATGATATTCAACCGAATGCGCCAAATAATTCAATCATGTTTTGCGAAAATCGATCCAGGATTTTCCCCGGAATCGATAACATACAAAATAAGTGCATAAATTTACAAAGATAGCCCTTATTAAAACGAGAGTATCTCCTTATTTGTAATTTTAAAAACTCGGTTTTTATATTTTAAATAAATTCCCCGATCAATAAATGATTGCTAAACCATAATATAAAAACGATCAAACGACCATTCCAAGAATCAAATCAAAACATTTTCATTTCTATTGTTACGCATCTATAATGATAACCGAAAATCCAACAAAACAACCCGAAATCTAATCCAAAAATAAACACTATATAAACAAAATAAACACGGCAATAAAAAGCGAGTACCGCAAAAAAAAACACGTAGTACTTCGCTTATCGAGATTTGAACTGTCTGACACGAGAAACTCGAGTCCCTTGACCCGACAGTTTGCCCCAATAACACACCCTGCGGAGCCCGAAAAAAAAAATTATAAAAAAATACACAGTACGGTGATTTCCTCGGCTACCTTCACTTGTAAAGTAATATATCTCGGCATCGCATTATGAAGAGCTAGAAGAAGTGGACATGTATTTTGATGGTTTTTCTCGTCGCGCACCCTTTATGAAAAAGGTCAAGCGCACCCCCGAGGGTACACGCACTTCACGTCGAATACCACCGATATAATCGCTCTTTTAGCGACATTGTTTCTTCTCTATTTTATTTTGCTTTTTCCCTTTTGTTTTTATAGTATTTTGTTTTATTTTTACCTCGGAGCTCGTTGTTTATCTTTTATTTTCGTTCGTTGTTCGCGCGATCGTACAACGATAGTGAGGATATAACACGTGTACGTTTGGCGAGATCGTCTCGAATCAACGCTGGAAATGCGGAAGGTTTTCTAAAACGTTCCGAACGATTTATCGACTTGTTGTATATGTGTATGTTACGCGTTGTTTGGGAAATTGCTTAGTTCGCGTACGACGCAAAATAGTTTTGTGTCGTATGCAAATAATATGCTTACTAGGATGGTGCTTGATGTTTTTCAAAACTAAACGCTTTTATTGTTCGAAATTTGAACGTCTTTTTATCAATATATACGTCGTTTGCGAAATTGCAAACAATGTTTTGCAAAATTGCTGTTTTTCAAAAACAGTTTTGCGAACGATGAAATGAGATGGCGCTTTGTTGACGTTTTTCAAAACTAATCGTCTTAATGATCTTTTTCATTGCATTCCTTTCCACCTATCAAAATATTAACTTTTAGATAACAATCAGAATTTAAAACTGAAAAAAACCTAACTTAACCATTGATACTTCTAAGACCATAAAAAGGAAGGGGTGTAGAAAAAATAAATGAAAATGAAGAAGTCTGAATTATAGTGAAAACTATCAATAAAGTGCTATCCCAGTATAACATATTGTTTGCATATGATAAAAAAACTGTTATGCGTCATACGCGAACTAAGCAATTTCGTAAAGACGCGTGACTTATATAACAATAATTCGGTATTTTCGTTAAAAAAATTTATATTTATAAGCGGTTGAAAATGTATGAGAAAATAGTTGGAAAAATCAATCAAGTACGGACGTCATCGGAAAATATTTTAAGAAAAACCTTTAGGCAACGTAACTGAATAATATTTTCCGATTTTTCTCGAGTGAAAACCGGAGCCATCACGCAAACTGATATTATGCAATTCACATTATATTATAAACGCAGAAAACCTAAACTTAAACAGTGCACCTGACAAAGACGAGATCTCGTAATAAAAAAAACATATAAAATGCGTCAAACAAGAAAAACAACCCCGTAACGTCCCTTACATATTCTCCATTTAAAATAAACACGGACTGTCATTCGTCTTTTCAACCATTTATATAATTGCAAAACATGTTTTGAGCAAAAATTGTTGTTATTAAAATATACTCATTTATTTTCCATTATAATTTAGTCATTTTGAATGTATTATGTACTGGGTATGATTATAAAATAATAATTTCAGTTTTTAATTTTTAATAATAAAAAATTTAGTGCGTTCAAGTCTTTTATTTTCAACATCAATAGTTTTACATTTTTGAATGAATTTTGTTAAATAAGTATCATTGACATGATAAATCTGAATAAAACTATTAACAAAAGATGTTTGTAAGTTTTTAAATTTGTTTTAATATTATGTAGATTACAGGGGCGGATCCAGAAAATTGGCAGGGAGATTTGACATTAATGATTTATTAAATACAAATATATTTTTCTCAATAATCAGACGACCAATCAGTTTAAAAAAAATAATCTAGTTTTTCAAAATGTGGACCATCGCCCTCACTACCCCCCATTGCCCCCACTTTGGATCCGCCAGTGTATAAGAGGAAAATCATTCAAACTTCCGAAAAAGCTCTACGCTCCAGCATACCCTACACAAGCATCACACGACAACACCAAAAAAACGAAACCCATAAAAATTACCCAATAAACAAACAATAATTGGTGCGTTTAAATCTGTCTGTAGCCGTATCGGCATCGCGTCAAACGCGCAGCGATTTAATCGATACGGAACCACCCCCTCCGTATATATATTGTTTGCAACGAAACAACGCGCAATGGTACGGGAATATTAAATAAATACGATATACACATTCGATGTGTGTTCGTGTGGGGCGCGTGTGTGTACGTGAGGGCGAGATTTGGAGTGGTCGTGGGGGGCGAAGGCGCCCCGGGGCGGAGGCGCCGCCCCTTGCGCCCCCAAGGCGGCCGCCACATTTGACACTCTGTCAAGCACGCGACGGGAACACACCGCTAAATCAATATTATACGTATATTATATGTGATGTGTGGGTGTGTGTGACGCGTGCGTGTGTTTTTCGTACGTTTCCGCGTGCAGGTCCGCGCCTCGGTTTGCGCGGTTATTCGATAACGCTGTGGCACGTGTGCGATTTGGGATATTTCGAATATTGAAGATCGATCGATTTTCATATGCTTGTTGTCGGTTCGATGGAAGAAAAACGGTGGTTTTTTGTTTCGGGCTGATTTTGTATCGGCCACTTTCAGCGACATTTTATTGTATTATATTTGATGTGTTGTGGATGATACTGAAATTTTAATGTAATTTGCTTTGGGAAAATCGATTATATGATTTTTTTTCTAAATGGCTTTCGTTCACTTATTGTTGTTCGCATCCAGTTAGCTTTCATCCACTTGGAAATATAACTATTCAAACGATTCGATATTACCAGTTTAGAATTATTTACAAAAAATTGTCGTGAATCGCACGACAAATTGTCATTGAATCGTATAACAAATTTTCGTTGAATCGACCGACAAATTGTCGCTTGATTTTAAATGATCAAAAATCGGCGATAAATTAATATTTAGACGTAATATGCATGTCGTTAGTGTGAGTTAAGCTATGAAAAAAATATCGCACGAATCTAAAATATTCGACCTGAACTTATAAGCGATTATAATATACGTATAAAATGGTTGAGATTGAAAATGAATTTTAAAATTGAACGTATACTCGAAATTCCACTCCCGAACGTTTGTGCTATGTAGTAGCTACGTTTATTATGTTCATGTTGGATATGAATAAAAAAAAAATCGAGGCAATTTCCGATATTTTCGTATTAGCGAAATTTCGTAGTCGAAAAGTGTATTTTACGGAAGTTAAGTTTCGTTGTATATTTACAGTGAAATCACATTTTTTTTCTAATACCCTTATTTCGTTTTCAAATTGTCGAACGTAAAAAACCCCGCGTATTACGTTATTCGAATATAAGTCCATTTTTAATATTTATTTTATTATGAAAAATATTTCTATTGATATATAATAATAAAAAATAAACATTTTTCCTCAACTATAACTTCATTTTTTATAGGTTTTTGGTAGTGAAAGATAAGAGCGTCGAACGTGACACACAATGCGTCAAACTGTCAAGAGGGTCGACGGAATTTCGACGCAAAATTAAAATGAAAACTGCCGATTCCGACAACAATACACCCGTATTATAACACCCACACGATCCCGGGCATTTTCACATTTTAATTAAACGGCATTAAGACCGATCGAGGCGTTGGCGAAACGTATGGCCGCGTCGGACAAAAAAAATGGCACCAAACGGGCCGAAATGGAATCCATTGTTCGACGGCGTATGAGACCAAAGATTGACAATGACGATGAAAGCGAAAGACAGATCGGATGTTAATGATATCACTTAGGCCTTGATTATCACCGAGGAATCGGTTTCATTCTTCGCGGACGACAATATGTCGATGCATCGTTCGTTCGGATAGGAAAATTGGTTTTTGTATTTGCTCGCGATGATTCATCGGTGATTATTGCATGGTTTTAATTGATACCGCGATTTTAATGAAGTCCAACGATGGAAAAATATATGTAGCACGCATACAAGAATCGAAAATATTTTATCTTATCGCTTAAAGTGCCAGATGGTTCGAAATACAAAATTTGTTTTGGAAATGATATGTAAATTTTTAGCTTGATAAACCAATTGATTTCTAGATAAAAAAATATATATTATATTGTGTTTTTAGATAAAAGTAATAATAAAATTTTGCGTTTGATATGTGTACGCGGATTAAAGTCTTATCGCTATTCTATAGAATTAATATGTCAGTTATATTGTGTTATGTACGAACAAGTACGCGTTTTCAATATTTTGATTAAAAATCATAAATTAATTATGTCGAAATTTCAAAAATTATTATGTTTGTATACATTGCAGAACAAGCGTTTTCTGATGTCATCTTAAGATTATTTCCTTGTATGAAACGAAGATATCTCAAATTTTTTGAAAATTTAAAACCATTTCTTATCAAATGAAGAATTCAATCATATCGGTTTACTAAAACCGTTATATTTGAAAGTGGCGTATGTCCATTTTTATTTGTTACGAGATATTTCAATTTTAATTTTAAAATTTTGTCGGTAAAATGTCGGATTACAAACGTAAATATTACAGTAAGTGGAAATTTATAAGCCATAATGTTTTACAGCGAAACATCTTTCGTTCATTTGATGGTGATATTATACATTATTGATTTTGTCAGAAACATATAATACAAAGGGGACATCCATGTTAACTTATATTCAGGCTAAACTCAATATTTTCAAAATTGGCGTTTATATCACATTCATAAATAACGGCTCATTCATCGCTCAATTGCATATTTAAAAGTCCAATTACACTTCCTTTCATATGTAATCAGAATCCATAAAAAAAATCTGAAGAAAAACAAATCGGATCAGATACAGATCGACACCCCGTTCGACATTCCAAAACGAAACGTCAAAGATGCACCTTTTTTAAACCGCTATTCACGCTTTTGTAAACTCCATTCACATCTCCCGAAAGGGTCAAAATAAACGCAATTTTCAATTGCTGTTTACAGCACATTCATCGCTCAATTACATATTTAAAAATCCAATTACATTTCCTATCATATTTGATCTGAATCCAAAGAAATCTGAAGAAAAACAAATCAAATCAGAAACAGATTGACGCCAGTTCGACATTCCAAAGCCAAACGTCAAAGATGCACCTTTTTAAAACCGCTATTCACGCTTTCGTAAACTCCATTCACATCCCCCGAAAGTCGCAATTTTTAATTGTTTACACCAAATTCATATATAACGGCCCATTCATCGCTCAATTGCACTTTTAAAAGCCCAATTATATTCCCTATCACATTTAATCCGAATCCAAAAAAAATCTGAAGAAAAACAAATCAAATCAGAAACAGATTGACGCCAATCCGACATTCCAAAGCCAAACGTCAAAGATGCACCTTTTTTAAACCGCTATTCACGCTTTCGTAAACTCCATTCACATCCCCCGAAAGGGTCGAAATAAACGCAATTTTAATTGTGGGGTCGCGTCGGCGTCGTCGGCCGCCAAAACTACCTGTTGACACGTCCCTATACTACGCACTATAAACGCTATACGTAATGGCATGCAAAAGGCGAACGAACCTACTCATCCACTTAGAACGGGATAACGACTCGCCACTATCGACGTCCCCCTTTTTTTACCGCCGGCGTCCCTGTCTGGCGGGCCCCCGGGGGGCGGAGTCCCTCCCACAGGGGATGGGGGCCCGTCGCGTAAAAAACAAACCGTACGCAACGTGAACGTAAAAGGGACGCGCGCGCCTTATTTGTTTACTAGCCGCGCGTCGGCCAATCGCAGGCCGCCGATTTTGACAGCTCGCGCGCGATTGGCCCGATTTGAAAATTTGAAAATTCGGCGCGGATACGTCGGGAATGGAAAAAGTTCGGCGCGAGTTATTATTTGCGAAATTCAACTAAAAGTTTTTTCATTTCAATTTATTGATGTGTGCGCGAACAACTTTCGTTCGCGTTCACGTCAAAGGATAATAATGGATTCGTATGCGAGTAAGTTCTCGTAATGCGAAAGTTCCAACTCGAATAATTTTATCGCTTTTAATCGAACGGAATTTGTTTGCGTATAAATAATGTGGGCGGAGGATTTGGGATTTTCATATTTTTTCTTATCAAACATACGCGGTTGAGTCAGTTGATTGGTTTGAGTTTGAGGTGATTCAAACGAGGATTAGTATTGAAACTCTACATATAGAGTGTTAAAAAGCTTTGTCGTGTAATTATTTTAATAAGTAATACGTATGATATTGATATTAATTCTGATCTGATTCTACGGTTCTTTTATTACGTACCCTGCCTCTTCCTAAATAAATAAAAAAAGTCTCAATTATGTCAAAAAAAACAATTACACAATCGTGATATATCTGAATAAATTCTTTGAACTCACATTAAACTTCAAATGAATAACAGCCTATTTTTTATTATAAAAAGTTGCATTTTGGTCCTTCATAAAAAAAATATGGTTACGATATAATGGAATCTATAATCATTTCTGATTTTTAATCAGCAATTTGATCCAGTGAAGCTTTCAATGATAACATATCATTAAAAGCGAAATTCTCGAAAGTGAAATTTTGAAAATTTGAGGAGTATCGAAATGGATTTTAGCCGTAGCCAGGATTTTTTAGGGGGGGGGGTCGAAACACAACTTTGTATATGTAAGCGATTCTAGGCAATAAAAACACGCTGTTTTTTTTTCATTTAAAGTTTAATGTGTGTAAAGTCAAGGCATTCAAATAATTGATTTAGATATATCTCAACACAGGTCTTATAATTTAAGTATAATATAATCCATCATTATTTTTGAAATTCATGAGGGGTGGGCTCACATACCCCCCCCCCCCGACGCCATGTAACGGACGTCACATGTTGATGATAATAAGCAACGCGTCATATATATGTAATACAAATAAATAAAATATAACGCGAAGGAGAGGCGTTACGTATGTACGCGAGCGCTTACACAATTTTTCATCGGGCTTTTATGAAGGTCTTTAATTAAAATCGGCCCCCTCCCCGACGAACGTTTATGAGATATCGTAGAAAAAATAATTTTTCTCATTACGTACGAGCGTCACGGAGGGTGTCCCCCACCCCGGGCGGCTCTCGAGTTCGCCCCCGCTCGCGCTCACATCATCCGAGAGAAACTTCCTGAAGGAGAGGAAAAGAAAAACGGCTCCTCGCAATCTCCCCGGCGGCGAGGAGGAGCGGGGCGCGGGGCCGAGGGGCCGCAGGGGGAGGCGCCGCCCGCTCGCGCGCGCCCCCAAAATCAATGAAATGCTACAGTTAAGAAAAATTCATTATAAATATTATTTGTACGCGTCCGTCCCCGCCCGGTCAGCCGGGGCGCGCGCGCCGCCCACTTTCGGGGCGCCGGCCCACGCACGCACGCCCCCTCCCCCGCATTATCAAATGAGAAAAACTACCATTTCTCGGGCGGCGCACGCGCCCCCCACGGAGGATATTTCTCATTTCTCGCGTTCGAGAAGAAGGGAGCCGAAATAAAATAAATAAATATACGCAGCGGGGTGGGCGGGAGGGGGGGGCGAGGGGCGCCGCCGCTCCGCACATGTCATATTCCGTTCCCCTCGCACGGCCGCGCACCTCGCTAATTTGCGATATTGTCTTCCCTGTCGGCGCGCGTCGCTGCCCGCCGGTTGCCATGCGAGCCGCCCGGAGAGTGAGTTTCTAATTAGAAAATATACACACACGCCGGCTTATAAATATAGGTTAGTTTTTCGTTGGGCGCCCGGCCCCCGGGGGGGGGGCGGCGGGCGCTGCGCCCCCACGGAAGCGGGGGCGCAGGGGGAAATTAAAGAAAGAAAAAAGAATGTGCCGGCCGCGTACGTGGCGCGCCGCAGACTTCGCCCGCCCTCGCCCCGCCGCCCCCCATTCCCCTCGCTTTTCCGATTCTCCCCGCACGCATTACCTTTAATCTGGACTCATATCGACTCTGTTTTCAATTTCAGATCAAGATGTTCCTTCTGTACTTGTTTTGCTTTTATACAAATAAACTGTTATTTGTTTTTAAAATGTTTTAAACAAATTTGAACATTGTACAAAGTTGATCGCTAATCGGAAAATTCTATATTGTTTCCGATTTGAGTAGTATATATTTAGAAATTTAATTAATTTCAATTTTAATTAGGGCAAAATGAGGGGGAGGGTGTGGGGGGTCTGTCAAATGGCGCTACTAGCGATCGAATTAAAACGCGATCGAATTCGGGTGCATGAAAAAAACTTTTATTTTGGGTTTTCATTATTTTAATTTTTCTCTATCGGTAATTAATTATTAAACCGCGCATTACATGACAAAATCATTTGATAATTAAATAAATGAAAAAAAATTATATTTGAGAAACAGTTTCTTACTAGGCCGCACTTTTATCAACCGAAATAAAAAAAAAAGAAATACATAGATATAAATTGTTTTTACTTATTTTTCCCCAAATGAATAAAGTTACTATGAAAGACTTGTAGTTTTTCATTTGGACCCAGTTACTCCACGAGTCTCCCTCGTTATTCCGTTATAAACTATTCCTCAAAGATTTTCATACAAAAAAATAATCGATCAACACATCCTTATCGTTAATTGAAAAATTCAAATATCGAAAAACCTCCAACGAAAATATAAATTTGGGCTATCGCGACCCAATATCGCCGAAATATGTCGTGCATCTCACACACGAATGTAAAAAGCGACTTAAATTCCCCGAAATATTTGAATATTTAAATGTGTGGGCGTCGTCGGCGAATATGCGCATATCGTATCGGAATTCCAATAAGGGCACATAATTAATTTCGAACCGAGCGAAAAAACATTCTCTTATGAAAAATTTTTCGCCTCTTTCGAAATAAATTTTTTTCCGATTGAATCCGTAAATTTTCCAGGGCCGGAATAAGGAATGCGATGTAATCATTCGTAGTTTGTTTCGGACCGTCTCGCAGGACTCGTTCGTAATAACGTACGCGCACGTGTAACAAAAATTGCAAATCAAGGCTCCGAAAAGATCGAATTTCCACGCACACTCCGATCATATATTATTTATTATGAGCGGGAATTATTCGAGAACTCTCAAGTCGGTCCAGAAAAAATACAAGTAATGTAACATACATATGTGTATTATCCAGGGCTGTACATTCGCTACGAAATTTACCGACTCCGACTCCGAATTTAACTTTTTCCTTATTCTTCATTTTCTTATTCGGGACCTTTTCCTAATGCTTTGACTCCGATCCCGACTCCGAATTTGACTTTTGCCTTATTTTTTTATTCCGAATTTGACTTTTGCCTTATGCTTTGAATTCGAATTTGACTATTTCATTAAGTTCCGATTACGAATTTGAATTTTTTTTACTCCTCATCTTCGACTTGAACAATTTTAGTACAATCAAATTCTCTTACCAACACATAAAATTGATTAGGTAACAGAAATACACAATATCGACTTTAAAAATAAATAAGCACAACAAAAATCTTATAAATTTAAAATTTGAAATAAATGCTTCCCCGATTTTTTATATTTTATTTTAACGATGAATCAATTAAATCAGGGATGGCCAAGTGAAATCATTTGGTGGGTCACATAAAATAATGCGTGTCTTTGAAGGGCCACACATAAATATTGTAAAACTCAATAATAATAATATGATATTTTATTTAAAATCATAACTCGAAAGGGCCAATCAAAACCTTCAATTGGGCCAAATATGGCCTGCGGGTCTTGGTTTGGTTATAGCTGAATTGAATTTTAGAAGCGTTTGATATTGAAATTATCAATTTTCTTTCAAAAAATATTATATTTACATTAAAAAAAAAAACATCCCGAAACGTATGATAGGACTATGAATTTGTCAACGAATCTTTTAATTTGAAAATCCGTACGTTAAAAGGAAATGATCAGTTTTGGCCATAACTTAAAAGAAAATATTGAAAAGTAGGTTGATTTTGTATAACTCCGACTCCTACTGATTGTGAGTCGGCACAGCCCTGATATTATTCGTCTGTTTTCCAAGAATCATTTCTTGCTAAGTTAATGAAAAGAAGTATATTAGAGAAAATTGATCTCCGTGTGTGGTAATAACCGCGATGGAAGTGACGCACGAAAAACGTATCGTTATTATTTTCATTTATCGTATTTTATTATGTGACGAATGTTATTAAGTTTTTCTTCACGTTTGGCCTTTTTTCGATTGGTTTCTGCTAGAGTTTTCAATTACGACCCCTGATGAATAACTGAGAAGAACAATAAAGCGGCCTCGTTACATTGATTGAAAAATATACCTAAGACACATATGAAATTAGTTTTGACATAAACATTCCTGATTCCCGCCATTGCCTACCTTAATAAGTACGTACGACCATGACCACCTGACTCAGGTCGTAAAGTTACTTCTGAACCCTGCCGACATCTTTTGTCGGATTCAGACCGATAAAAAATAATAGATGCATCTGTATAACAATGATAAAATCACATGTATTGATAAAATATGTGGCCTTTTCGTTGCATTGGAAGCGAAATTTAATTTCATCAATTTCTTGAAGTTTAAACGAGTCTAAATGTATACGTCTGAATATGTTTAAAATTTAGATACGTTTGACGATTTTGAAAATTTAAATTAAATATATAGAATTAAAAAGTTTATATAGAATTTTTTAGTTAAAAATCGTTAAAAAATTCAAGCAAAATTTGAACTTTGAATAAAAAGGTTTTATTTGAAAAATATAGAGTGGCCTTTTTACGCATCGATAGTAAAAAAATTGATGATTTTTTAAAGAATGAAAATGAAAATAATAATAATAATAAATAAGAATAACAATAGTCTAACAATTGACCGTGCGATGTTAAAATATTCATATACAAAACTGTTTGTCATCATTATCATAAAAAAATTAAAAATTTTAACGATGATCATACAAATTTATATCACCATAAAAATTCCCATCATTCATAATATGATAAAAAATACGATTAACAATTTGAAAAACGATCCGAACCCAAGCAGCGAACAATCAAGTAAACGGTTCGAATTTGGCGCGCCAAAGCGTAACCGACACGGATCCGATTATTAACGTCGAGAAGGGGCTCAGCCTCGCTTGAATATTTAACGGCGCCCCCCGGGGCTGAGCCCCCGACCCCGACCCCTTCCCCTCGCCTACGGGTGTCGGTGCAGCGCGTGCATAATTAAATTTCATGAAAAAGTCCAATCATCGAGGGGGACGTCCGGCATTGGTCATCAATCAATACAACGGGGATGACCCTCGGCGATGCATTGTCGTGAAATTCGGGAAAATATTCCCAGGGATTTATATAAATTTTCGAGAATTCGTTGCATGGAAATGGGTGAAAGATTTTCCTGACCCATATTTGAAAATATGTTGACATTTGCCCCGAGCTACCGGATATACGGGAAAATTCAGACGATGTGAAAATATTATGTTTATGTGCATGACATAATTTGTCAAAAATATTCATCATCGTTATCTATATATAGCATCATCAGCAAAATAGATATTTTTTTAATATTAAAATAACTTTCAATACTTATATCATCTCAGAGTATAGTTTGACTTCAATACATTTGAAAATATATAGAAAAAATACTGAAAGTTCCATGAGTCGAAATATAAATTAAAATGAAATATGGGAATATGAAATTCGGCGAAGCGTTTCTCGGAATGTTTAGATTTTTCAGAGCCTCCCCCTTTGCGAATATGTGCGTAATATATAAATAGATATGTGTATATGTAGAGAGTACGCGAAAGAGAGTTACGTATGGCGGAGAAATGTGGAGATCAACAAATTGATATATATTCAACGTCGGGAAAAACAATGAACCCCGCGCTTCGGGGGAGCGGGAAAACTAGAAAATCTGAAATAGCTACACATGGGACGCGCAAAGAATAAGAAAATAGGAATGAATGTATGAAACCCGGAATTTCCGAGCGAATGCAATAACCATGACATAATATCATATACACACATACACACACACACACATGCCCACACAACGCAAGCGTACGCCTTCGGAAAATTCGATCGTTTTAAAATATACACACGAATATATGCGTACAATTTATTACGTACATGCACGTAACGATCACATGCGACGTGAAAAATTGAAACGGAACATTTTTTTTTGATACACACAAACGTACATGGGAAAGCATATGGAGTGGAATTATCGATCGCGTTATGCTTATGCATGTGGTGGTGCGCGTATTAAAATTCAACGTGAACGGAATGCGTATTGCTGCATTCCGACAACTAGAAATGGACCCTTTTGTGAGAGATGTCATTGACCGTACTTGAAAACAACAATATGGCCGTACGCTCACTATTATTATATTATACACTACAATATACGGCGCGATATCATATTTTCGAATTTGCGCGCGAGATCCGCACGTACACGCTCTCGGAAATATAAACAAGCCGTCGCAAAGAGCGGAGCGTTCGATTTTAATCTAGTTTTAAAACTCGCGCGCGAAACTTTTCCAATATGGCAACGCGGAAAAAATTCAATTCCCGACTTTCCCGTACAAAAAACACACCAAAACACGTTCACGTGTACGCACGCACACGGCGACACACTCGCGTGTTTACATGCCTTAAAAATAAACAAACATCGGCATACGAAATAAACATAAATAATAAACACACACACACACAAAAAAAAATGACATGGCAGTGGGAGTCGAGTGCAGGATGCAGGCGGGGGTGGGTTGGGGTGACGTACCGATGTGTGTCGAGTCGTTTCGCGGTCGTCGTTCGGTTGCAGTCGGCAGTTAGCGGCGTGCGGCGAGCAGAGAACGGGGCAGGGGTGTGCGGGGCGGCAGGGGTGGCGGTTGGGGGCGCGGGCGCTGCGCCCGCGCGCCATGCCGGCCGCGAGCGTGCTGCCGGGGCCGCCGCGCCACCGCCACTAACACCGAGCGCCGGACGACGAGTGCCAAGGGGGCGACCATCCGACCGACCGCCCCCGACGGGACAGATGCACTTCCGCTCACTGTGGGGTGCATGCGCGACTACGCTCAAGGGACAGCGCTTTTCTCAAGTCTCGCGATGCTCGGAGGGAAAGCGTTCAGGTTTTGTACGTGTTGCAGGCCGTGGGTCTTATTAGTCCGTGCGTATTTGGGATGAAATAAGATAAATTGTCGGAAAAACCCGACTCGAATGGAAAGCGTTTCGGTTTTATGCCAGCTTCTACGTGTTGCAGGCCGTGGGTGTTATTAGTCCGTGCGTATTTGGGATGAAATAAATTAAATTGTCGGAAAAACCCGACTCGAATGGAAAGCGTTTCGGTTTTATGCCAGCTTCTACGTGTTGCAGGCCGTGGGTGTTATTAGTCCGTGCGTATTTGGGATGAAATAGATTAAATTGTCGGAAAAACCCGACTCGAATGGAAAGCGTTTCGGTTTTATGCCAGCTTCTACGTGTTGCAGGCCGTGGGTGTTATTAGTCCGTATATATTTGGGAGGAACCGATCCAAAATAAATTAGTCGAGTCGACCGAGTAAAACAATCGGCTGGTGTGCGCATGTGGAACAGCGCCATACTGATTTAGCAGTCAGCCGATAGTATACCGATTGACTAGTTTAAAGGCAATCGCGTGGGCTATTAAACTTGTTTATCGGCCGTTACCGAATTGTTATAATTTGTGCACTTGCATACATCTCCATACTGATTAAAATTATCGGCGGACAAACAGTTTCTGGTTTGCGCATAGCCTTATAGAACCAACTTTGTGGCAAGCAGAACCGTTTTGTAAGCGGCGAGACAGCGAAACGGTAGGCAGGGCAGACGCTTAACCCAACTTTACTTTCAAAAATGTGTATTTATGACGGATCCAAATATACATGGACTAAAATACAATTGAACTGCGACATATATGTATACTAACGCCAATGTTTGAAAATATAGTCAAAGTCCCCAAAATTATTTTTTAATGGCGTATATCAACAGCGAAATTATATCGGTCGAATGCGTCGATATGAGAATTTCTTGAAAAAAACTCGTATCTCAAAGTCTTAAAAATGGCACTTAGGTCCATAACGTTAAACATTGATTTTTTTAGGAAAGAACACATCAACAGTTGATAACGCTAATTTTCATAAAAACGCATGATTTTTTAAAATATCTTTATTTTTTTTTCGCGATTAAACAATCTTCACGTAACATATACATATATTTATCTGTTTAAATCATCTTGTCTAATTGATTGATTTCAGTAATTGAGGAAAATCAATTGACTAGTTGAAAAGTGCGATAGACGATATTGAAACGAGAATTTTCCGGAAAATTTGTCCTAATTGGAAATTATGATGGAATCGGATCGGATTCAATATTATCGTCATATGCAGGTTGTATATTGTTTATTGCAAATCAAGACTTTTCGAATAGAAGACGTTTTTCCTTATCAAATGAAAATCAAGTGTTGGTAAGCTAAACGCTAAAATTATCCTTCATTAAATAGTTTCATACCAATGAAGCACAATCTTAAGGGACGAAGACTTTTCCATTTTTCTCAAACAATAAAGAATTTCATCCATTTTCCTTACATTTTATTAATATTTTCCCACTCAGTTTTCTCTAATTTCTTCAAATACAATTTTAATAACTTTATTCTGCTCATAATGTTAATGACTAGCAATTTTTTTAAAGATTTTCTTCAACGTTTTCTAATTAGATTCCTGATTTTGAATTCCCCAAATATGTATTTTTTTAATAAAAATCTTCAATTATTTTCAAGAATTAAAAAGAAAACACATGAAATACTGTTAACATTTTTATAACAAAAAATATCACGTTAATAATTGCAAGCAAAAAAATGGAAATTTATAATTTTCCAAATTTAAGATCTATTCACAAATAATTTAAGTTTAAATGTATCTTTTTGAAAACATATAAACTTTCAAATATTTTTAATAATAAAATGAAAAAATATCATAAACTACTTAATGAAAATACTGAAAAATAAAAACATTACTAAAAACCAGAAAAACCATCAGAAAAACCATCGAAACAAGAAGCAAATCATTTTCAAAATATATAATTATCCGCATGAAACAAATACATATATTCATACGAGCATGATCTGAAACGAACACATCGCAAATTAATTCCGGAACCCCTCGTATTAACATCGCGAATCAATTGTTCGCGCGCGAAAGATGGCGTCTATGAATTATTGATCGACAACATTTGAAAATTGAATTATTTCGAACGTAAACAAACGCCGGTGTACGAAATATCGCCTCGGACGCTTGGTCACCCTTCATCAAGCGTATCAAATAATGAAAGAGAACAGGTTTCTTTTCCCTCTTTTTTTTTTCAAAAATATATCATCATATCTTTTTCTTTCGTCCTTATAATTGTATAGCGGCATCTCCCTCGCATGGTGGTAGCTCTCAACCACCCCTCACTTATAAATCCCACTGTAGGCGGACACAAACATCGATATGCGTGCCGATTTATAAATTCCTCATATCGAAGGCGATTAATATATAATTCAAAACTAATATTTGCTCAACGGACAGAACAAACTGCTCGATTCGGTGAATTGAATTAGATCGTTTTCTCACGTCGCCTTTTCATTTCGGAAATATCATATGACACTTTTCCGGTATGTTATCAAGATTTTTAATAGTTTTCATTATCAAACTAATTACTAATTGATATATGTTCCAAGTATCAACCATATAACTTATCGCTTAACTTTGTTAAGTAGAAATTATTATGCTCACAAAGCGTTGATCAAATATTTATAATGACAGTCGATTTCTGTCTATAAAAGTGTAATGCAACGTTTGTGTAATCGTGTTTTTCGTGAAAAACGAAAAAAATCTTGTATTTTTTGTGAAAATTAACGTCATCTCTTGATGTTTTCCTCTTTGTTGATGTTATTGAAGACGTCACCTATGAAATATGACAGTTGATGTATTTTGCGATATATTTATGGAAGGCTGAGAAGGACTTGCATTACTGAAACCAAAGTATGGTGGTTCAAAAGAACTTCGTGGATCAAAGATGAAAAGCTCGACTTAAAGTCATAAAAGAGATGATTCTATGTGAAAGTCGCATGTTGAAAAAATAATTTTGATAAGAATGTTAAACGTTGTTTAAATTTTACGAAAAACGAAAGATTTTTTGCGTTTTTCACGGAAAACGTGATTACACGAGTGTAATGTAACATATAATATTTCAGTTTAGGATTTTTTTACCATTTTAAAGAATTATTAATTAGTAAAAATTAATTTTATTTAACTGCAATTGTGCTTTTTAAAAGCTTGAAAATTTTTTCTTAAAAATCATCACTTGCCAATTAATCTTACATCAATTACATAATATTTCTACATAGCACGTCCATCGACAAACATAAAAAAATGCACTCGACAAAACCAAACCGTCGACTTCGACTTGAACCGTCAAGAAAGAGCCAGCGCATTCAACAAAACCAAACCGTCGACCATAAATATGTATATGACGTTTAAAATTTTTGAATAAAATCCATCGGGCCGATCTAAACCCGTCGGCCACTCGCCGCGGTACCTGTGTAACTCGAAATGGAAAAAAAAAGTTGTCTACCTGTTGATCTGGCGTCAATTGTAAAGTGCCCGTACATATATCATCTTTTAAAACTAGACAATGGCCGCTCTAATCCGTTTTAATGGCGGCGGAACACTTTTTTTGTGGCATCCATCACCGATTGTTCGTATCGGAATGCTCATATATTACCTGTCGATGCACGAGGGCATCGTGCATCGGATTCGAACTCCAAACGTTTGTTTTAAGGCTTTATAATCGCTCCGAAGAGAGGTAAGGGTTGGTCACCCCTACGATATATAGGAAGTGAGGTTACGTCCGTACGGGCGCGACAGAGAGTGAAAGTGTGGGTGAAAGTGAGTCCGTCCCTGTCGTGTGTTGTATCAACTTTATAATATCATATGAAAGTTACACATATAACACAGCGTACGTACGTCCCCGTTGCGGGACCTTTTTTCGCGACTTTTCCGGAAAATCGCATTAGTGCACAAACAAAATTTGACATTCGTATAAAACACGATAAAATACATCATATTTGCCCGAATCACTAATTACGAATCGGATATACCCGAATTTATATAATCGTCGATATTTTTCATTTTTGAAAATATGATTATAATGTAATTTATAAATGTAAAAAAAATAAAGGTCCTGCGTTGTTGTGCGCGCACGATAATGACAGCCGAATTTGTGACCCACATGTTCGCGTCCCTTTCTCGCTCGCATTTTCCCTGCACATTAAACCCGACTTTGTCCCTCTCTAACGATTTCCACCCTCCCAACCCCCTTGTTACACTCCTAATTTGGGATAACTTTGTAAATTCACAATATAACAGAAAGAAACATGGGAAAAGCGGCATTCGACCATCCCAACATAAAGACGAATATCAATAAGAAACACCGAACGATATAAGTCTTTCGGATACTCGCAACCCCCAACTCAATCTAACACACGAATCATTTCCGTATTGTTATACATCATAAGAGCGCATTCGGTTCGTGTACACGGAGCGCGCTTAGTACGTTTCAGTTTCGGTGCTTTTAGCTAGTTTTTCATCTTATATTTTTATGATTTTTTTTCCATGTGCGCGATCAAAACGTTACAAATCGAATCGGATTCGCAAACGAAAATGGACCGTCTGCGTGGCGGGGGTGCATACACGCTGGGGTGCTTATCGTTCGCCTCGGCTGAAGGTAGTATTCGGAATTCGCCAAGAGTGATCCGGCTGAAAAATGAAATATTTTCGGGGCGGCCGAAGTAGATGACGAATTTAGTTCCGAATTGGTCTTGCTACTGTTCCGTAAGCATTCAGGGCTGCCACATTCATCTCGTTTTCGTATTGGCTTTTATTTTATTTTTTTCCAAGATTAGATATTAGGATCGTATCGTGCTGGCAGGCTGTTTTATATAAACGAAAATTATTCATATCGATGTATCATACGTTTATTTATTTTCTTCCGTCGAAAACACATATGTATGTTTGTGTATCGGATGAATTATGTAAAATTTCTTTTAATTTAATAATATAATGATATATTATACGTGTGTGATAATTTTGATCGCGGAATGATCGAATATATTCATATATGTGATTGATTACAATCAAGTAAATATATTTCAACTGAGACTAGCGAAAATTATTAATTAATTAATTATTGAGAAAATAGTATTGGTATTTTTCGAGCTTTGTCATAAAGCTGATCGATCGAAATTCAAAGTAACGTGTAACCTCAAATTTAATAACAAAATTACTTTTGAAACTTTAAAATCGATATATTTTCTTAATGTTTCAAATCAATAAAAAAAATTGAAATTACTATAAGAGTAAATTACTAAATTACTGAAATTACTATAGGCAATTAAAAACAATAATTGTTATGAATAAAGTAAACAATAAATTAGTTGGATATGAAAAATTGATAAAGCAAAAGTATTTATTGATTTTTTTGAAAAGATTCCGTGATTAAAACATTACAATAATCCTGAATTGTGTCTCGATAAACGAAATACCCTATTACGAAATTAACAAGCGAAAATGTGCTCATTATGATTGAGTTTATGGTTAAAATATTAATTATCAAGCAAGATTAGCTTACTAATTCAAGAAATCCAGTCATTTGTAATGTTTATTGTTAGTTGTTTCTAAAATTAAATTTCGCGACAGGAATTGAAAAATGTTCCTGATTTTGTTAATATTTAACCTAACGTAACAAACGAGCTTAAGGTATTCTGTAAAAAACGCTCGAAGACTTTTTCTAGGAATGGTAACACCATTAAAATTAGTGTATAAATTCAAAAAGATAGTCTTTGTAAAATAAAAGCAAAAAAATAATGAGTAATTCTAAAGATTTAGTTTGTACGGATAAATTCCGCGATCAAAATTGTCCTAGTAGTATTTTTTCGAATTCATGTCGATTTGTTAATATTTGGAAAAAGCGTATAGAGAGAAGGCTTGCGTGAAAAAAAGTATACATTTAATTTAACAAAAGTGGTTGTAGTAAAGCTTTTAATCAAATTGGGTCGATGGAAAACGGTAGTGTCTTGATTTTACCAAATTCGTTTAGACGGAAAACATAAAATGTAACTGCATAAAAAATTATTTCCCATTTCTGACACAAATATTCGGTAGAAAAAAACAGCAAAAATAGATCAAAGATATGCGAATTTCAGGGATAGTGAGATTCTACAAGATTGACCTAAAAACGTGACCCCATGGAAAGGGGGAGAAAGTTTCATCTCTATGGAGAACAAGAAAAGCATAATAAAAAATATATTCTCATACATATAAATATATGTGTATCCGTCAATTTCCCATTTTATCGAATAATAGTAATTTTACTTTCAATCGTTTGTTTGTTTACTTTTTTTTTATACTATTCAATACCATACGATATAATACATTCGATTCTAAATCGACGACATTTGCATATTTTAATATTCGATTTAACAAACAATTGGACGTTTAATATTGATATATTTCGAAAATGAATAAGATTCAAATTACAAAATATTATTTCTATATAAAAATTTGATTGATTGTACAATATGAAAAGTAGATTAAATTTTTCCCATCGATAGACATCTATTGGCCAAAATAAAAATTTCACGAGTTAGAAGAATTGTTGAAAAACTAGCGTTAAGTTTAAATTGATTATTATTTTCAATGTCACATTGTTTTTAGGATGAAAAAAAATTAATGATTTATT
The DNA here is from genome assembly GCA_009617725.1 of Hydropsyche tenuis. Classification (NCBI taxonomy): domain Eukaryota; kingdom Metazoa; phylum Arthropoda; class Insecta; order Trichoptera; family Hydropsychidae; genus Hydropsyche; species Hydropsyche tenuis. The sequence continues at coordinate 130,146 of VTON01000122.1, read as the reverse complement.
AATTCTAGAAAGTGATATTTTTTGAAAATTTCTCATTCAATAATACAAAAGTTGACGTTCTCTTGAAATGTTACATAGAAAGACAGGTGTCAACGCGTAATCAAGGATTTCACGCAGCTAACAGCTATGACAGCCCCCTATTTACAATATCATTATGTGTTAAGGTTGTTGAGAATATTTTATTTTGTTTTATGAAAGCGAAAATTTCAATAGAAAAATTAAACGGACATCGGAACAAATATAATCGGAAAAACTAATACACGTCATCATTCCATCAATTTCCATTCGAAAATATACAATATATGAACAATTTCATATATTCAAATAAGTATAATACTTTTCAGTGTATTCAGAATATATTTTAAACGAATTAAACCATATTTGATAATTTAGGATGTTATTTAGACATAAATTGTTTGACTGAACACTTATTTAGTGATAAAAGTATAGAAAATAAATTTTTAGTTGAAAAATCATGGTTGAGAACGATTCATTCTATGGCCAAAGCCGTGCACATATCGATCGATGTTACACCCCGTAAAACACGCCATGTACGTTCGGTAATACGAGGAAACTTATTGCGCAATATTATTTTTATTTTCAAATCACTAGTATCAATTTTAGTCTATTGCCAAAGTATAAAAACGGGGCCACTACGCTATCAATATAGCGACACCTATAAAATATTTTCGATTTGAATACCTGATTAAATAAGATGCGTTCAGTAAATGTGACGCGAAAAACCTACTATGCCTAACCTAAACACGCGTTTAGTAATAAATACGTTCAGATTTTTGACTGACAATGAGACATGCGGCATTAAATAAGTGCGTTTAGTTTTCTCTGACTGATTGTGAGAAATGTGGCCTTTGGCCCAACCCCCACGTTCAGTTTTTCTATAAGGAAAGTGGAAGGGAAACACGTTTAGATGTCGCTATATTGATTTACAAATGGTTTTTTTATTAGAAAATTCGTATTAATAAATTTTATATTCATACTGGTTTTAACAGTACAGTAATGTTTTATAGTCTCTCATTGTCAGATGTGTTTAATTGTTAAACCAATACACTTTTTTAAGACTACAAAATCAAAAATGAGTAATTAATGATAGTTTTCGAGATATTTTAATGTTGTCAATACTTCTGTATGAGGTCATTCTTGTACTAACTGTTACAGTTAGTACAAGAATGCAAATACATATGTACATACAACACCAATAACATTAAATGCAAATACAACACCATCTTACGATGGTGTTGTATTTGTACTTAATGTTCACTTTAATGGATATTATTTTACAAACTATAAAATATGTACATTTACTTATAAACATTGTAATTTATCATTTTTACAAAACCAATTTACTTTTTTATAAATTTAGATGCTAAAATCCTATTTTACCTTCATCGAAAATAAAATGTCATTAGGAATCCAGCAAAAATATTGCTCAATCTTCATTTTTGAAATTGTAACGTATATGGCTCGAGAAAGCTCACACGTTCCGAATACGAAACGTCGCAAGCGACTAAATTTTCAGTACATATCCTAACATTTCGAAACGGAAACGTATCCTCGTTCGACGTCTAACCTTTACACTTCCCACGACAAAAGGACCCATGTGCCATTTAAAACGTTAACGATTGTGAATTTTATAAAAAAAATCGATAAAGCCCACTATTGTCCGATATCATCAATGGAAATTCTCACATGGAAATTGATCGGCGCTTCAAGTGAGAGCTTCGCTGAAACGGCGGCGGCTAAACGTGTGAAAAAGCTCGTCGGTGCAAATTATGCCGTTTTCGTGAGATTCGTTCGCTTCTAATTCGATTCGGTTCCTATATTATGCATTTTGAGTGCTAATATTAATTAAAATGTGCTACAAATCATCCAAAAACGAATACAAACTGTAAGTTTCATCCGCTTGACATTTATGATTATTATAACAATTTTTTACGTTAAATTATTCTGTAACATTCAACTTTTCGATTCCCTTATACAATTTTTTATAATTCATACTAATTTGAAGAAAAAAAAAAGATTAAATGTATGAAAAAAGAACAAAAATATAAAATTTCTATGTAAAATTATTAACTTTGATTAATGAAAATTTTTCAATAATACAACCCAATTTTTTTTTATAATTGACTTTCTTTCAATACTAATTTATTCATAACGAAAAAACCTGCAACGTTAGCGCACTGTAAACTATGCATACCGCATTCGTTCCCCACAAATATTGATTCACATCAAAAAATTAAGAACACCGCACAAAAAGCCATCAAAACTAACCTTCACAAGTGGAAATGACCTTAGCCGAAAACGAGCAAACAAAAATGACCCTGACCACACGAAAACGTCAGCGATCAATCGCGAAAGCTCGTTCAGGGGTGCGTCGGCGAAAGTGTTAACTTTCGAGGAATTTCGGTGCTTTCAGAGGTTTCCCGGTCTGGAGCTCGTCGTGATCCCGGATCAGGAGCCTGGACATGGAGGGAAGGATGTTGGCGGTGTTTGCTCTTTGCCTGGTTTTGGCGGGAAACTCGCCATGTTCCGGTCAAAAGCCGAACATGGAGAGTATTTTGAATAAGCGGCATGATGTCTACATTGCTGGTTTCTTCCCGTACGGCAGGGGTGTAGATAAATCGAACTTAGGTAGGAATATATCATTTTCTATATATCATCATCATACAGATTTTACATTTTAAATTTCAAATTCAACCATAGGAAAGTATTATATTTATTAGACTATTGTTATAGTAACCAATGAAATATTTTTTTAATATATTTTTTCTATAGCAATTGTCTTAATAATACTTTTTAATGGTTGAATTTGAAGTTTAAAAGGTTGAATTTTATGTGTAATAACTGTATGCAGTCATTTTCTATCAATTTTTGGATTAATGTTTTTTTTACTATCCAATCTGTAGAATACTGTTCCAATATTTCACATATACATCCATACATTTTGTTATATGATCAACTCATTAACATTTTACTATATCCACCATATTTTTCAGTATATATATTTTTTTAACACTTCCATTAATCGCATTCAGTCATCATTGGAAAAAAAACATGTTCATCAGAAATTATTCTTCCAAAAATACTCCACTTTTACTAGATTCAACTTTGATAATTTTCTTCAGTCATATATGTATAATATTATTTTTCAACACTTCAGTTTAATATTTTCGTTCATTTCTCTACAAATTTTCGCATCCAGTCATCACTAGAAAAACGCATCTTCTTTTTCATTAGAAATTATTCTTCCAAAAGTAATCTAACGTAATTTTCTTCTTTTCACATTCATACATAATATTTTTATTGAATCAGGTCGTGGTGTGATGCCTAGTGTTAAATTAGCATTAGATCACGTCAATGAACACAGCACTGTATTACGAAACTATCGTCTACACATGTGGTGGAACGACACTGAGGTGATTTGCTCAATTAATCTTGGTTTTGGAATTTCAGTACTCGAAAATCATTATTTATTTGTTTGTTAATTACAGTGCAATGCTGCTGTAGGCGTTAAATCATTCTTCGACATGATGCACTCAGGTCCGAATAAATTAATGTTATTTGGTGCAGCATGCACTCATGTGACTGATCCTATAGCAAAAGCTTCCAAGCATTGGCATTTGACACAAGTATTATATGTTATGATTTAATTGAAAATTGAAAATTTTATCTAAACAAACATTAAAATTCCAGCTATCGTACGCCGATACGCATCCGATGTTCACTAAAGATTCATTCCCGAATTTCTTTCGAATAGTTCCATCAGAAAATGCTTTCAATCTTCCACGTTTAGAATTATTACGACATTTCAATTGGACAAGAGTTGGAACTATATATCAAAACGAACCTAGATATTCACTTGTATGTTTTGATTCATATATTTCCAGATTTTCAGCGTAAAATTTTAATTTCGTTATTTTTTTCAGGCACATAACCGTCTAGTAGCCGATTTGGATTTGCACGCCATCAACGTTGTCGATGCACAAAGTTTTGCTACAGAAGTTAGAACATCTTTGGAAAAATTGAAGGAAAAAGATGTTAGAATTATTTTGGGGAATTTCAACGAATCGTGGGCCGTCCAAGTATTTTGTGAAGCTTACAAGTAAGTTTTTTTTAATGTAATATAATATTCTATTCAGCGAAAATCTGATAAATTCCTGTTAATTTTTTTCGCAGATTGGAAATGTTTGGCAGAGCTTATCAATGGTTAATTATGGGGACATATAGTGACCAATGGTGGTCGAAACATGAAGATATGAGATCTGGATGTAATGAATCAGATGTTGCTACTTCATTGGAGGCTGCTATTTTAACAGGTTTTTTTTGTATATTGTAAAATCTGTGGAAAATTAAAAATCGATTTTTATGTAAATTTTTTTCGTAGATTTATTACCGCTTTCTACTACTGGAGATATAACAATTTCTGGAATAGTAAGTATAATTAACGTTCAAAATATCATATACGATTAAAAATAATAATACAAATAAAATTACAGACAGCATCTGAATATAAAGTTGAATATGATAGCAGAAGAGGATCTGAATATTCAAGATTTCACGGTTACACATATGATGGTATTTATTTTTTTAAATATTTTTTTAAGTACTTTCAGCTACATGTTTAAAAATATCTTTATTTTTCAGGAATATGGGCCGTCGCTTTAGCAATACAACATGTCGCGCAAAAAGTCAAACATCTTCGGAAAAATAAAACAGTTATAGATTTTAAATACAGAGATCCAGAATGGGAACGACTATTTCTTGAAGCACTTAGAAATATTAGTTTCGAAGGAGTTACAGTTAGTAGCAAGAAAATTAATACTATTAATATTCAAAAAAATCAATTTATTTAATTGAAATAAATTGCAGGGACCCGTCAGGTTTCATGACAACGAAAGAAAAGCTTCTATACTTTTGAAACAATTTCAAGCAGACGAAGAAGTCAAAATTGGCGAATATTGTTCTGAATTGAACAGACTTGATTTTTCCATGGGCGAGCCCATGAAATGGATTGGGAGGTATTACAAAAAAAAAAACAGTAAGTTTTATTTTTATTTTTTACTTTTATTAAATAAACATAACATTTTTTTAGATATCCACCAAAAGATAGAACATTGCACATAATAGAACATAGTCAAGTGAACATCACAATTTATGCGATTTTGGCAAGTTGCTCCGTCGTAGGAATAATTTTAGCGAGTCTGTTTTTAGTTATCAATATTACTTATAGAAATCAAAGGTACTTAACATTTCATAATTATTTTGTACATGAAAATCGGAATGTGTTTTTTAATCTATACTCAAAATTTTAGATATATTAAAATGTCGTCACCCCATTTGAATAATCTGATCATTATCGGATGTATGCTCACATATTTAAGTGTTATATTTTTAGGGTTAGATAGTGGTTTAAGTAGCATAGGTATGTCAGTGAAATATTATAAAAATGATTATTTATATACTTAAAATAATGAAAATATAAATTTTAGGCGCTTTTCCATACATTTGTACGGCACGAGCTTGGTTATTGATGGCTGGTTTCAGTTTGGCTTTTGGAGCTATGTTTTCTAAAACTTGGAGAGTGCATTCTATATTTACGGATGTCAAATTAAATAAAAAGGCAAGGAATAGATTTAAAAAAAAAAGTTGTGATTTAATATAATTGCTGTAACGATTCGTAGAAATTGGTTTTGGAGCACTTATGCTGCTGTAGACAGATTTACAAATACCAAAAATACTTATTCTTATTGTATATTTATAGGTCATCAAAGATTATCAATTATTTATGGTTGTGGGAGTTCTTCTAGCAATAGATTTAGCAATTATGACCACTTGGCAAATATCTGATCCTTTCTACAGAGAAACCAAACAATTAGAACCATACGTAAGTTTTTATAATAACTATTAAAATTTCAATCAAAATTTTACATTTTTCATATACTTTTCAGCCACATCCAACAAGCGAAGACATTTTCATAATAAGAGAAAACGAATACTGTCAATCGGAAAGGATGACTATATTTGTAGGAGTTATTTATGCTTACAAAGGATTACTCATGGTAATGTGAATAACTGCATATTTAGCATTCCTTCTCAATGTATTTATATTAATTATGTGTATTTTAGATATTTGGCGCATTCTTGGCATGGGAAACACGAAACGTTTCGATACCAGCATTGAACGATTCCAAACACGTTGGACTTTCTGTGTACAACGTGGTGATTATGTGTGTCATGGGAGCTCCAATTGCATTGGTAATATTAATATAATATAATTATCAATCAAATTATCAAATATTATAAAAGATTACGTTTAAATTTAGGTCCTAGCTGATCACAAAGACGCTGTGTTTATTTTGATATCTGTATTCATTATATTTTGCACTACGGCAACGCTTTGTCTAGTTTTCGTGCCGAAGGTATAGTTTATAACTTTTAAAAGATTTCTGAAATGAATTTTTATATATTTTCATTGAAATTGTTAGTTGGTTGAACTACGCCGCAGCAAAAAAGGAGCTAGTACTTCGGATAAACGAATCAGAGCAACTTTAAGGCCTGTAGGAGGAGCAGGAGGTCGAACTGCCAGCGGTGGAGGATCTCATTCGCCACCTCCTGCTGAATTAGAAAGACGTCTCAGAGAACAGAGAGCTACAAATTCAAGATACAAGAAAGCTTTGCAGGCCAAAGAATCAGAACTTCAGGTTCCAAATGAGCAACATATTAATCGATGAATATTTTCCAAATTCCAAAAGCATTTGATTTGTATAACCAATTTTTGTAGATGTTGATGGGCAAGCTAGGCCAAGACACACCTGCTGCTCCAGCTAAAGGTGCCGCCCAAACTACTCCAAATCAACAGAAACTCTCGTCATCTCTACTGGCGCCAAAAGATAATCCTAGTCAAATGGGTATTTTAAAACTATGATATTTTGAATAGATTTTAATTATTTTTGGATAATATACAAATAATGTTTTATAGATACATCTGAGATTACATCACTTTGCAGTCTTTCTGCGTCTCAAGGAGCTGAAGATTATTATTTCTTACAACAAATGGCAGGAGAAAGGTAAAATATATTAAAAAATGTATAAGTAGTTATAATATAATAATAACAGGTAATATAATAATAATTTTAACTACATATGATTTCAGAGGAAAAGAAATATCTACTGTTTCCAAATCGTCTGAAGGTGATTCTCAAGAAATCATCGAACAACCTCCACCTAAAAAAGAACCAGGAACTACAAAAAATGTATCATTCAAAAATCATACAGATTCTTCTCCAATTAGCAATTACAAATCACATCCAGAATCAGCACCTCCTCGACATGTCGAACAGCCAGCATTAGTTCGTAATCAAACGGAACAATTGCCAAGCAACGCTTTCAGAGGTCACGCTGAAGTTTTATCTAGCAATGGAACAAGACCAGTTTTGGAAAAAGATCAATTGGCAAAATCACCTTATGGCTGGAGACAAGAGGTCAGATTTGACTAAAAATGTTACATTTTAAATTAGGAATCAATGTTCACTATATTTATTCAATTTCAGGTACAAGAAATTCCACCTGTAAAGCAAGTTGCAATACAACCACCATCGTACCAAAAGAGTGAACAGGATGCTCTAGCAGCAGCTGCAGCGGCTGCAGCAGCAGCAGCAGCAGCAGCTAAACCAGCACAAGCTCCAGTTCCTGCAAAATCACACAGACGAATGAGCAGCATTGGGCAATCAGCTATCATCACCGATATAATGCAAACAGCTGCCTCCGATCAAATAGAAGAACCTGAAAAACGAGATCGAGGAATGGCTGAAAAACGATCTATGTCTGAACAACAATCACAACAGCCAGCACTTAAAAAACAAATGACTTTCGACGCAGCTATGATAGCCAGAGAAGAAACTATGGACGACGCAATGGAAGTCGATTACGACATGAGTACCGCTGAAAGAAAACGACTAAGTAATTAGATTACTCGAGTTATTTCAAAGTTTACATCATATACTAAATTTTTTTTTATCACAGGTCAAAGACGCGATTCTGAAAAACGCAAGAGCAATTACATGGTTGCCCAAAGTGATCTTTGGGATACGAATACATTTGCATATACGTGTGCTCCAAGGCCGCCAAGTAATACTCCGACCCAAAATATTTCTTCATTTATCGATTCAATCTAATAATCATTTACTTTTCAGGCCATCATCATTCCCCGATTCAGAGAAGTGTATCTGAAAGGAGTCAAAGACACCACAGCCATGGAACTCCTCCTACTCCTACATATGCACAACCACCACGCGACCAGCAAACTGTTCCGATTTCCACATCGGTAGTATCGACTCCTCATCAGACTCCAATAACTTCAGCTCATCAGTCTCAGAGGACCACTCCTGAGAGGAAGTCGTCGAACGCCAGTATTCGCGATTCGCAATTCGGTATAAATTCGAAAAACTATTCTTGATTTATCGACGATTTGTAGCACTTCGTATATTCACATTTTTATCGACGTTCATAGATGTCATTCAATAAAATTATCAGTTTATCGATGAGGTACATAAAACTAATTGTTCGTGACATTTTCCCCCATTGTTTAAAAGCTGGTCATTAACTCGAATGTGCTAATGATAAAATACAAGTCACGATAAATTTTATTTATCGTAATTTATGAGAATTGTGCTAAAAATATTTTCTTTGTTTTCATTTAAAAATGGCGACTTAAAATCGAATAACTTTAATTAGGCATCGGAAACCTATTTTGGCCGCGGATCAAAATCAGTCAAAATTTAAATTAAGAAAATATTTTGGTTGAATTTTTATTTTAAAATAATCTTTTAGTGAATAATAAGATAAATTTCATTGAAAAAATAATAACAATATGCTTTTGAATTTTAAACATAAAAAAAAATCAAATATAACTGTCAAGTGATCAATTACACTCTTGATGTTGAATTTGTGACGTCAATTTAGTCAAGCTTGATTTATAGTTAGTCAGTCACCTTAAAACGAATATGAGTATCTAAATTTTCAGAAGTTAAATCTACATACTTCTGTTTTTACTTCAAATAAATTTCATATGTGAAAATACTTGTTCACGTTTATAAGTAGAACCAAACGCGGACTTCGTAAGAAGTAACGCCCAACACGTTGATATTACGAAAAGATTATCATCTTCCATTTTTTCTAAATTCTTCCTCATTATCTTGAATTTATTCGTGAACATTTATTTGCAAAACTGAAGTGGGTCACTCAAAATTACCAAACGAGTCACTTAGTGACCCGCGGGTCATAGGTTTTCAACGCCTGGCTTAAAATTTATTAATTTTAGGAAGCGGCCATGATTTGTCCAACCACTGCGTTCCACCAGAGGCAATAGTTCAAGAAACTAAAACAAGACATCAAGACAATACGAATCACGTGGAAAAGCCGACACCAAAACAAGTAATTCTTAACACGTCTTGGACAATAACGCTATCGGTGATTTATTAACAATTTACATATTTTCAGAGTGTGAATAAGCAACAACTGCAATTGTTCACGCAAGGTGCACGACTACCATCTAGCCAGAGTCAAGGTTCGAAAAGAGTTTCCACGCCAGGTTCTCAAGGGCGAAGAGGAATGCCTCATCATCTATCCACACCTGATGTACAATCGGCTGCACGACAAAGTCGAAGAAGTGAGATGAATACTATTTTGTATTTTTTTTTTACGGCCCATTAATACCTCCAGCTTACAATTAGCCTTATCGAACGCATCGATGCGAAGTTAAGCGAAGAATAGTGCAGTCAATAGATTAATGCGAATTCGCATCATTGAACTAACAATAAGACCACTCGACAAAGGATGGTTTTCAGTATTCAAACTATTTTAAATGGAAAAGGCACAAAATTCTAATAGTATAATAGAAAGGGTTTTCTAAAGCGATTTGCTGTTGCCGACTCGCAATTTTCTTTTTTTGTATTTTGATCCTAATCCTGTATTTCATTGTCACATTTTCTTTGTAGACGGAAAATTGTTATTTTTAAATTGGTTGAAAGTAGAGGAGCGATTTATTTTAATTTATAACATTTTTGCGAAATAAAGGATGCGTAATTATTTTGAAAATTGCTATCATTTCCAGGGTATTGGAGCGATTATTTTTATGAGTTACTCCGCTCCATGCTCCGTTTTAATCAAATTAGTTATTAAAATATTATATTTAATGCACAATGCAAAAATACACAAATAATAGAACTATATCACTATAGGGAAAGAAAGAAAGTGAAAAAAAATCAATACAATCTAATTATAATTAAAAATCTGTTTAATATCTAATTTTTAAACAATTTTAAATTAAAAATCGGAGCAGAAGAGCACTACAAATTTCTGTGCACCGACTGCATTTCTGCTCTGATTGTGAGTAAAAACCCGAAGCTCCACCTATTTCGTGCTCCACTTCAGCTTCGTTCCAAAGCCCTAATTATTTCTATTACCTATTATCAATTTTATATAGGTACATTGACAAGAAAATATTATATTATCTTACTAAAATCACTCAAGTCAAAGTCGAATTCGAAGTCGAAGTCGATAAATTTTGAAGCGAATGTACAGCCTTGATTCTAATTCTACGTTATGGCCGGAAAATTGTCATTGTTGGTTAAAAAACTCATCGGTTTAACAATCAGCAGTCGCTGAGATCAGCAACTTTCGTCCACTAATAATCGTTTCTTATTGATTTCAATAATTATTCGCCAAACATGGCAACTTTTTGTTACTGAAAAGTCGCTCATATTGAATAACCCCAGTGGCGGATTTACCGATACAGTACGCATCATGTGGCCAGAGTCGCTAAAAACCGACTTGCCTCATGTCAACCCGCTAAAAGTCAAGTCGCCATGCATTTGTCGACCCGCCAAATGTCAGCCCGCCAAACACATGTCACATAAGTACAAGTATGTAGAATTAAACACGAGCTGACTGATGGTGACTTGACTTAGGCGGGCTGATATCTGGCAAGTCGACCTTTGGCAACTTGACTTTGTCAAGTCACACAAGTATTATACAAACATGTACATGTTGAATTGAACATGAGCTGGCTGATGGCGACTTGACTTACAATTAGGCGGGCTGATGTTTGGCGAGTCGACATATGACAACTTGACTTCTGGTTGGTTGATATTTGGCGAGTTGATATGTGGCGCAAAGTCTAGCACATAGACACACGTATCGTTGGTCTGAGAGCCTTCTCCGTTGGTTGATTGGTTGGTATACGACTTGGGCTAGCGCGGTAAGGTATAGCCTAGACTGCCGCATTTGTCTGGCAAGGCCTTATCCTGCAGTGGATAACTTATAGGCTAATAATGATGATGATGATATGTGGCGAGTTTATATGTGGCAAGTTGATATGAGGCGACTTGATATGTGGCGAGTTGACCTTTGGCAAGTCACCAAAGGTCAACTCGCCAATTTTAGTCACTTGACGGTATCCATCGAGGCCCTAGCGAAGTAAACCCACCAGTGAATAACCTCATCCCATTTCCAGCATCTCCAGGTCGCGGCCAAGACCGCGGCTCCTCCCGAATGCACTCTAGAGGCCACGGAAGCCACGGAGGCTCCGGAGGACGAGAGGACCAGCGCGAGAGGCGCATGCACGCGGCCAGCTCGGAGTCAGAACTCTTCGAGTGCGCCATCCTGCCCATCTTCCAGAAGCTGCTCTCGGAGAGACACCGCAGCCAGCCCCACGGTCTGGACCTGTCGTACGGCCTCAGCTGCCCCAACATATCCATCAAGTGCGACATTGTCGAGTACCTGTAAATTGACACCGGTCTGATTGTGACTGTTTCGGTGGTGTGATGTGTTCAGGTGCGCAACAAATGCGCATCGTTGGCGCATTTTTTTCAAGTGCGTCCTAATTTATTATCGTGTTTTAAATTTAATATGGTTGAATTCTAAAATTGACAATTGCTTCGATTCGAGTTGGTTTTTTCTTCATTTTGCACGCTAAATGTTTGTTTTTGCGAATTTTGATGAAGTGATCTGCACACGTTTGATTCTTTTTGTGTTGAAAATTTTATTTGAAATTACCATAACGATGCGATATGAGTGTATGTTATATTGGAATGGTAATAATTACTATCAGTAAAACGATAACAATGCAAATTGAGTTGTTTCGACATTAAAAAATTACATATGTTTGCGTTATCGCGTTTGCCATGAAAAATGTGCATTTTTTGTGAAATTTAACGTCATCTGTTGGTGTGATTTCCCCCCATCGATTAGTGTTATTGAAAAAATAAATGTTTAACGTCATCTGTCAAATATGACAGTTACCGTGTCTTACAATATTTCTATAGAAAGCTGGAAAATATAATACTTGAATTGTTATATCAGAGTATTGAAATATGGTTGAAAAGGACGTCGAGGACCACATAAGTAAAGCTCGACTTTTTAAATCGTAAAAGAGCTCATTTTGGAAGAGTCGGAGAATTGGAAAAATTATTTTGATACGAATGTTAAATATTGGTTCAATGTTGTTTAAATTTCACAAAAAACGCAATATTTTTTGAGTTTTTCATGCGAAATTAAATTACACAAATGTTGCGTAACACATATACAGAAAAGAACAACGCATAAATATATAAATATTACTGTTATCATTTAGTCAATTATTGTTAATATATTCTACTTATGCCAAATTTGCAATTGAATTTTTCCACTTAAATTTAATGTTAATTAAGATTTGCCCATTGAAATTTTATAAGGAAATTTATTTATTAAATTATATTTGCTTTGTGGATAAATTATAAAAGTATACTTTTTAATTTTCTATTATATTAAAGATAAAGCCTTAAATATAAAATATTTCACGATCTTTTGTTAGATTCGAAAATACATAAATTTTTCTTGGAAAAACATTCAGTCAAAAAGAAAATTTTCTATTCCTACTTGAAAGAACTGAACTTTGTATCTAGTTAATTTAATATGTGTATTTTATTCATAGGCTAAATCGTCTTAGAATTTAGTATTTTTTGTAAATTTAGTTTTATGTTGAATTGTTGTGATAATGTCAAATTGTATTTTACTAAACTCACACACTACTATTGATAGTTGTAATTCTATGTTTAGGAAAAACGTTTTTTATTTTTCACTATATTCTTACTAGTATAATAATCTCGTATTATTCATATTTAAGAAATTAATAGTTAAATATACAGAAAAATTGGTGTTAAACATAACAAATTCGAATTTATGTATTCAACATTAAATTGATGTCAGACGATCATATAAATTTTATTACTCATGATTCACAAGAGAAAAAAAATACATAAAAACTAGCTAGAAAATGCTTTTATTATACATAATTATAAAGTGAACAATCATTATTTTTAATAGAATAAGAAAAATCGGTGCATATTAGTATAATTAAGGAAGATGGCTATTGAAAATTAGAAATTGTTGATTACAGCAATTTCTCAAATAAATAGTTTTCACATTCCTTCAAATTGAGTAGCTATAATTTACTAAACTGCCAACTATTTATTAATAATTTAATGTACGTGTGCAAGTGAATGTATGCATGTAAGCGTGTATATGTGTAAATACAAAATATAAAATAATAAAATATCTTTATACATTTTAATTTCTACATATTTGCAAAAAAATGTTATTATTGTAAATTTACAATAGTGGTCAAAAAAATATTTATAAGTATAATACATATATCGTTTGTTTATTTGTTCGTATATTAAATTTTTATGACGAAATTTTATAGGGTGGCCCTGAAGGGTTTAAGAAGTCATAACTTATTAATTTTCAATATTGTTTTAACAAGTTATAGAACATCTTTTGGAGACAAAAATGGGTAGATATGATGTCTAGCGATAATCAAAACTCATCGAACTTTTCTATTCCAGTGAAAGATCAGTTATTGAAAGTCAGAAAAAACACCACATCAGATAGTATATTTTTGGAGGTGTAATTGATGCTGATGGGTTTCCCTGGCATTTTCAATACCTCAAAATTAGCAGTTATGTTTGTTGATGTACTTGTTTACCAAAATGAGCCTCATCACTCATCATCAATTAATGTTGCATTAAAATATTGCCAGTATTTCTTTTGAGTTTCAATAATTGATCTTTCGCTAAAATTAAAAAAACCCCAATGATTTTTACTCATTGCTGGACATCATATGTATTTATTTTAATCTTCAAAAGTTTCCCTATAACCTATAAAAAAAATAAAAAAGATTGAAGATGAACAAGTTGTGACTTTTCGAAACCCGTCATTCTCAGCGGCCACTATTTATAAGTTAAAATTGAACTAAAATATGTATTATATTTTTTTTATATTTTTTTATGTTATTTATTTCAATTGTAAATTTTAATTATTAAAACGTTGAATTTTAATTATTGTTAAATATGAATGTGTTAGATTCTCTAAATAAGTTCACGTTTCAATAACATCCTAAGTGTATAGAGTCTATAATTGTAAATTTATATGTATAAAATAAAATATTTGTTGTCGTTTTTATGATGTTTTAATATATTAAAAATAATTTAATTATATTATATTATGGTATCCATAAATGCAACAACTTTTAACTGCCATATAAAAATTTACACTTGTGCATATGCATAAACTTCGTTTGTGTATTAACCAGTGGCGGCTCGTCCTAATGGGCTGCGGGGCTGCAGCCCTTCCTGTATAGTGTTTTTTGTTTTTTATTTTTTTATTCCTATATTCGTCTTGTACAGATGTATAAATGCAATACATATTTTGATTCTTATATGTGTTGATGATGACGTTTTCGTATTTTGTACATGAAAACATACATAATATTTTTATTTTCATTGTTGCAGCCCCCCCAATACAAATTTTCACGAGCCGCCACTGGTATTAACCTTGTCCATGAACAAAGCATAGGATTTTGCTTCGTCTATGAAATTTGACATCTGATTAAATTGCATCATTTAACGTCTTCTGTCAAAAACGACAGTTAACGTGCCTTTGTGGCGAACCTTTTTTTGTTCACGTGCTGCAGATATTTTCAAATATATTTTACTGACAATGAGTATCAAGCATGCCGATGAAATTGTAATGCCTACCATAAGTATGTCATAAGACACGTCAACTGCCATATCTGACAGAAGACTTTAAATGATGCGCCTACACTAGATGGCACCTACATCACCAGATATTATTAAATTCCATAGAAAAATCAAGATTCTTTGCTTCGTTCATGGACGAATGGATTACACAAACGTAGCCTAACACATATATTGCATTAACTTTCAAACATATTTTGCCAAAAAATTTAAATATACATACATCATTATAACATTCCAAGCAGTGGTTAACTAACAGGTTGCTAATGATGACGATGATAACATTCCAAACTACTATAAATCATAGTATTTAATAAAAAAACCCAGACAATACAATAATTGTTGAAAAAACGCACAAAATGATTACATCAACACATCGTAACGGCGGCCATATTCCGATTTCCTAATACGGTTGTATTTATTGTGAATCGAGGCCACGCTTAATCGCCACAATAATTCGACCATTAACTCGTTTCGTCAATACCATTTTCTTTTTTAACATAATAATGCAAAACGGAAATTAAGCGGGATGATGCGAAACGAATGTGCAATGCAAATAAGCCGACTGACAATGGCGTCTCGTTTATTTAACGCAAAATGCAAATCTCTCTTGGCAAATATAAGTAGATTATATATTCTGCGAATAAAATTCATTTTATCTTTTCGCTTAAATTGGAATACACGCGTAATATATTTTATTAGGCACTTCAATCGATGACAGGAGTGAGTAAATTTTGAATTTTATTATACATGATGGGGCAACTTCGATCGCGGAATAGTTGCATATTTTCAAACGTGTAATGGTTACATTAAAATCAAGTAAATAATATTTTTTATGCATATTTCAACTAAGGCTAGTCAATACTTCAATCCGATAGAATTAATTATTGATTAATTAGTCAATAAAAAAAATGGTACAGGAACTTTTCGAGCTTTGATACAAAGTCAATGGACCGAAATTTAAAGTAACGTGTTTTCGACAAATTTTGTATAAAAATCGACAAAATTACTGCTGAAACTTTGAAACCAATATATATATTTTTTTAATGTTTCATATCAATAAAAATTTCAAATTAGAATAAGAGATTTAAAATAGATCAGAAAACATTAAACGTGAATCCAAAAGTAGACAACTATGAACAAAAAATTATTATGAATAAAGAAAAAAATAAATTTATTTGATATGAAAAATTTATAAAGTGGCAGTATTTATTGAAGTTTCTGAAAATATTCCGCGGTTAAAGCAAAACAACAATCCTAAGGGCCGATCTTTCAATCGTCGGTTACGAGTTATTCTCGGAATAAGCCTTTTAGGGCCGATCTTTCAATTGTCGGTTAAGAGTTATTCTCGGAATAAGCCTTTTAGTTTTTATGGTTATTCACGGCCGGTCACGGATAAAGTCACGTATAAAGTCACGGACAACTATAAGCTAGTTGTCCGTGACTTTATCCGTGATTCTTTATACGTGACTTTATCCGTGACCGGCCGCGAATAACCAAAAAAAAAAAGGCTTATTCCGAGAATAACTCTTAACCGACGATTGAAAGATCGGCCCTTAGTTTTTATGGTTATTCACGGCCGGTCACGGATAAAGTCATGTATAAAGTCACGGACAACTATAAGCTAGTTGTCCGTGACTTTATCCTTAACCGACTTATCCTATCCTTATCCTTATCCTTAACCGTGAATAACTCTTAACCGACAATTGAAAGATCGGCCCTAAATCACCTTATTACGATGTTAGCTAGGTAGCCAAAATGTGTTTCTTGCGATAAAGTTTATGATTATTTTAAGTTTTATGATTATTTTATGATTATTTATTTATTTATATATTATATTTATAAATTTATATTTATATTTAAATTTATATTTTTATTTATACATAAAATAAATTTATATTTATATTTATATATAAAATAAATTTATATTTATATTTAAATTTATATTTTTATATTTATATTTATAATTTTTATTAATTTATATTATTTATTATTTATTTATTTTATGATTATTTTAAGTTTTTAACTGTTTCTAAAATTAAAATAATATTATCTAAATAATATATTAATTTTGCTGATATTCAACCTAATGTGACAAACAAGTTCGAGGTGTTCTACAAAAAACGTTCCAGGACTTTTTCTAGGAATGGTAACACCATGAAAATGGTGTCTAAAGAGTGTCTAAGTTTCTAAGTCTAAAGATTTGGTTATTATAGACAAATTCCACTATCAAAATTGTCACAGTAGTTTTTGTGTTATCAGTAAATGAACGATATGTATTAAATATCTTATAAATACTATGAAAATTAATAGTAAAAGTTAGTTCGAGTCTCAACAATGTTTAGAGCTCATAGATATGTATCATTTTAATTAAGCAAATATTAGTTTATATTTGAATGGGGACAAAATGGCAGCACAGGAACTGTCAAATGATACTGCTGATATGCGATTCAATTCGATTTTAATTTTTTATCATGACATCTATTATACTGATTATCTACATAAAAACAAAATACTGCGTACTTATTAACAAACCCTGAATAAATTTAATCATAATTCAAAATTTTCGAAATTCAACAACGCAAAAAACCATACACAATTTGCACAAACAAGCGTCGAATAATAATTGACAGACAAATATAAGTACATAATCGTTACACAAATTGGTTTGTGACATCAAGATGATGGCATATTTTTCATTCGTGGTTTTGATGATGGAATACTCACATGACTGGCACAATAATTACTTTTGAATAGAAATATTACCAAGAAACCGTGAGTCAAAAAATTCAAAACAGTTGCACTTGTTTCGAAGTTTCCTCATCGAATCACAATTACACAGGTGTGGTTTATAAATCGTTCGGCGAAATTCAATGTTTTTGAAATATTCATAGTTGAATATACTTTTCAAGAACAAATGTTTACATACATATGTAAGCATACATATTGAACTCAATAAAAAAAACTGATCGACTAACAAATACGTTGCAATTTGCAAAGTGAAGGCCACATTGACTTTGACGGCTGCAAAAAACTGAACAAATGCATCACGGTCAATAGAAAGAAATTAACCAAAGCGAAAACTCTATAGAAACACTTCGGATTGATACAAACCTAGTTTACTTGTGTATTTTTTTCATTTTACAATTAAACGTTGAAATGTTTTCATTTTGTTATCGATCTGATACGTGATTCATGCAAATGTTTTTCAGATAAATATTCCGATAGTTCATTTAAGGTTCGTTACTCATCATCTCGAGTGAACGCATGAATAACGAATTGAACAAATGGAACGCATCCATGACGAATATTTTGAGGATAATGTGCACACATTTCGACGATTCGGTACATATTCAAATAACATGTGTGTTGCACAATGTTTGTGTAATTGCGTTTTCCATGAAAAACGCAAAAAAATTTCGCATTTTGGAAAAATTTAAACGACATTTGACATCCGTATAAAAATTATTTTTTCAACTGGCAACCCTCTGACTTTCATCTTTTAGAATGAGCTCTTTTGTGGCATATTCAAGCCTTGCATCTGTGGTCAAAGCGGTTTTTAACCACATTGCAACACTTTAGTGTCAGCAATGCGAGCTTTTCTCAATTTTCCATAAGTACGCTTTAACTGTCATATTTGATAGATGACGTAAAACATTTGTATTTTTTTTAATAACATCAACTGATGAGGTTAAACTGCACAAGAAACATTTGCGTTTTTCACGAAAAACGTGATCACACCAACGATGCGTAACACGTATACTATTTAATCTACAATAATCGATAATCTATTTCATAAACTCATCAATAGATTGAAATTGAATATCGATAAAAACAATACTACCCAAAAAAAATTCCACACGATAACTTTAATCGCTCTCGTCAAACATTTAATTAAAAATCCGATCTACGACGATAATGCGTCGCATTTACGGGAAGCGGTCGACCCCGGTCATGGGCGGTCAAGCGAGCTTTTCGGCCGCAATCACCCCCCTAGAAACGGAACAATTCAAACGAGTTCCCGCCGCTTCGGCGAACAAGCCGTGCAACTCCACCCCAACCGATTAACAATCTTATACACTTATACATTACGATAAAAATTCGAATCACTACAAAACGCATTATAAAACAAGCAAATATGCAACATAACGAGTATTAAAATACAAGCGCAAATCCCGAAACGTTGATACTAAATCGGCATCGAAACGGACACTGTTACATCGGAACGTCAGTAGCGCGTCGACCGTCGCCGGTACGGGTCGTGTTGTGTTTCGTCGTCTGTGAACTTTCGCACGTTGACGTTTCGCTGACAGCTGAGCCAGGTGAGAGGCGGCCATTTTTTCTCGCACCATCAAAGGTGCGGCAACCCGACAGGGACAGTCGCTAACGCAATAAATAGACTGTTTGGCGAGCCCGTTTCGGAAACTATTCAGGCCGAAGCAACGCTGAGTTAATTCTGTGATCGCGAACGGGTGTCGCGTTCGCGAAATCGCAAAATGGACACGCGCGTCGAATTCCCGAAAATCTGCCCGGAAATGTGTGAAAAGTCGATATGCGGAGTCGGCGTTTCCTATTACATCGTTTGTTTTTGTACAAAAATGCACGTTGTGCAATTATGCCAACGTGATGGATCGACGGTGCAAGGTGCCAACTTTACGATTTCGTCGGGAAGTCTAAAGCGAATGTACGTGATGATAGTGTGCACGATCGTTCATTTTTATTGTGAGAAATTAAAAAAAATGTTGTATTTTATGACTTGTGCAGTGTTGCTGATAAGACGATTGCGTAAAATGTAACCTGGCATGTGAACGCGTGAAAGTTGAACCCGATCCGCGAAAAAGGTTTTAAATATGCAGTAATATCAGAGAAAATTGAGTGAGTTTCAAAATTATCACAGATAGTTGATCTCACAACGTTCGAACATAGTAACAATTAAACATAAACCGCGAAAAAGATTTTAAATGTGCAGATAGTAACTGCAGCTGTAGTTTTGTTTACCTTTGTCTCTGTTCGAAAATCATTCGATCGATTGTGTCGGAAAATCGAAAAATTTTAAAAGCAAAAATAATAATGTGCAATAACTCACCTTTAGCATGCAAAATTAAAAAAAAGCATCAATTGTATTATGGTTTGATAACTTTTGACTTATGCAATATTTTTTAATAAAACGTTCTCGCTAATTTACGATAAAATTTGTTACAAAGTATCCATTTTAAGAACCGAACTAATTAATTTCAAATAAAAATCGTTGAAATTTTCATGGAAGTGTCACCGTTTATCTGTTTATTTAACGCTCTCGTTTACTCTCCTTGATCTCCGATAAAATCTGAAGATCTCGACGAAACAATGCACGATCTAATACCGTCAACAATCCTATCTGAAACAATCTTGTTTATGTCAAACTCCCTATCTCTTTTTGCACTTTGGCTGCGCAAAATTATACCGTTCAAATTCGCAAGCACAGATCGGCACGTGTTCGTCGATTAATAATATATTTTTCGTCGATTAAAATTCGCAACATGAAAGGGCAAGGGCGGATTCTCTTCTGTTTCGACACGCGCCAACGGACGGCTTCAAACGAATCGATTCTTCCTTTATCGATATTTACTTTTCGTTATATTGTACGTGTGTGTTTCACAATGCTATCTCGCTAGGAGTGCGTATATTAATTTGATAGATTACTATTTATATTTAGAAATAATAGATCCGATTATTTATCGCTCTGTATGTTTTGATTAATAGATAGTTTCAATTTTCTAGTGAGTTTTTCGCTCGGTTTTGATTAATTGTCGATACCCTGAAAATTTTCATTCGTAATATTCGTTTATATGCACAATTGGCGATAGCCGATGTATTATATTTACAAATATTAAAACTTTTGCTGAATTGTAAGATAAATTTTGAAAAATCCTCTCATTTTAATTGCGCAATATATCAATCAATTTGAAGATCATAATTATAATTATTCTTATCGAATCGAAATAAATTCTACAAATTTTTGATAAACTTTCAAGTTCATACAATAGCATAAAGTTGATTTTTTTTTGAAGATTTACTGATAAATTTTATCTCGACAACAAAGACGCTAGGACTTCCATTACGGCCATAGCCAGAGAAGACCATGGGGCCCTGCCCTCTCCTTAAATTTTAAAATAATTGCAAATTATACTTAATCGTAAGAATTATGTCGAGGTATGACACGCGATCGTGAATAAATTCTTCGAACGACTTGAATTTACACATTATACAATATTTCAAATGAAAAACAAAAGCACATTTGTATCGCATACATAACATATTATATCTTACGCAACGTTTGTGTAGTCAAGTTTTTCATAAAAAAACACAAAAAAATCTTGTGAAATTTAACGTAATTTATTGGTATGTTGGCGTTATTAAAAAAATGAATGTTTAGTCATCTTCCAAATATGGCAGTTAAAGTGTCTTAGGATATACCTATAGAAGGATGGGAAAGACTTGCATTGTTGTCGCAATATGGTTTTAAAAAGGTTTTGATGACCACAGACACAAGCCTCGAATTTGTAAGTCATAAAAAACCTCATTTTAGAAGATGAGTCGCTAATTGAAAAAAACCATTTTGATACGGATGTTAAATGTTGTTTAAATTTCATAAAAAAAACGCAAAAAATCATGCGTTTTTTAAATGAAAAACTTGATTACCCAAACGAAACTTTGTTCAAATAACACATAAAATTCATGTAAAGGTCTTCCCAAAAAAAATCCTGGCTACTACCGCGATTCAATAAAAACAACAAACAACATCCTATCCGAAACATTTGAAAAGCCCTCCAATCCACATCGCAATCCGGCCATAACCAACATTTTTCCACACAAGGCCAACGACCATCACACCATTAGAAAACTTGACCTTTTTCATAATACAACCGTCTTATCGACTATTCAGATTATTTTCATTAGCAACACTGTCGCGAAGCGAACCGCTTCAGTGACGTCACAATCCAGACAACCAACTGTCACCGTTCGACCACAAAATGCGCTTCCCGTCGGCCATGGCCGCGATCCGGCGTCATACGGCCGGGACCGGGACGTGGGGGTCCCGCGGGACGCCACTGGCACGAATCAGGGTGGCCAACGCGCACTTGCAAATTACCACTTTATAATTAATCGCGCAATCGGCTCCGCTTTCATAATGCACGCTCGGGTTTAGGCCGTTCGGGGGCCGGTTATGGCCGCCGGCTTGGGTGGCGCGATCGTAATCGAGATGTGAAGATTCGAAAAGAAAAATTGGTACTACTGGGTTTAAGGTTGAACCGAATTTTGTTTTCCTCACCCAACCCAACCTTTTTTCTTTTTCTTTTTTTTCTGCGCAATGAGGAAAAATCTTTGGGTGCGATTTAATTGTGCATTAAAAATAAATAAATTGCGCCTTAAAACGAATTACTTATGCATTAGAAAAATATACGATGTGCATTATTTCTGGTGCATTAAAGAATCTCAATTGAGCATTATTTTATTCATAGTGTGCAATAGGAAAAAAAATTTGTGCAGTATAAAGTGAGCATTAAAAAAATATCAAATGTGCAATAAAATTAATGGTTTGTGCATTCAAGTGACAGTAGGAGGCAACGTCGCCTTTCTCTATAGGCAACAATACAACTGTCAACTTTCAAAGTGTCAATGTTTACATTTATTTACGTATGAACAAAACGACAGAACGTTATACATTTTAAAAATTTGGTCCATTTTTGAATCAATGTCAATTTTGTTTGAATTTGGTTTTTTGCGAATAGATTCTATTATGAAAGTTGTGAATAATGGTCGTGCGGTTTGTATTTTTTGTCCTGGTCACATTTGCTATTTTAAATTGTTTCATGTTTCAAAATTGTTTATTTAAAAAAAATGTTTTAAGTAAGTTCCTATAATTTTGTGCTGAATATAAATATGTGTATTATAATTGTAATAATTATTGCTAAATAAATCATTAACTATAAAAAAAAATGTTTTGGGGGGTCGGGAATTAATTCTTTCAGATTTAGGGGGCCGTGACATGAAAGTAATTGGGAAGCACTGCTCTAGGTGTTAAGTAAGGTTTCTAACCTAACCTGATCTAGCTTAACACCTAGAGGCACGGGTTAAGTTAGTTTCGGTTAAAATAAAAATCGATTTGAAGTAAATTGGGAACAATTTAAACTTTTTAAACAATTTAAATACTTTAATATAAATAAAAGAAAAGATGGGGGAAACAAACGTTCAGTTTGTTTCAAAAAAAAAAAAAATCAGTTCAGTCTTAAACCCAGTAACACGGAATAATGTTTTCATATCTTTGACCTTTCATGTGCTCGATCTTGTTATGTAAATATGATAAATCTTATCTTTTTAATTACGATAATAATTGCAAGGGTCTTAAAAAGATTAACTGATCTTCACGAAACAAAGTTGATCGAATAATGATAGAATTTTATCTAAATTTTATTGTTAGTCATAGTTATGCGGAATTTGTATGAATTTTTTTCTGAAAACGTCACAAGTTCGATGATTTTTCTTTTTACCACAAAAAATATTATCTACTGACAATTAATATGTTTCGGAACAATCCCTAGTAGGGCCCGTGACCGATTTTGAAAATTTTTGAGTCCCGAATTTTTATCTTATGTTTGAAAAATTTTTAAAGTGTTATGAAAATTTAAAATTATGGAATAAATAAAAATTTGAAGGGGGCAGATCCCCGAAATATTTTTTTTCCCAAGGCCTGGAATTTCTCAATTTGGAAGATTACCCTTTCATATTTTTCTACTGATCTTTTTATACGTTGCTTAACTTTGATAATAGGCATAATATAAAAGACAAAACATATAATTTAAAAAAATATAGAAATAACACGCGGTATAAAAAAATGTCAAGTTTTTAGTAGGATATTCCAATAACCAAAGTCCGGATATTTTCCTTATCGTATAATATATTCATAACATAATTTGATTTACCAAAAAATTATTGTTTTTTTTTTTTTTTTTGAGGAAAATTCTTATATCAACGATACGATATAATAATATTAATAAAAATCATTCAAATCAATTATATTATTTTTTATTGAATGTAACCTGTAAAAAAGTTTCCACGAATTTTCTGTCAGAAAATTCTGAAAACCCATAGTTTCACCCTGAAAGGTTTTGACCCGCGGAGAACATTTCACAGTATACTGACATTAAACGATTCGTCATTCAACATTTAATAATTGTTAATTCGATGAGAAAAAACTATAAATCAAGTGTTGAGAACGATTGGTCGAAAAGAGATCTCCGCAGGTAAAAACCTTTTGATGTGAAAATACTGGAGGAAAAACTTTCGGGGGTGAACATTTGTCGTATGAATTTTCTGGTAGCAACATCATAACACAGTAAAAGGCATTTCGAAAGTTCAAACATTTTATCTCATATCTAGTGTCTCAAAAAAAATGTATATGTTACGCTACACGCGTTGTTTGATTTAACAACATCTGGTGGTGTGTGTATAGGCGCCATCTAAAGTAGGCGTATCATTTAACGTCTTCTGTCAAATATGACAGTCGATGTGCCATGCAACAATAGTGGCGTGTATTTTTTTGTTCATTTGCTGAAATTTCCAAACATTTTTTACTGAATATCAGGTATGCTTAGGAAATTTTAAAGCATTCCATAAGTATGTCGTAAGATACGTCAACTGTCATATGTATTTGACAGAAGACGTTAAATGATGCGCCTACGCTAGATGGCGCCTATACATGACCAAATGTTGTTAAATTTCATAACATGTACACACTTATATGGAAGATTTATAATAGGGTGCGATTTAACTGTGCATTAAAAAAAATTGCACCTTAAAACGAATTACTTGTGCGTTAGAAAAATATACGATGTGCATTATTTCTGGTGCATTAAAGAATCTCGTATTGAGCACTATTTTATTCATAGTATGCAATAGAAAAAAAATTTGCAATTTGTTTTATTTAATGCTCAGGTTTTTTAATGCACAATTATTTTTTATGAATGCACGTTTAAATTGTTCCCTTTATAATATCATCAGATCAATCTTCCGTCCACACTGACCGCGCCGCAAATCAATTAACCCGATCGATGCATTTGACAATGACAAGTGCACTTTAAACGACGAAAAAACATTGCACAATCAATTTTCGAAAGTTGAAAAGTCGACTTTCATAATCACGTAAATGATTTTTCAGATTTCGACACGCCGCCTCGCACAAACCCGTTGAATGGATCGGTGACATTAGCCGAACAAAAACAATACAAATCCGAGTGGGGAAAAAGTGAAGAATCGTATGGTGGGCGCTTGACAGCGGCGCGGGATAACACCCTCGCCCCTGCGCCCCCAAGGTTCAGCATCTCTGACTCTAAGGTAAGATTTCCTTTTTGTTCCACGGCGTTATTTCAGAATCATCATCGATTTCTGCGATCGGATAGTTTTTTGGGTAAAAGTGATCTTTAGCATACATACGAATTTAAGTTGGCACCTCAGAAACATGTTTATACACGTACATGCACCAATACTCATTCGCAGTTTGACAGCTGGTTGGAAAATTTTACAATAGACTTATAAAATATTTTCGATCTGAATACCTGATTGAATAAGATACGTTCAGTAAATGTAACGCTAACCTAACCTAACCCAAACGCGCGTTTAGTAATAAATACGTTCAGACTTTTGACTGAGACATGCAGCATTAAATAAGTGCGTTTAGCTTTCCCTGACTGAGAAATGCGGCGTTTGGCCCAACCCCCACGTTCAGTTTTTCTGTAAGGAAAGTGGAAGTAAACACGTCGTTTAGCGTAGCGTAGTTTACTCCAAACTGACGTTGCAAACGTCGAAATATTTTCAACCTACTGTCAAACTGCGAATAAGTATTGATGCATGTACGTGTATAAACATGTTTCTGAGGTGCCAACTTAAATCTGTGTGTATGCCAAAGATCACCTTTACCAGTTTTTTTGTTTTTGAATCGACTGTTGTTTCACAACCGGGACCATACGTTGAAAAGGTTAAGAAACACTTTTATATGTGTCCACAATTATTGTGGACTTAATCGCATTGTACAAAGTACAACCCGAGTAGAACACGAAAATGAAGGGACCGAAATATATTTTTCTATATTTTAAATTTCATACATAGTATTGTCAGGACTGCAGTATTATTTCTCGTTAGCCGGTTTTTCGCGTTAAGCGTTTCCGTGTTCAACGATATTCACTGTAAATGAATCCATGAATTTTTTTTTATCAACATACACGAATATTACAAGAATTGTGTATGGTTTTGTTATTTCCGTTCACTAACCACAAAAATTTGGTGAACGTTATCTTTATCTTATAATTAAATAGCCTTGAATCAACGTAAGATTTTTTGCGAAACCTCAAACATATTTTTTTTTATTGAAAAATAATAAAAAGATTGCACAAGTATATGAAAAAAAAATTTTTATGTTAAAAATTGTTGATTCCATGATGAAAGGGGCTAATTTAAAATATTCTGACTATTTAAATTTTTTTCCTGTAAAAAATATACTTACTTATAAGTATTCTATTCTTTAGTATTTAAATAATATAGAACAAATCTTAAAACATTATATTATGAAATACTTAATTGATATTAAAAAAAATACCAAACAGGATTAATGGTTGCTATATGTACGTTTAACTAGTTCATTCATTATACTAAACAACTTAATACAAGGTCACTTGCATTGAAAATGCAGGCAATTTCATATCATCAACCATCATTAATCTATCTTCATTACAGTCACATTGCAAATTTCCTTTTAGCTAAACATTAATCTTCTTAATATTAAATATACCACAAATTCCCATAAAAAATATTATTTCAAACAATCTGTTAGTTACTTGAAATTAAATTAAATTCATGCAACTTGCAATAACGAATACGCTTTTTATATTTTTTTAAAGAACACTTTCCAGTCAAGGTGAACTAAAGAAACGACATTATTTTTGGAGTAATTAATTTAATGAAAACTTACAATTCTATCTTATCAAATACATTTTTAAAATATTATCACAAAAGTCTTATATTAAATTGTATTACTTTTCAAGCGGAGCATAATTCAAAAGTTTTTCAATAAGATCTACATGTCCTAGGAGCATTCGTCGACAACAATATCTTTTCAGACCCAACGCGTCCAAAGCATCGCTTAAACATTAAAAAATATACATAAAAACCTACACAACTTTTTTTTAAATAAATTATTGAACATCTTTATTACCCTTCAGTATATTCAGCTTGCAGCAATCCTAGGTATGCCTCCCATTTGTTTCCAATCACTTTGCCACAAGTAAAACACCGTACAGGAATGATCATTTTGATTTTTTTTTTATTATACCTTTAAATGAATAATATAATATTATTTAAGCATCGTAAAAATGAATAAAATATATATAAACGGAATGATTTATATCGTTCGATCAGTAAATCTGAACCATTTAATCGCTGGGAATTTGACAAATGAGGTTATGTTCGAATTGTCAAACAGCTAACTAAATACATACAAATACGAAACTAATACAAAATGACGATTGAGTATAACATAAATAATTAAAATAAGTGTACAAACCTTAATTATTCAACGTTTTATTTCCCAAAACAATAACGATAGTGATAAACGACGCCACTACACGCTACACTGACAGCACGCTGCTGCGTCAGTGCTGCCACTACGTAAAAGCCTATCCAATTCAGTCTTACCAATTGAATCATGTGATTGGACATTGCGCGAATGACACTAGCGCACATGACACTAGCACACATCGGCAGTAGCACACACCACATGTTTTAGGATAATTGGAGGACTACACGATAGTTAAATGATCTAATTAATGCTTTATAATTTATTTTAAGTATACTGTTTCTGAATTTTTTGCAGATTGAATTTTACTGTAGCTGTGTTTCACTGTTGTGTATTTTATTTATTGTTAGTGTATGGTTACCAAGTACGCGTATAAAGCATTTCAAATCGAGAAATATATGATTCTTTTATCTATCTATCGTACTATTATACTATTATAAAAGTTTCTCTGTCTGTCTGCCACGCTTTTTTGGAAAATAAAATTTATCCTTTATAGAAAAAAAAAACTAGAGCCCTCAAACTTACAATTAGCGAAGGGCCCACAAAACGAGGTCCGAAAGGTCGAGCTAGCGCTAGTCATTTTAAACTAGTGCTATGCGCTAGTTTAAAATAAATTTGTATTTATTATCAGCTCAAATTTGTATTTACATATTTCAAACTTTTTGTCAGAATATTTTGAATATTTATTCGATTTTTTTAATATATATGTTTATGTGTTGTCGCAATCACAATCAGCATGAAATATTTCCGTATTGTTTTTTATATCGTATTTCTAATTTATAACTTGAGATGATTTAATTTACGCAGTGTTTTTTTTTTTTTCAGACAAAAATATATTACACAAAAAATGGATTCAAAAAAGATATCTTCAGCTAACGGAAATATTCCAAACGAAAAAATAGGCTACGCTCAGTTTATGCAGACAGAACACGAGCAATTGGTAATTAGAATTTTACTTATCCATATTTTTTTCTTTGTAAATTTCGAAAAATTTCACAACATTTTCCAAACGAGTTTGTTTATTTTGCAAATTTTGAGACATTTTGTGCCATTGCCCCATTGAACTCATAATATTTGTTTCAAAATGTCAAGCAACTCGATGATTTGACCTCATAACGATAAAAACAATTTTACTACGACGACATAATTGTTTTTTTCAGTATAACAGTTGTAAATATTATCATAATCGGATATACACGAGTTAATCAAATAAATGTACATATCTTACTCGTCGACAAGAATTTCTTTGTGTGATACATACATTCATGTTTTTTTTTATCAGCCCACATTGTTCATTCGATAAATTAATTCTTTATATCTATACGATGACGCATTATATGATTAGAACGGCTGCTGATTTTTTTAGGGCCCCCAAAAAATTTTTTAGTTTAATATTTTTTCGAAACGAAAATTTTTAAGATATTCGTATTTGAAAGTATAGTTTTGTTGACTATACGTCCGCTTTATCCTTTAGATTTATTTATTTTATAAAATTGCCTTTTTGTCCTTTATTTTATCAAATTGACATTTTTTTGTTTTTAGACATATTAATGACCACTGAAAAATTTTTCATCGGTGGCATTAATTTTTAACACATTTTCAATAAATAAATATTGTGCATAAAGCCCTTTGATATCGATTTTAACTTACAATTAAATTATTCACGTATACTTTTGTTCCGCGACAGAGCAAAGTCAATAAATCGAATAATTATATTGAGTTTGATTTAATTTGAATAATAATTTGTAAGAAACAAAAATTGGCATTACTAAAATAAAATAACTAATTTTAACAAAACCCGTGAGGGAGGGGGATAATTCGCGCGATTTTTTTCGTTGTCCTCTACAAAGCCCTGATTTTTCAAACGTCCTTTGTTTTCTTCGAAAAAAATTTGGTGATTGTATTTGGTGGCTTGCACTCGAAAACTAATTATGACACTCACAAATATATAATTTCTTTGACTATGAATATTAAATCGTTTTGACACAAATGTATTTAGAATTAATTTAATTTAAGTACATGTATAAGCGTGATACAGGGGCGCCAATTTTAATTTGAGCACCGATCGATCCTTCGTATTTACCAAATTTAAATCTACATTATTTTCAATTTTTCAAAAAAAATCGAAAAAGCATGGAATTCTAAAATCAGACGCGCCGGCCCTGTATGAGATATCGTTTGTATTTGTTTATTGTTTACTAGTACAACATTCAAGTCCAATTGGCCATGAAACATCAGTACTAGTCGGACTGTTGAAACGTTCGTTCGCAATAGTGAAAGTGTATTCGACTAAAGAATCCTTTGTGCTATTAATATTTCACAAAACATTATATTCAACTACATTTTGTCCAATCATCCAACGATTATAAATATTTTCATGTTGTTAGCGCGAACATTTCGCCTGTCCAATTTTATTTCAATTAATTTATTGCACAAGATATTATATGTGTAAATAAACCTTTCGGCAAACTATAAATCTCTATAATCATAATGCGGTAAAAGTGAATAAATAAAATCGAATATGGACGATGAAAGTACTCCCCTATTGTCATCTCATCAAATTCATTTTCAAGAAATACCCACTTATAAGGGTAGTGGTGATGGGGATTTGGTTAGATATACATATATATTTTTTATTACAATAAAAAATACCTCATTTAATGTTATGAATTATATATTCACGAATTATATATTTTTTAGGTAATACACGGATACAGATACTGTTGGAAACGTTCAGTATTCACATGGATTGCTGTAATACTTTCATTAGGACTTTTGTTACTTTTATTTCATTGGTTACCTCGATGGAAACTGATTTTAACTCATAGACGTTGTTCATTGGCAGATGCTACAAAATTACTTATTTTGGTAAGTTCAGTTTATAATTAGTATCGAAAATATATAAAAATAAATAAATATTTAAAAAATAATTGGTATTCGCAGGAAACTTACCAAACAAAATGTAAAACATATTATATAAAGGATGTCAAAATCATAACAGTCCACGAGTGAGTTGTGTTTATACTTATTTTAATTTAATTTAATACAATAAATCAATATCTTACTATTATAAATATATTTTACAGCCAAGAAGATCAAACACTCAGTTACAACAATGTAAACTACAATATAACCGATGAAAACGAAGCTATGTCAAACAATTTTTTTGTTATTTATCTAGAAGATGGATCTTGTAGAGGTAAATTCACTTATATTTGTGTAAATTTATTGAACCAATTAGCTTACAAACAACCTTCTATTATGAAAATTAATCATTTTTGCATATCATAAAACATATGACTTGTTAGTTCATATTCATTGTTCTGTTAGAATATGTATATATAATATATAATATAAAAACCGGAAATGCAAGTAAATGTTCTAACATGATTACAATATATGTATGTACATATAGAGTTCAGAGTAAACATAACATTTATAATTTACGAACTAACACTTTTTGATATTAGCACTAATACTAAAATATTATCTCCAAAATTTAAATATAGAGTAAACCTTCTGCATTAGAACATTTATCAGTTTTAAATAGTCTATATGTTCATATTCTTAAATTCTTAATAACTAAATCAAATTTTTTTTCACAGAAATGAAATCTTATCGGTCGTTTAGAAGTAAAAAAACAACTTTCGTATGGGACGAACATAAAAAATATTTCCTTCGAATGGTCGGCATGGAAAAATCTACCACTTGTATCCAATTTCATTCAATTCACGGTCATTCTACTGAACAACAAGCAAAGATGTATGACCTGTTATTTAGTAAATATTAATTTTGAATAAAACATGGCATATAGTAGTTCTCGAAATGATGCTATATATTTTTGTTTTGTCTAGAAAAAAAGCATACGGAGTCAATGAAATTGAAGTGCCCATTCAAAGTGTTTTGACTCTTCTAGTTTTGGAATTCTTCAATCCTTTTTATATGTTTCAATTGTTTACAATTGCCGTGTGGCTAGCGGAAAATTACTATTACTACTGCATAGCAATAGTCATAATGAGTATTTTCGGAATTACTACTTCTGTTATTCAGACTAGAAAGGTGTTTGTTTTTTTCAAATCTTGTTATCTTATTGCTGTTTTGTGTAATTTTCTAATATAGATATTGTTGTAGAACCAAATAAATTTGAAGAATACTGTTCAGTCAGTAGGCGAAGTTCAAGTTTGTAGAGATAAATCATCTGGATTGTTTGAAAATATTTGCAGTTCGAATTTGGTCCCTGGCGATATAATATTGATTCCTCCACAAGGATGCACGATGCACGTGGACGCCATTTTATTAGATGGATCATGCATTGTCAACGAGAGTATGCTTACAGGTTACTTTAATTCTATTATTTCTTACTTTAATACGTTTCGAAAAAGTTATTAATTTTAATTATCTACAGGTGAATCAGTTCCTATTACGAAAACTGCTCTACCTTGTCACAATCGACTTTTCGACATAAAAGATGATGCCAACCATATTTTACATTGTGGAACAAAAGTTATACAAACGAGATATTATAAAAACGAATCCGTTAAGTAAGTAAATAATCGGTTTTATTTAATTTTCAACTTTTGCATTTTTTTAAATGGAGGATAATTTCAGAGCTGTCGTCCTTCGAACTGGTTTCTTAACTACAAAAGGACAGCTCGTTAGATCCATCATGTATCCAATACCAGCTGATTTTAAATTTGATCGCGATTCTTACAAATTCATTATAATACTGACATTTTTAGCAATTCTTGGTCTGATTTATACTGTAGTTTTGAAGGTAAATGTTTTATAGATATGACTTTATTTTTTATTTAAAAATATTATCTTTAACATATTATTGTTTTCAGATTGGTCGTGAAATAACTGCTGCTGATATAATAATAAAATCTTTAGACATTATAACTATTGTTGTTCCTCCTGCATTACCTGCCGCAATGACTGTAGGAAGGCTATATGCAATATCGAGATTAAAAAAATCTAAAATATTTTGTATTAATCCAAGAGTCATTAATGTTTGTGGAAGTACTTCATGTGTTTGTTTCGATAAGGTACGTTCATTATTTGAACTATTTCTTTTAACACTTCATAATCTGTATCGATTTTTTTTTAAAGACTGGAACGTTAACGGAAGATGGCCTCGATATGTGGGGTGTAATTCCGATAGTAAAAAATAATAGCATCACTAATGAACCGAGTGAAAGTAATTATTCACCTTACCACACGATAAAAGATTATCATGTACATGCAGAAGATAATAGTGAAGATAAATTATCAGATACACGCCAATTTCCTGTACATGATGATGTTCGGGAATGTACAGATAATATTTTGCCTAAAAGAGATAATTCCGACATTTTCACCTTTGGTATGCCAGTCAAAAACCCAAGTACATTAAATGATCGAGATTTATTAAAAATAGGCATGAATGTGTGCCACAGCTTGACGATTCTCGATAACCAGTTGACTGGAGATCCATTAGATGTGAAAGTAAAGAAATTTCGATAACTTTATTTTTTATCAAGTCAAAAATATTCACTAACTATCTTTCAAATTGTTATAGATGTTTGAATCTACGGGATGGATAATGGAAGAGCCTAAAGTACCTGATAATACAAAGTTTGATTTACTCGTGCCAACAGTTGTTAAAAGTCCAAATAATAGTTCTGATGTAAGAATTCTTCAATAAATTCTATTTTATTTGTATTTATAATTTATAATATATTGTTTTTTTCTTTCTTTTCAGTACATATGTGAATGGGGTATTATTCAACAATATCAATTTAGTTCGTCCTTACAAAGATGTAGCGTTATTTGTAAAGCTATTAATTCAAAACAATATACTGTTTTTTGTAAAGGATCTCCTGAAATGATAGCAGCTCTTTCGTTACCTGAAACAGGTAACTACCTGTGGATAAAACTTTATCCTCACAATAATTTATTATTTATAAGAGTTGATGATAATTTTAAAATTTGCTTATTTTATAGTGCCACATCATATGAAAACTTCCCTTCGTCACTATACTCAGCAAGGTTATCGTGTGATAGCACTGGCTTATAGGAATTTAGAAATTGAAAATTTTATTAAAATTCAACGATTAACTCGAGAGCAAGTAGAAGTTGATTTAATTTTCCTCGGACTTATCGTTTTAGAAAACAGGCTAAAACCAGAATCTTCTGCCGTAATAGCTGAACTACACCAAGCCAATATTAAAGTCGTGATGATTACAGGTTATTAAAAATTTGATAATGTATACTTATTTTATCATATGTTAAAATTGTATTAAATTAATCATCAACAATATAGGTGACAATCTAGATACAGCCGTATCTGTAGCGTCTGAATGTGGAATACTTGAAAAAGGTGAACGATTAATTTTATGCGAAGCATCTCAAACTGGTGACGAAGATACACCCCCTGATCTTTTTTATACATCTTCTCTGATAAATGTCGAAGGGGTTTGTTCAAATCAATTTACCAAAATATTAAAATAATATTTCTAATTTGTTCTATATGTATATTTTTCATTTTTAGCTACAAAAATCAATGATCAATTCTGAAAATCTTCCTTCTTTAACACGAATCTCATTAAATACAATATCTGATTTGAATATTGCAAACACGTCGTCTTCTTCGTTATCTTCTTCTTCGATAGAATCTATAGAACGAGGCAAATCGTCTAAATACAAAATAGCTATGACGGGAGCAACATGGAGAATCCTCAAAGAACATTATCAATATCTTATTCCAAAAATAATCACTAGAGGTGTGGTCTTTGCAAGAATGAGTTCCGATCAAAAACAACAACTAGTACAGGAATTACAATCTTTGGGTTATTATGTTGGTGAGTTTATGGATTGTGTAATTATCTATGCTAATGAAATAGGAGAATTTTACAAATTTTTATGTTATTAATTTTTTTGCAGCCATGTGCGGTGATGGTGCAAATGACTGTGGCGCATTGAAAACGGCACACGTTGGCATTTCTGTATCTGGACAAGAAAGTAGTGTAGCTTCTCCTTTCACATCAAAAGACGAACATGTCGGATGTGTTCCGTTAGTTATAAGAGAAGGAAGAGCTGCTTTAGTTACGTCTTTTGGAATGTTCAAATTTATGGTTGCTTATTCTTTAGTGGAATTTACAAGTGTCGCGTTTCTGTACTATTTTGATTCAAATTTGACAGATTTTCAATTTTTATACATTGATATTGTTTTAATTCTCGTGTTTGCATTCTTTTTCGGTAAAACGCATGCATACCCTGGAAAATTACATAGAAAACCACCGGCTACATCTTTGTTGGGTTTCGTAGCATTATTTTCCATAACTATGCAAATATTAATTGCCATTTTGTTCCAAGTTTTAAGCTATATAATATTATGCCTTTATTCTTGGTATGAACCCCATACTTACCAAGGTGATATAGAATATTTAAGTTATGAAAATTATAGTATTTTTTGTGTTTCTATGTTCCAATATATTATATTAACCATTTCTTTTTCGCGAGGGAAACCTTACAGAAAGGCTATTTGGACAAATTATGTTTTCATGATATGCATTTTCTTAACCACACTTCTCAGTGCTTATATTACGATTTATCCAGCTGGTTGGTTGGAAAACTTGCTCGAGCTGAAAATGCCTCCGGAATATAATTTTAGATACGTCATTTTGGGCTTGGCTGCTATAAATTTCTTAATTAGTTTAATAATCGAAAAGTTTATAGTTCAATACTTAATACAAGAGAAAAATATGATTCCGAAGCGTTTAAGGGAAAATATTCCTAAAAGCAATTCATACCAAAATATTGAAAAAGAATTAGAAAAGGATGAAAGCTGGCCTCCTGTAGTTAATACGCAATTGAATAATCTAGTTAATGTAAATGAAAAAAATATATCTAACAAATCTGGCCAGAATGGTGATATACATAAATAAATTTAAATTATGAAGATTTTACCATTTTTTAAGTACCTGAAAGTATTAATAGATGTAAGAAAGGACCAATGATTTATAAAATAAATTATTTAGCTTTGATGAAGTATGAATTTTTGAAATCTTCAAGTCATTGGAATAGTTATAGAAATGGTATATTTTTTCTAAGGTATTGTTATTAAATCCACGATGAAAAGAAATGAATGACAATACATGTTTTTGTGCTATGATAATATATTTGTTGATACATTTTTTACTTGTATTTATCTGACAATTTAAATGCTGTGCTATGAATGAAATTATATAAGAAAATTTTTTAAATAAATATTTATTTCTTTTTATTTGTTTTATTTGTTTTATTTATTTATATTAATTAATAAAAAAACATATTATTGCAAATTTAATAAATTAACATGATATTTGAACATTTAACTGACTTCGATTCAAACTCTGCCAGAGTTGAGAATTGTAGCACTTTTTGTAGTCGATGTCGTTAAAAATTAACCGACTCCAATTCCTTTTTATTATTATTTTCTTTAATTTTATAGCCAAAATTGATTGTTTCTTCCGTCTTCATCAAAATAAAAGAGTCGTATTATTTTGCCGACATATTTATGACCCTATCATAGTCATACAATCAGCTGAATTTTACTGTAAATATAATATTTTAAAAAAATCTAATCATTTCAATGTCAAAACTTCCAAAATTTAAATGATTCTTCATTAACATTTTATTATAATAAAATGTTAAAGTTTGGAAAGCTGTTTTTTTTAAATTTTTAATTTATAAAAGACTTATGCTTATTTATTTTGAAAATCATAATTATGTATTTTCTATTATATACTATCATTTTATACATTCTCAAGAAAATTTGATGTTACTAAAATCATTCAAGTTGGAATCGGAGTCAAAGTCAGGTTTGGACTTAAAACGAAAGATCAAATTCGAAATCGATAAATTTTGAAACGAATGTACAGCTTATATGTAAATATGTTGTACTTTATTTTAAAGTGTTAATTTTAATGAACGATGTAACAATTATGATTTTTATGACGTTTTCAGCTATCCTGAATAACTGATAATAAAGTCCACTTGATGTATTATGATCAATCCAATCACAGCTTACGACCTTTAGTTTGGTCGAAAAATGAGCGCATGCGATTGGTCCGCCTGTATTTGACAGCTGTCATCGTCACACCGGTACGAAAAATAGTTCAGTTGTCAATTCACAATTTATCAAGTCTACTGGTCTCGTTCAAACGTTTCACTTAAACTTTATTGTAATCCTGCACTTTATTGTAGAAAATTTGTATTTTAATGACTGAAAATGCATTATAGGTGCTTAAAATAAATTTGTTAACGTATTTCGTGCGTAATTTATACATTATAAATTCGCAAATTAGGTTTCTTAAAGAATTTCGCGCGTAGTTTAAACTTTTACGTGTTGTAGGAAGGTTATATTTGCTAAATTTTACAAATCATTTTTCCATAGATTGTATACGTATTGTATTGTATGCTAAAAGTTCGCATGGCAAAATGCACAACACTAATGCATGTCATAATTCTTGCACTAGTAAGATGACCAGACGTTCTCCTTTGAGGAGGATTTTCCTCCTTTGTCTTCCTCTAGGGAAAATTGTCCTTCTTATCTTACTTTGATCATATTTGGTAAAACGGGACAGTAACGGGAAAAGTACACCGGTTCTGAAAATTTTTATTTTTTGGAAAAGTTGGTCTTTGTAAACGTATGTTTTTAAAAAATATATAAAGTGATTTCATAGAAACAAGAAAAAGAAAGTGTTTATCTAAAATATTTGGTTTCATAAAAATTGAATTTGCAACCCTCCAAAGTAGTAATCATTTATTTTAACTTTGGAACCAAGAGTCGGTTTTTTTTATAAAAATTTACTTAAAAAAATACAAAGTAATTATAAATATTATTGATTTTTTTTAAATCCATTTTTATCAAAGTGTCCTCCTTTGAAATTTTCAAAACCTAGTCACCTTAACACTAGCTATAAAATCACAATATTATTTTATTCACTGTCTACCTTATTGGATATTATTTCACAAATTATAAGACACATTTCATTATTGTAATTGGTTTATTATTTTCACTAACGATGCATACTCATATTATTTTTCTTTGTTTTAGAAATAATAGTCACCTTATCATATATGTATATCTAATTTTGCAGATAGAAAATGGTGGCAGATTGGGCAAGCGATATATGCCGATTGTGCCTTCTTACGGGTGCCACTCATCATTTGTGGCCTGAACGTGTTAAAATCTTAACAACATACAGCACATTTGATGTTTGTAAAAATTTATTCAATTTTTATTTAAGAAAACATAAACTTACCTTCATAAACTTTCAGATTAAAAGCAATGCTGTTTTACCGAACAAAATCTGCGACAAATGTATGAAGCATTTAGACGATTTTTATTTGTTCTTCAAACGAGCTTCAAATGCTCAATCTGCCCTTGAAAATATTGCGAAAAAGTTCCAAAATTTCAAAAATGATGGTGATTTGAAAAAAAAACTTTTAGAAACATTTGAAATGTTCAATGAAAAAGATAAATTAGAATTTTTCGATTCAAATCGAACAAATCCACTGGAATATTTAAATTTAAACATTTCTAACGAAATTGTTCTAAATTATGAGAATAAATTTTGCTCCAACGTTCAGAACGATAATGCAAACAAAGAAATAAAAATATTTCCTAAAACAGATTTCAACAGAATAGAAACAATGAAAACGCCCATAATCATAATTAAAAATGATTCGTTGAATAATACAAACTTAGTTCCTGCAACAATTTGTAAGAACAAAAGTAGTATCAATTATCCTATACTACCTTTCCAAGGTAATTACATGAAAAAAAATACGAAAACATCAGACAAAAATCTCGTTGCACGTAAATGCATTCAATCTAACATCAAGCCGAGTCATATGGAATTTTTTCTCTCAAGCTGCTGCAGCATTTGCAATATCCAATTTCTTACTCATAACGATTTAGCCTTACACAATTTGAACATACATTTCTCAAAAAACTGTCTTCCTACAGTCGTTTGTGATATCTGTAAAAAGGTTTATCATTTTTCGTAACATAAGTATGATTATTTTTAATTGAATATTAACCTATTTTACTTTTTAGGAATATAAAAATAAATATATATTAGCAAAGCACAAGAAAAAAAATCATTTAGTATTGACGACACCGAAAGTAATATGTGATAAGTGCAATCATGTTTACACATCGTCAATAGAACTGAAATTACATAAAAAATCTTGCGATAAAATATCTATGCTAGATGTTAAAGTAAATGTTCCTTGTACGATATGTAACAAAATTTTTGAAAATAAGAAAGCATTAAAAATCCATATGGAATCTCACGTCACAAATGTGTGCGAATATTGCAATCACGGATTTACAAATGCTATATTCCTCCTCAATCACGTTTCAGAAAAACATTCCGTAAAAGAGAATCCGTATAGTTGTTATCAATGCAATAAGAACTTTTTCTTAAAAGACGTAACTGCAACATTTTTCTATAATACTTAAACATTTATCGAAAATATGTACTCACATTCATTATTGTATTTCAGATGTTATTAAAACATTATCAGATTAAGCATAATTTTTCTCACGAAATATTTTATTGTGGGCACTGCAATTTAGATCAGTTGATCTTCAATAACGTATACGAGTTGTGGAGCCACATGGAATCGATACATAATTCTCTTCTAGACGTTACAGAAACTCCTATGAAAACTGAAACAAAACTTTGCAGAATCAATCCAAATATGAGTTCTGCTGTAAAGATTGAACAATCGTATATGACGTCTGAAAGTGATATAAAAATTACTGAAATCCAAGTAAAAATCAATTATATTCTATTATCTACAAATATATTTGTCATATTTATCCGACTATATTTTAGGATATGTCTACAGAGCATGATATCACTAATAAAAACAATAAAGATATACTACTATCTGCAAAAAATATGAAATCTTTATGCGAACATAATACAAACTCTGAAAATTCTCTATCAATAAGTATAAATTATATAAGTAATACGTATTATAGTATTTTTATTAAATTGTGTTTATTTTATTTATAAAAATATTATTTAGATGATTCCCTGAATAGTGATAAAATCATTTGCAAGACCCTGAATATTCAAAAACCCGAACACACAATTGAAAAGAATCAAACGGATAAAGGTAGTGCGACAGTCAAGAAAAAAATAAAAAATTTCCAATGCAAACATTGCTCTAAAAAGTAAATAAGTACATATTATAATTATACCTTTTGAAAATAAAATATAATAATTTTTCATTAATTTCCATTGACTTTAGGTTCTTAAGATTATTGAGTTTACAAAAACATATGATTATTCATAAAGCGCAAAAACCAATTTGTTTAGCGTGCAATTTTGAAGCAGCCGCACAAACAGATTTGAAAAAACATATCAAAGAGTGCAAGTAAGAATAATCATAATTACGTTAAAATTTATTTTTTACTTTTGTAAATTAATTTGTTTCAGGTTTTTTTGGAAAATGAACAATTTGCTATGCCCTATCTGTAAAAAAAATATGACGACTTTAGCAGGACTTAGGTATTCAAACCGTTGATTCTATTTATGAATTTTATCTATTTCATTTTTATCGAATTTTAGGTATCACCTCAAAATACACTCTGCTGATCCAAAATTCAAATGTTCCAACTGTCCTAGACGTTTTATAACTGTTAGCAAATTAAATTTGCATATGCGAGTAATGCATTCTGAAATTAGACCGTTCGTGTGTAATTTGTGTCCACGTACTTATGCTGTATCAGACCATTTGAGAAAACATGTTCTGTTTGTGCATGCAAATCAACGCAATCACATATGCAATATATGCAACAAAGCTTTTTTGCAAAAATCGCATCTCAATCATCATATGTGGATTCATACCGGAGTTAAACCTCATAAATGTCCGTATTGTGCAAATAAATATTCTGCGAGATGCTCCCTTACTGTAAAAACTATTTTTTTTTTTTTTAAATGATAATCTAAATTTGAAATATGTTTTAAATGAAGCAAATTATTGCAGAAACATCTTCGACGTAATCATTGGGAACAACAACATGGTAAAGCAAATATCGATGATTTGATAAAAAAAATCAAGCTTGAGTCAGTAAATTCAGGTAAAACTTTACTAACGACAATTAATTATGTTCTTGGTGCTAATGATGGTAATATTGTTAAAAATTTCAGTTGGAGAAACAGAGAATGGTGTGACGGATGGCATTAGTGTGGTGATTGTAGGAGATGAAAATTCATTCAATGAAATAATGTAAAAATGTTTTATTTTCCTTTTCGAAAAATAAATTGGGAAATATTTTTCTACAGCTTTCTTGAATAATCAAGACTACGACAAACTGGTTACTCTTGAAAAATATTTTTGTGGATTTGTGATAGATTAAAATAGTTTAGAAGACTTCAAGAAAAAAAGATTGAATGGATTTAACTAGTCATACATTTTAATTGTAAACATAAGTCTTAATAAATAAAAACAAAAAATATAATTTATTTCAATTAATCTATTTCATATCCAACAATTAACAAGATTTATTGACTAGAAATTCACACTTTATTTGATTTACTTCTTTCAATACACTCTTTAAACTCCTTAACTGCTGTTTGACATTTTCTCCAATCCTGCGTACTCGCTATACATTCCTGGAAATAATTTTTTTTTTCAATTGTGTATTTATTTCATTAAATTTTAAATGAAAAAAATCAAATACTTGAACTTTATAATGCAATTCCAAGCATCCACTTTTTTTCAACATTTTCTCAACAGGATCATCTGTGTCGTCTGATTTTTCCGTCTTGGTCGGAATCATATCGACTTATTCACAAAACTGACAGCTAACCTCACTTCGATTTGTATTTGACGTTTGATGTTATCAGTCTCAAAACTCAACCATACTTACGGATAATAAAAATATTAAAAATAATTTATTTTATTAAAATAAAATATATGAGCACACGTGTTTCGTAAGAATTTTTCGTAAATTTAACGAATCGATAAAATAAGTAAAAATAAAATACAATAAAAATGGTGGCCAGAAGCTAACTCACACGAAGCAAACGCACACGAAGTAAACTCACAGGAAGCAAGCTCACACGAAGCGAGCTCACACGAAGCAAGCTCAAACGAGGCAAGCTCACATGCTTTCGAAAATTTTCAAATTTTCAAATTAAAGTGAAAAACGTTTAACACGAAACATACTCGATAAGAACCCACCATCCCGCCTGTTACATGCACCCCACTCTATGCCAGCTTTCTGAGCCGGCTTACAATTAGCTGGGTACCAGCAACACTAGGCGAAACTACGGGCGCCACATTTACGTTTATTGGGAACGAAACATACTGACAAAATATTATGGACGTATACTATTACGTGTAACGTGAAATTCTTTTAACACAAAAACGCATTTTGGCGCTTTCAGTTTCGTGTTAAACGGTTTTCACTTTAATTTGAAAATTTAAAAATTTTCGGAAGCATGTGAGCTTGCTTCGTGTGAGCTTGCCTCGTTTGAGCTTGCTTCGTGTGAACTCGCTTCGTTTGAGCTTGCTTCCTGTGAGTTTACTTCGTGTGCGTTTGCTTCGTGTGAGTTAGCTTCTGGCCACCTAAAAATATATGCTTGAATAATTGATAGTTGTTAAGTCAACCGGTGTGTTTTGACAGCAGTCGACTTGTAATCAAACGTTGACAACTAAATTGTCTGAGGCTTGGTTTTCGATTTGTTTCGCGAACTTGTCGCAAAAAATCTGCCAGAGATGGCCTTAGAAGGACTTTCTAGACAACTGAACAAACTATGTCGATTATGTGGAGGCTCCAATGCCGTTATTCATATTTTTAACACCAACGGAACTCTAACGCTAAGTGCACAAGCCATGAGTTGTGCAAAAATTCAAGTAGGTCCTTTTTTCCATTCTTACATATTTCTAGACGTTAACTCGGCTCTCAAATGATTTCCAGATCGAGTTAGGAGACGGTCTTCCAGAAATGGTCTGTGAAAAATGTTCGCATCAAGTCAATATTAGTTACCTTTTCAAACTCCAATGTGAGGACTCCGATAGATCGTTCAGGTCATTGCTTTCTGATAAAAGCAATGATAATTCAATCGAAACTTCCCCCAAATTATCCGTAACGTTGAAGTTAGAAGATGAATCGGACAATGAAGACGATAAAAAGCAATTGAACAAAATTGGCATTGAAGATTGTGTGCAATATACGCCGTTGATGGACGCGGATGACCATTTTTCATCGAATGATGACATCTTTATGAACTGCTTAAAAAGATCGAATTCGACCGAATCTAATTGTAATGTAAAAGTTGAATCGCTCGACGTGAACTCTATGAGGTTTTAAATTCACAAAATTGTTATTAATTTCAATATTTTCAGTTAAAAAATAACTTCTTTTTTTCAGGGAATGCAGCAATGATAATACGTTTAAATATAATCCTTCCAAATTAAAATTATCTGTAAATCCATGTGATAAATCAGAAAATAATAAAAAAAATTCAGAATGTGAAAAAACCTCCAAAAATTGTAGTATTGAATTTTCGTTAGTATAACTTCAATGCCTTTATGTATTACGTATCGTCTTTAATTTGTTATAACAATTTAATTTTCAAGTAGGAAAGCAAGTAATGAAGCCTTTAGTAAAAACTTTTGTCCAGCGATGAGTAATTGTAACCACGAAACTATAATGAATGATGAATGTGACGATAAAACTTCTGCATTGTGTCATGTAACTTTATTTTATTCTGGTTATTATTATTCAAATAATTAAAAAATCATTGATCGTTTCTTTTTTTCAGTTATGTGGTCAAAAGTATATTACAAACAACGATCACCAACACAAATTCTTATCTATTAAAAATAATAAGGCTTCAAATCCTCAATTGCTCAAATCGAATTCTGTAAAATGGGCAGGAATAAAGAAAAAAACACAAGATATCACAAATAGGTATTATTTTTTATATGAAATATATGCATTTCATTTCATTTTAACAATTGCAATATTATTTCTTCAGAAGATATATGTGTGATGTATGCGGATTGACTTATCGTGAGCGCAGTGTACTCCTTCAGCATAAAAATACACATAACACTATAAAAATGCACAATTGCAACATTTGCGGGAAAAGATTCACTAGAAGTTCCCATGTCATCGCTCATATGAGAATCCATAATAATATTAAGGTAAACATAGTCAATAAAAATAATTTGATAGAAACAAAATATAACTAATTCACATTTTTATTATATTAGCCATATGTTTGCGAAACATGCGGAAAAACATTCACAAAATCGTCAGATCTTTGTCGTCACAAAAGAGTCCATTCTGATGTGCGTAACTATGCATGTTCTATATGTAATAGAAGATTCAAGCGTTCTGGTGATATTACGTCTCATATGAGAACACATACGGGTGATAGGCCTTACTCGGTTAGAATTTTATCAATTTTATATGTATCAAGTTGAAAATTTTTTATAATTATTAGTTGAATTATTTTTGCAGTGTCCTAGATGTAACAAATCATATTCATCACATTCGAGTCTTAGGAAGCATAAAAAGATGCATTGCAATTCAAAATCGAGGTTCACTTTGAATAACGAAAATATGGAAATGAAGATTGCATTATCGACATAAAAATTTGTTATAGTTATAAAATTAATTTTGGTTCCTCGAATAAATCCTATATTATTAATTATTTAGATTTCGAAAAATTATTGTGATACTATTTTTAATACATGTTTGTGTACTATTCAAAAATTAATAAAAACGAACTAACATATTTTTCATATACTTATCAGTTATGTGCTCTCAACGGTTTTAAAACTTTATCTAAACGTTTTCCTCTTTGTCTTGTCAATGCTGCTTTCAAAATAGACAATTCCTCTTCTGCTTGCTTTTTTCGCTATAATACAATCAGTTACAAATCAGTGATAAGAACAAATTGAATTTTCAAAATTATTTAAATTATGTAAACTAATTGTAAGAATCAAATTGACAATATCAAAAAGTTCAGATCTCTATCATTATTCAAATTCTATTATGAGTTT
Source organism: Hydropsyche tenuis (assembly GCA_009617725.1). Lineage (NCBI taxonomy): Eukaryota > Metazoa > Arthropoda > Insecta > Trichoptera > Hydropsychidae > Hydropsyche > Hydropsyche tenuis. Next base: position 85,383 of record VTON01000122.1, on the reverse strand, counting down.
TTTTATTAATGAATTACCCTAGTTTCAGCAATGAGTTTCTTTTCCAAGCTGTTGAGTCGACTCCTGAGGGCTTGTACTTCTCTTAGCAATCGCCCGGCAGCCAATTTTTGATCAGCCTTTAATTAACATGTTCGTTAATATAATTTTTTCAAATACCAAATCAACGATTAAGCCTGTTATTATTACCTTACGCGATGGCTTTTTATCTGACTTGTTAATTATATTCAAAGCAGTCGATTTCAAAGCCTTCTCTTCTTCGTGGTATTGAGAATGTCTATCGTGTTCCTGACTATGCTGCAAAAGATGACTGTTCAATTTTTCAATTTGTACAATTAACATTTCTTTTTCTTTCTGCAAACTCTTCGTGTTCGCCTTCGCATCCAACAAATGTATTTTTTTCGTTGCGAAGCACTCTTCCATCTTCCTCCGAAGTTTTTTTTTCAATTCGTCATGCAAAGTCATCAACGTCCCCCGAGAAGTTTCATATTCGGCGCGGTCGTGCAGCACATCATTGATGGTATTCAACATCTTGATCCCTTCAAGGTGTAATATAATGAGGCAGATTTTCATTGAATTTTATTTGAATAATTTTTTTTTTACTTACTTTGTTGATTTTGGGCTAAGCGCATGTTAGCTGGTTGCCAAAATGGTGCAGTTTCAGGACTCGGAGCTCCAGAGTCTCTTCCACCATCGCGATTTTCCTTAAAAAAATTTATTAATTTTTATAATCAATGAATTATGTATGTGTACATATAATATGAGACTTAATTGATCACTTTTGCATAGTCTGGTTTTTGGAGAGGACCTAACGTGAATCTGACTGCAGGACGACGAAGCCTCGCGGCCATATCTCGGGAAATTCGATTCGAATGAAAGCTTTCAGGAAAATGTTTCCGAAACGTTAATTCGGTTTTCGTGCTGAAAACTTTTCTATTACGTAATCGTTCGCGTTTCTATTTTTTTCCTTTGGCTACTTATTTATTACGTATACACGAAATATAAGTTCCCAATCATTCAACACAATGATATATAGTTAATTGGAATTCGTGTTTCGCGAACAGACATCGAATGTCGACTGAAAAGTGTACCTTGAAAATAGTCACGAAATCGCAATTTTTGGTCACGTATCATCGCAATACAGTTTCCTGCAAAGGTTTTCAAGCTTTCACTGAAAACTATGGATGTAAAATTTAATAATTGAGACACGTTATTGTTACTAAATCGATTGTGAAAATATAGACATTTTCATAATATTCAAAGTTATTGATATTTTCCACGACGTTTTTCATGAAAAACGCAAAAAATCTAGCGGTTTTTTGTAAAACTTAACGTTATTTGTTGGTGTTATTAAAAAATTAAATGTGTAACGTTCTGTCAAATATGAAAGTGGACGTATTTTAGAATATACTTATGAAAAGTTGTTAAAAGCTTGTATTTCTGACATCAGAAAATCACAATGTGGTTAAAAGGGGCGTTAAGATCCAAGGCTTGGCTTTGTAAATCATGAAAGAGCAAATTTTTATATCAAATGTTATTTAATTTTTACAAAAAACGCAAGATTTTTGACGTTTTCGATGGAAAACGCGATCATACAAATGTTTCGTGACAGATATAGTGGAAAACGTTTTACATGAAATTAAACTGAAATTGACTGAAATATATTTTCATGTTAAGCGTCGTAGCATACGTACATAGTATTTTGTCAAGACAGACTTGACTTGACGGGCGACCACCGATCCTGTTGTGAATTTCACATTTAGGGTCGTTAAACATTTGTCGTGAAATAAATTTTTACTGTCGTGCCAACAAATTTAACCCGTAATATATTATATCATCATTATCAACATAAACATCCAATGCATGATGAAGTCTTATCAAGTAACGTTGACAGTCTGGGCGGTACCTTATCATGTGTGCCCACCACGCTTCGATAAGGGGCAGGGAAGATAAGAACCAACTCCACCCCATGCTAACGGGGAAGGCTTTCGGGCCATCGGAACTCGTATCTGTATGTCCGAATCCGGTCGCTGCTCACTAAAAATATCGCAATGATAACCAGTGAGACAGACGAGGCAGAGACTGAGCAGATTGCGTCCTCTCTGCCCGCTTTTGATCGCGTGGTCTCAGCTGACATCTGAGGCTAGCCCGATGGCCCTACATGGTCTAGACCTCAGTTATAGCACACCTCATCGGTCCTCGCCATTACCAAAGATTTTTGTTTTTTCGTTTTAGCATTACTATCTGATCATGCAGTTAGTTCTTTGATACTTTACTCAGGCATTCCTTCCTCCAAATATTCTGCATGCTATTCGAAGTCTGTCGTTTGCTATTATTTATAGATAAATTCAGGATCGACTACGGTTTAGACAGGATTAGGACTTCAATGGTTCGAAAGTGATGAATTTAACTTTACTTCGCATAAAAATCCCATTTTCATACGTCTTTTAATTTCTCTTTCTTTTCCTTCCTCCATGCGCATCATTTGTCCTAAGTATGGATATTCCTCTACTGCCTCTAAATCATTCATCCCTAGCCTTACGTTCCCCGGCGTACAGAAGTTGTTGAGCATATATTTCGTTTTTTTTTCAGGTACATTGATAAAATCCTATTCCCTTACTGACTGTGTCTAGTTCGTTTAATCTAGAGTCTAGATTTAATATATTCGTTGAGATAATGATTATATCGTCCGCGAATCTCGGGTGACTTATTGTTAGGTATTGACCGTTAATATTGATACCATGTTTTTCCCAATCTAAACATTTAAATATACCTTCAAGTACCGCGTTAAAGAGTTTGGACGAAATCATGTCCCCCTTGACGAACGCTTTTGTTGATGGAGAATTTATCGGTTTCCTCAAAGATGCGAAAAAAAAGATGCGATTTTTCAAGCTTTTTATTAACTTATTCGTCTATCCCCTATTTTTGCAGGGCGTTTAGTACAGCTAATTGACAGACCGAGTCAAACGCTTTCTCGTAGTCCACGAACCCGAAACAATGGTAGGCGGTATTCGTTGCCGCACTAGATTAGTCCATTAACCACTTGTAATATATATGTACATATATTACAAAAAAAAACTTTTATAAAATATTTCGATGATGGCTTTTTTTTATAATTCGATGGTGAATTGTTTTTCTGGTTCAGACTGCAACTTTATAAAATATTTCATCGAATAAAATTCTTCACTGCACAAAATGCTTGTGGTTCATAAAATACGTTCAATTGTACGATATTGATATATTTTATCGGATTATTTGCAGCACTATATTTATCAAAAATCGGTTAACGTTCAATGTTTGAACAAATTCAGTTTTATTGAACATAGATAGATAATATATTGTACAGATAAAAGGGCGCGAATCGTTACTTCTTTCGCGGATAATAAATGTCATATTTTCCATGAAAAATAAAAAAAATTCATATTGTATAGTAAAAAAGAAATTACCAATACCATTATTAATTAAAGAAATTATTAAGAAATTAACTCTTTTATTTATAGTCAACTATAAACATTACCCGTTATGTTTTCTATGAATGAGAACCATATTGTATAGTAAAAATGAAAAAGTCACTCTTTCATTTGCTGTACCCTTTATAGAACGGTATTACCTTTGTTACCCTAATTAATTAATTTCACGCGATAGACATTTAAAATTATAAATGGCAATTAATAATTATATACTGACAAAAGTTGAAAGTTTTGTGAAAATGCAAAAATTCGTTTGCGTGCGACATTGATATAAAAGATGAAAATTATGATGACAATCGTCTCTAGGTTTGATTTGTTATAAAATCAATAACTCAAAAAACGAACGTTATGATGGAACATTCCGTACCAAGGCACCAATATTTTCACCTTCTTTATATTATGTACGAAATAATATATTTCTTATCAATTTACTGTCCTTTCGATGCAAGATTATAAAAATATACGTCCATGATGATTCAAATGAATCATACGAAACGTGTTTATCGTATGATTAACAAGTTAACTTTTAAAAATTGTTGGATACTTACGGGTTAGTACATAAAAGATAAGATAACTGATTCATATTGGGGAAAATTATTTCGATAGTGATTACAACTCGTTTCGTACGCCTTAAATGTTGCACGGAAAAGTTCATTGCTGTTGAAAATCCACGAGTTCTCTTCAGCATCGCTTCACCATCATCGTCGTCAACATGGCGGCCATATTTTTTGTTCTGTTGATTTTGGGAGTCGCCAATGGACAAACAGCTTGTTAGTTACACTTTTTTATGAAAATTTATTAATTTACAACAAATATTCTTGAACTGATTTTTCTTAAGAATACGTTATATCTTTATATTTTAGTTCGATTGATCATATATTTAATTGAATGTAAAATATATTTTATTATCTCGTATCAGTCAGTATCAACATTATAATCTAAATACTGAAACATTAAGGACGAGGTCCCATAGGTGAGCGTTAGCATACAAAAACGTGTGAGCGTAAATGCAAAAAAGTATTTAAAAGGTCATGCGTTTTCATATGCTTACACTCGTATTATTAGAAAATTTACCTTAATTGTAAATTTAAGTAACATGGTTTTGTATTATGTACCTGCCCAGAGGTTTGACTATACGTAAGAAATGTTTTTAGTTCAAATTGAAAATTATTTATGTAGTTTCGCTTCTAATAAACGACAGCTACATCGACAAAGTGAACATAAGTGAAAAAAAGCTCGAAAAATGCTCGCGTGCGTATACGACGACACGCTGAGCGACATCGACGATAATTATTATGATAATAAGTTTCCATGACAATTCGTCTAACGAAAATTCGTCCAAGACAATTAGTTCAACTGACAATTCGTCCAACGGACAATTCATCAAACGGACAATTCGTCCAACGACAACTGGTCCAAAAATGTATATAAAATTGATTATTATTAATTTTATATAACGCGCCTTTGCCTATAATGCCTTTATGTAACGCGCTTGTGCAATCTTCAGATTTTTTTCAGTTCTGATAACTGAAGTTCTACTATAGTCGTATCAATTACACAAGAATACATAAATACCCTTCAAACTAAATCACTTGATCGATATAATATAATCGATTTTTTTTCAATATCAATGCAACATGCTTAAGATAAAACTCAAATCAATAATTTCAGCTGATTATAATTATTTTTTGTAATTACAAAAATACCTATATGCGCATATCATAAATTTATTTTATATTCAATGAATTCATGTTTTATTTTTTATTCACGCAATATTATAAAATTGAATATTTGATATTTTTAAAGGGTCGAATATTATTTCGAATTGTTATCTCTATTTTAACCGAATGTCGTTTTTTTTTTAACTTTATTTTTATCTAATCTAACCAAAGCTAATACTTTAAGCTATCAGACATGTAAAAACATACAGAGTGATACACAAATATACTCACCCTTTTAAATTGACAAAATGCATTTCAAAAATTATTCGAATTTAGAAAGTTGAAAAAAATTCAATAAATATATTTTTAATTATTATAAAACGTATAGCCTAAATAATTGATATAAACACCAGAATAACAAAAAAATGTATGTGAAGATTTTTCAGATCTTCATATAATAAGTAATTTAAAAATTCTTATTTTTCTAGTTCGAAAAAATGTACACATTTTCTCAATTCAGAAAATGGATATTTTTTAACCGACTGTATATGTAACATTATTACTTTGTATGCACTAGGATCGATATCAAATGTTTTTAGGTATCGTTACCTTTATCGAACTGGGGCGTGAACATTTCTGGGAATTCGTCATAATCCTCAGAATACGTATTTGATTTATAGACGAACTTGGATTATCAGAGCGTCGTTTATCTGATGCGACTCAATTCATCTTTTCGCAGAAAATTCATAATATAATATTAATAGCAGTTGAATCATTCAATGCGAGCAAAAAATATATAAACATTCACGAGGTGCTGACAATTTTATTGAAATGGAAAACTATTGCAAACATTGATATCTGTAAAAAGAGTCTCACTAATTGTGAAATATATCAGAATTTTTTTTTCAGGGGAATGTTCCCCTCTGTAGTTTGAAAAAAAAGTATAATGAACGAAACTGCAATGAGTTGTTGATTTCGTGAATTATGAAAGGGTTTATCGATTGTTTGGATGTATTCTTCTCAAACCCTTCCACACGGACCCTTCCATTACGAAAATGAACATTGTTTAAATAAAGCAGTATCTTGAACTTAGCGATGCTTACAATTAGTTTCAGAATTATATCCACATTTCATCACAAACATCTTTTCGATAGAAAATTTCAGTCATAGTTAAGCTTATATTCGAATCTTTTTTTTTGTTCAAATAATTTATGTTGAAGAGACGTCTATATTTCTTTAAATAAAATAGGGGTGATAGTTTTTTTTTTTCAAAGATATTATTTTGAGAGTGACTTTTGGGAGATCTCTCCAAATACTGTTGCAGAGAAGAATTCACCAGATAGCGATAATTACAGTTGAAAAATCTAAAATCTAAATATAAATATAAATCTAAATATAATAGTTGAATTGACAAAATCAACGACAGTCCATCGTCCGAATATGACCGTCGTTTGACGAACTTTTGTCACCCGAAAGTTGCTTCATAAAGCACTAAAGCAAGAGTTAAATTATTTTATTGATAAAAAAATGCCTAATTCAACCTTTTTTTTAAATTGCGTACAGATCGAGTATGTAGCAGTAAAAGTAAATCCAGTGAATGTCAAGCGCTAGAAAGAGGAACCAGTACAGTGACATGTAACCAAGTTTCGGACAGGTATTACTAAAAAAATGTTTGCGATTGTGTTGTGAAGATCCGAATATGACATCCAAATCGTTTCAGTATCAACTGTTTGATAAAAATGGAAGAGAATCAAGCGGACTTTGCAGTGGTAACTGCAGAAGAAGCCATAATGGCCGCCTCTAATAGACCCGACCGTTACGACGTTATCGGCATCATCCGTAACAAGGAAAAAATTTACAGTAAGCAAAAATACACTTAATAATTATTTATTTCCAAAAATTTGTTTTTAATCATTGATAAAATCAGGTAAATACGCTTTCCAATCGGTCGTCCTCGTGAAAAAGTCACACACTGGAGGATTAGAAGGATTGAGAGGAGGAAAACTTTGCCATCCCGGCTATGGAAGATCCAAAGAAAAGCTTTGGTCTGATCATGTCTTGAAGTATTTTGAAAAAAAGGTATTAAAAAATTGATTGTGTAGTTTTTATGTCATCGGTCAAATGTATTTCCAGGTCGTATCTTTCGTATAAATATAATAATATTTACAATGATATGTTCAGGTTACAAGTTCTATTCGCAAGTGCGTTCCAGAATCACAAAGTTCTGCAGAAGACGACACATATGATTTAAGTAGTTTCTTCACAGAAGCTTGTAGACCTGGGCCATGGGTAACAGACCCACTTGAAGATAGGAGACTGAGTATGACATATATAATAATATACATTGTGTAATATTCATTACAATCTTAATTTTTTCAAACAGAGATGAAGTTCCCAGCACTTTGTACACTATGCACATCGAATAACAGCCCCGGTTGTGATGGATACCAATATTTTGAACCGAGAGTTATTCAAGGAGATTCAGTGAACAGTCATTTGTCTGCCATAGAATGTATGGTTTCACAAAAAGGCACAGTAGCCTATGTCGCTTACCAACACGTCGTTGATTATTTCAGGGTAAATTAGATGTGCTTTGATTAAAAATGTGTTGATAAAAATAAAATTATCAATTTCGATTGTTTTTTTAAAGAACAATCAATCTGAAATCAATGACTATTCTTTGCTGTGCGAAGATGGTACCACAGCACCTTTGACTTTTGCGGATGAAGCACCATGCGCATGGATCAATCAACCGTGGGGAGCTGTTTTAGCTAGAAAGTAAAACTTTTGATTTTATCAATTATTTTTATTTTATTGGAAGATTGCTATAAAAATTTTATTTTCAGAGACAAGTCTAAAGATCTCTTCCCAAAAATTCAGCAATGGATGCCACCTGGAAGATCTACCAATTCAGATAAGTGGATTGACAGTTTGGAAGCAATTATGTTAGGTGGCGATGACAGTCTTTATTATCCACCGAATGTGCTTTCTTTGGATGAATATATAATAGGTACTTTGGGCATTTTCACGTAACCACACAAAGTAGCCACAAGAGAAAGGAACTTATAAAGAGAACCCGAATACTAAAATTGATTCCTTTTCAATGGTATCATTATTATAATCATGAAAATAATCCAATTTTCAATTTTTCATTGGAGCTTAATTTTTCTTTCATGTTTCTTATCATTACAATACCTATCCAAAGAGTGAAATTTATTATTTTAGGCTACCTATGATAAAAATTAACAGTTCATCGTATATGAATACCTTAATTATAGGATTATTGAATATCTTTCATTTTATATTAAACAGGTCGACCAGTACCTGCTATCCAAATCGACCGATGCCACAAACCTCTGAAATGGTGCACTGCGAGTAATGAAGAACAAAACAAATGCGCTTGGGTCCAATCTGCTGCTACCACGGTGGGTCTACAGCCTGGAGTGGAGTGTGTTCAAGGAGTATCTTATATTGATTGTTTATCCATGATCCAACAAGAACGAGCTGATTTCGTTGGTATCGACTCCAACTATGGTTTCATCGCTAGGAAGTGAGTGTTGCTTATTAAAAAAATTCAGCTTCTCCATCATAAAACTAATGGAGATAATGAAATTTCAGATACTACAATGTTACAGCAGTTATGTATATGGAAACTTCGAAAACGATATACTCAAAAGTTCTGGCATTAATTAAAGAAACATCAAAGAATAGTATTTCCCATTTCGGAAATTTGAGAGACAAAAATGCTTGTTTCCCAGAATATGGAGGAATTGGTAAAATAAAAACGATTAGCAACAAATTTTTGTTGAAAATAATAAGAATTTTGATATAGAAAATCATCAATTTGATAACAGATTATTAATGCCCTGTTTGAATCCTCATTACGTTTGATCACTTTTAATTACATATAATTGTTTCAAAATCATAACGAGATACTTTTTCCAGGTTGGGTGGCATTTATGAGAGCGGCCCAAGAACGAAGAGTGATCAGTTCGAACGAATGTGACTATGCATGTATGGTGGTGGGCTTCTTCCGTGCATCTTGTGCACCAGGTGCAGCCGATCCAGCCCATCATCCATCTAAAGTGGCCGATATAAAAAAACTGTGTGATGCATGTACTGGATTTTCTCCAAGAAATGGCAATGAACAGGGCATTATTAATCAGGGTATATTCCCAAGCCCACCACAAGGTTTTTGACTTTTTTCTCATTTAAGTGATTTTCCTGATGCGCTATTTCTATCACGGTTTATTTTTTTATGTAGTATGCCCAGCAGATTACACTAATAAATTCTACGGAAATAGGGGTGCATTAAAATGTTTGATCGAAGCAGAATCAAGTGTAGCATTCCTTGAAGGACAAAATTTGAAAGGTAAGAAATTTTTCCCCATTAACCAACACTTATTAAGTTACGTTAAAATATCACACTGTCTACAGAACACGCACAGAATCTTAGCTTAAATCCTGAAAATTTCCGAGTGCTCTGCCGAAATGGAAGTTTGGCATCAAAAACAGGATTTGATGTAGACGATGGTTGTGCTCTTTCGGTTACTATTGATAGTGAAGTTGTTGCAAGAAGGTGTGTTTATACTTCGTATACAGACAAATCGAAAAATTTCCAGTATTAAGTTATTTTTAATATAAATTTTCAGAGGATTCAAAGATGCAATGAGTCTCCAACTTTTCTTACAAGATGTAGATACATGGTTCGGTTATGCCAGTGGTTCGGCCAAATTGCTCAACTTGGAAGTATTTTCACCTTTCAATGGAACAAAAGACCTACTATTTAAGGTTGTATAAATAATTTTCAATAGAAATATCTAGTGAAAAAGCGGAAACGTAATTTTTTTTTTATCACATTGAAGGATTCCACAGTGGGACTGGCTACGGCGAGATCTGACAACCATTTAGTTAATAACTACGTAAGCCTGTTCAAACACACTGAGTCTTGTACAGGAGGAGCTTCAACTTTAATATTTTCAAACATGTTATTGGTTTTACTGCCCATCATTTTAATAAAAATGTTTTAATATTTCATAAAAAAAACATGGTATAATAAAAGTACATGCTCTGTTCATTTTTTAACATCAAAAACCAATAAATAAACTAATGTTTCAGTCACAGTTTTAATTTTTATACTCAGGTTTAAATATAAAAGATATATAGTTAATAAAATTAATTTATTGAGAAAAAATATATATAATTGCGATTGGATCAATAATATTAAAGCATAAGTTATATTTGAGTAAGTATAAGCAAATTGTGTTTCAAATATTAGAAAGATCTTTTGTATATTCAAACGAATATCACATATATATAAATTACTACATTTTGGTAAACCGTCATTTATGACTCCAAATAAAGTAATACTGACAAAAACTGGTGATTAGAAAAATTTTGATCTTATAACCGTTTGATCAAATATGAAAATTGTGTAGTGAATATCAAAATTAAAAACTAGCCCATCATGGGCGGTCGGCCCATTCCTCGTCCCATAGGCATTTGAGGTGGTCCTCCATCGCCAGATTTGGCATTTTTCACAGTCTCGTCTACTGAAAGAATCTGAAAAAAATAATAATAATAATCATAACAAAAACTTTTATGTTTTTCCAGTGTATTTAGTCATACTAATACTTACAAGACAAGCGGCTTCAAATGCAGCTGAAATTACATTTAACCTATTGGCAACTGGTTCTAACACGCAAGACTCCATATTATCGCCGATATCACCTTTTTCAATATTTACTCCGTACCAATTACCATCTATAAATATCGATCAAGATTATGAGAGGTTTTATAAAATTTTTAGTCACTAATAAATAAAACTATACTCACTGTCTGTATGATGTTTCTGTCGCAACTTGTTCAACATATTGATAGAATCAAGTCCAGCATTATCACATAACTGACGAGGAATTATTTCGAATGCACGAGCTGCAGCTGCGATAAGTGCCTGTTGCTTACCAGCAACCAGTCTAGAATGGTCGCGCAAACATTTCGATATTTCCATTTCAATAGCACCTCCACCTGTTACAAAATTCATCAAAACAGATTATATAAAAAATTTCAACAAAAACAAACAAGTATTTAATTAAATAGATTTACCAGCAACTACTGAATCATTTTGAATTGCTCTTCTTACAATCATGATAGCATCGTGAAGAGATCGTTCAGTTTCGTCCAAAAATTGTTTCGACCCTCCGCGAAGGATTAACGTACACGATTTGGCATTTGGACAGCCTGTAATTGTTTAATAAAATCAATCTTCTCTTTCGAAATTGTAACATGATTACTTTTAATCTTAAAATTACCTGTGAAAATATTGAACCTGTCTGCTCCCACTTGGCATTCTTCAAAGTTTTCAGCCCTACCGAGACATTCAGGTCTGAGGTCTCGTGCGCTCGATGCAATAGCACCTCCACATGCTTTTTGTGTTCTTTTCATATCTTCGACAGTTACACGACCAGCGCAGAACATATCCCTAGAATATTCAATGAGATTTTTATTACAAAACTAAGTATGGAGACGAATTGACAATATTTCATTAATATTCTTTACCTGTCAGCGAAAAATTGAGTAGCCACATCTCCAATAGGAAGTTTGCTGAGAACTACCTGAGCACCTGATTCCTGAATAAGTCTCAATTGTTCATAAAGAATATTCCATTCTGCATCTACAATTTTTTGATATTCAGTCACATTTTCAACTCTAATCTAAAAAAAAAATAATTAAATCAACACAAATAAAAAAATATCGAAAGCTTATTTTGAAATTTTTAATACCTCAGCATTATCCCTTTCGGCTTTAAGTTCTAATTCAACGTTCAAAAGCGCTATTTTGCAATTTTTATAATTTTTCGGTTGCATTTCAAAACCGGCATACGAAAACGTTTTTTTGAATGCGACTCCTATAATTCAACAAAAACATTTTTAATCGGCAACGTATAGAAAAAATAATAATGTATTACAAGGAAACTTACCTGCAACCAAAAAGGATTCTTCTAACGCTCCTCCGGGCACTTGTTTGATTCCGATCATATCGAGCGGCATCAATTTATCAAGAGAAAGTACAGCATCGACGGCCATTTTAGAAAAGAATTCAGTCTGTTGACTTACAAGCTTACTGCTGAGAGCAGTCATAGCACATTTGACTAAGACACTCCTAAAAAAAAAGAGATAATGAGTAACGAACAAAAAGCATGAAAAAAAAATTGTTACGAATCCAACAACCTGTCAGTGACGTCCACTTTGACAGCAAGTTGTTTTAGTTTTTCGATAGCTAGACGAGAAGCTAACTGAAGAGCTTTAATTACAACTCGAGGGTGTACTCCGTCTTCGATGAAGGGTCTGAGCTGTTGCAATATTTCTCCTGTGAGAAGCACCACAGTTGTGGTACCGTCTCCAACCTAAAACCGATATTTATATGAAAGCAACCTAGAAAAGAGATTAGTATGAAAGTCATATAAAAAGCGTACTTCAGCATCTTGAGATTTTGCAATATCGACGAGCGTCTTGGCAGCTGGATGAACGATATCTAACATTTGTAAGATGGTGGCACCGTCATTTGAAATTGTGGCATTTCCCTGACTGTTGACGATAAGTTTATCCATGCCTCTGGGTCCCAACGTGGTTCGAACCTGAAAGTGAACAAGTAAAAATTAACACAAAGCAATTATTAATAACAATTATATTATAAGGTTTTTACCGAATCTGCAACATGCTGGCAGGCGTTGATGTTTGATAATAACTGAGGTTTTCCTTGAGAAGTGTCAGTTCCCTCGCGGAGAACTAATATTTGAGGTTGCTAGAGAAAAAGTTATGAAATCAATTTACATATTGATAATGTAGATGCTTTATAAACTTTTTTTTAATTATTTAACATTGAAATAGAAAATAATGATAAATGAGTGCTTAATATCACGGAATTACCACTATAACAAATTTTCTAGAAACATCTGATCTTATATTCGATCGAACACGCCTACCCAGAATTTTAGAGGTTATACAAACGTAGGAACTGTCTAGAAACAATTCGAATTTTTCGATTTCGAAAGAATTAAGGTTCTTAAACGGCCAGTTTTTCTCGTTTACGACAAACAATAACAAATTAAGTTAATGAATAACAGCAATTAAACTTAAAAGTATATGAATTTGTTCAAATAAGAATCGGCTGCGATTTAACTAAAATACTGATGTACGTTATCGAGCCGCGTCAAATATTAAAAAATGAAAAGATGTCGTCGATATGATAATATTTCATCAGTTTCTGAACACCGTGATGATGGGATGTCGAAGATTTCTTACGATTTGCTTACCATTTTTGACAGCGGACGAACAAACCTCGCGATTAACCGGCAACGGCACAACTGTGTGACTCAAAGTTGCCGTACAGGACCACTCGACAAGGTTTTTGCATGAAGAAGTTACTTATTTGATGTGTGCACGTACACCACGTTTGTGATACATAAATACTAATTGTAAATGGATATGACAATATGTAATACAAAATGTGGTGGCCAGAAGCTAACTCACACGAAGCAAACGCGCACGAAGTAAACTCACAGGAAGCAAGCTCACACGAAGCAAGCTCACATGCTTTCGAAAATTTTCGTATCATTTAATCAAACAAGTTTTTGAAATTTTTTTTATCATTAAAACTTCCATGACACGCCCGATACTCACAATCAGTCAAAAGTATGTGTTTGGAAATTATGACACGTGAACGAAAAAAGGTCGCTACCAATGATCAGGGCTGTGAAAAGGATTTTGAGAGTTTACGTAAATGATTTTATCAAAATGATAAGAATGATAATATGTAATGAGCTTGCCTCGTTTGAGCTTGCTTCGTGTGAGCTCGCTTCGTGTGAGCTTGCTTCCTGTGAGTTTACTTCGTGTGCGTTTGCTTCGTGTGAGTTAGCTTCTGGCCACCACAAAATGTACGCAAAATTAGGGGTAAAAGATAAACGAACACGAAAAATTGAACAGTGAAATTCTGTGGTAAATAAATGATCTTATTGTTAAATAAGTATGTAATCGTTGTTTCATGAACAATTGATTAACTCGTTTGTTTGTATCTGTCAGGTATACTTACCTGTCTGTTGATAATATACAGTAATTTTAAACTCGTATGCGGATTGTGTTTAATCTGTTGCTGTGTTCAACTTTCCTTGTGTTCAGAAAATAAAAGTTGCTCGTCGGCGCATCCGTAGCCGAAAGGCAACAAAAAAAGCTTCAAACGCACCGTTTCGCGTCCTCGAACCGATACACGTTCAAATCGGAAATTCACCCCGTTCCCAACGAACGCTATTTTAGCACAAAACAACGTTTAACATTTAACAAACGGCAATAGAACTACCATACACGTAAACATATATAGATATGCATATACACAAAAGCGGGCAACACGGCCGCCTAGCGTATAGCGTATTATGAGTGCGGGCGTTGACGTTTGCGCCGGAATCTCGCAATGGGAGGCCGCCTCGTCTGATGTCGATCGCGCGGACATGGAGAGCCGCAAGAGCGCGAAGCAACGCAAAACGGCCAAGCGGAAGGCCGCCGACCGGGCCTCGGAGGCTCCGGAGGCTCCGGAGGCCCCGCGGGCCCCCGAACTTTCCGAACTTTCCAAAGAGAAGCGGGAAGAGCCCGCGTCCACGTCCGCGCAGGCCTGCCCCGACATCGAGAACGCCCCCATAGAACCTATGTTCGTGTCGGTGAGGGGCTCGCCGGTCGCGCTCACCGACACGGTTATCGTGTACGAGAGCGGAGCCCCCTTTCCGCAGAACCTGGTCGTCGACTCCTCCGGCCGGCTGCTGGTCACCACCGAGGCCGTTTACAATGTCAAGCCGGACGGGCAGCGGTACACGGACGCCGAGGCACAGGTAAAACTGTACCCATCTTCACAATACCACCATACTTTATGTTTGTGACTGCAGTTCATATTGTACGGAATTCCGGGATCGTATGTATGCTTTATTGAAGAGGAGCTCGTCTGCCTGCCCGTTACAGACACTCTGCTCCGTGAGTAGGTTTATCTGGGTACCGGCAACCCTAGGTGAAATCACGAGTTTCACATTTACATTAACTCTACGTTTAACTTTCATAAAGATTGCTAGGATCATGTGTACGGGTATCCCT
Organism: Hydropsyche tenuis; assembly: GCA_009617725.1. Taxonomy (NCBI): domain Eukaryota; kingdom Metazoa; phylum Arthropoda; class Insecta; order Trichoptera; family Hydropsychidae; genus Hydropsyche; species Hydropsyche tenuis. The sequence continues at coordinate 70,122 of VTON01000122.1, read as the reverse complement.
CGTTTGACACGATTTCGTTTTAACACTTTGTCGAAAATAAATTTTATTTGAAATTCTATTATCCTGAGCTATCTAGAGCAGGCTTGTCCAAAATGTCAGTATGCGGGGGCCACTTACAAATTTCAAATCTCAAAATTTCAATTTTTGTAAATTCAAAACGTAATAAGCGTTAAAATATTGGTAAAGTTATTTATTTCCATTATAAAACTATTTCGATGAGTACATTTCGGAATAAATTCTGTTTGTTATGTTTGTTTTTGTGTGAAAAGTGGGGGCCACTTTGGCACCGTAGTGGCCCTTTGGACTAGCCTGATCTAGAGGGATGAAAATTACATTTGCGGTGCATCTATACCACGCTTGTCCAAAGGGCCACCTCGGTGCTAAAGTGGCACCCACTTTTCACACAAAAACAAACATAACAAACAATATGTATTCCGAAATGTACTCATCGAAATAGTTTTATAATGGAAATAAATAACTTTATCAAAGTTTGAATTTACAAAATTGAAATTTTGAAGTTTGAAATTTGTAAGTGGCCCCCCCACACATTGAAATGTTGCACAAGCCTAATCTATTAAAATAAAGACATCTGACGAAAAACAATATGTGCACTTTGTAAAATTTCTGTTTCTCAAAGTTTTCCCTGCAAATCTCATTTTCTGCTAATTTTCAATTCCAAGTGAAACCTAAAGTGATAATGAAAACTTAGATACAATTCTAACTATTTCTACAAAAACTGACATGTATTTCTTTAATTTTTTTATTAAAAAAAAACCCTATCTCCCTCTTTACTATACATTTATATGATTCGTTTTATACAGCGATCTAGTGAAAACTATTTACCGTATTAAACGAGAGACACCCATACCCGTATCGAAGGGAAGCCCACTATTTCGCCTGTTGCAGGCCCCCCCCTACTCTATGAGCCAGCTTCCTGAACCGGCTTAGCTGAGTGCCAAAAATACTAGATGAAACTATAAATGTCATATTTACATTTCAATTTCAAGTAATCGTGAAGGATTGCCTTCTGAATTGCATACGGAATGTCAGGGTAAAAAAAAATTGACAAATAATGTCTTTGCGTGAATTGACCATCTCGCCGAAGGTAGAGAATGCACAAAAGACAGTTTCAAGAAACAATATTGATATCGGGGCATGGAAGATGGTTGGGAAACCTGAAAAAACATGTCTTTTCTTTCATCTTCTACCAAAGAACAGATTGCAGAATATGATCCGGATCCCCGCAGACACAACAAATCATCGTTTACATATATAATACTTGTATGTTTACTTTCTCATTTTGTTTGCAGGTGGAAGAGACAGACCAAGACTGCTTTGAAGTGGACTCAGCAGGTCGCAGGCTACAACCTCAGCAACAGATCGTCCAACAACACCCACAGCAGCAGCAACACCACCACCATCAGCATCAACCCCCACAGCAGATTCACATACAGCACCAGGCGCAGCCGCAAATGATGCAGGGAGATTACGAAATAGTGCAGTTTGTGCAGGCGAATCCGAACGCGACCGTCACCAACACGACCACCGACGCTGGTCAAGAGAATCAAGAGTGAGTTTTCATCCTTCATCCTTCCGTAAACTTTAATATGTTCCTGACGCTTGCTTTTTGTATTTCAGCTCAGACGGAGTGAGCGAATCAAAAGCGTGCTGGCTCAACACCAAATATGACTTTGTCGTCAGAAAACTTCAATTAGATTATGGTAAGGGCTTACCTCACAATTTCTGTTTTGTGAATTGCTCGAGTATGTTTTGATTCACTTTCAATTTTAGACGCCGGAGTAAAATTGCTGCATTCTCCCAAAGGTGTTTTAAAATGTGTATATTTTACTACACCTGCAATGCAGCAAGCGTTCAATGCAGTTCCACAATTCCTTTGCATAGAAACAGGTAATATATTTAAAGCTTAACAATCGAACGAAACATCAAAGTCATTTAATAAGTTTAATTTTTTTTCAGATTTGTGTTTCAGGAGTGCCGTTGTAGGCCTCTCCGTTCAAGTGAAACAAACTGTAACCCTAATACTTGCCGAAGACGGAAACGGCAAGTCTATAATAGTCAGCGTCGGTCAGTAAATTTCACATCATGCATTTTGTCACCAAAATCTAGTTCTATATTGTCAATTTATTCAAAACAGGTATTTCAACGGTCGGCGACAACATTCGATGGCTTCTAGACACATTTAAATCGTGCAATCCGGCATGGAGACAAGTTCGATGCGTCGTTGCCGAACCCGGCCACAACACTGAGGTATGCCGATTACTTAAAAAAAATCTTTTTTTTTTTTTTTAAAGAGCTTTTCGAATGTATAAATTATGTTATAGGCCATCAAGTCGAGCTTTTCTGGAGCTCATGTGTGTTGTAACGCTTGGCAGGCTGCTCGTTGGGCTTCGAGATATGCTGTACCTCCTGCATCTGTGCAAATTTTACGACCATATGTTGAAGCTCTTTTGAAGGGGGAAGAAGTCGATCATGTCAAAGTAAATTTTATTTTCAAATGTCAATTATAATGTTTTTTTTTTTTCGTCAAAATTCTTATTAACATTTACGTACTTCATTCAAGATGCGACGATTAGTCGGCGGGGCAACTTTAAATAGGCTTCCGAGACTTTTAGATAAAGATAATCTCACCAATTATATTCATAATGTAAGTTTTTTTTATGCTTTGTAATATATAAATTTGAACTATTTTAAAATTTAATCAATCTATCAGGGATTAGAAAAGGTTCTCAGAAAATTTGAACCCCTCGAAAACACACCTGGGCTCCAACCTGAAGAATTTGTTACATTTTTTTTCGACGTTGTAAGAATAATGGAAGAAGAAAGACGTACAATTGCTATAAATCGACTACAGGTGATAAATTTTGCACAAAATTTTAATTTTTCATACTGAAATAATTATGAATACGTTAAGAGCGTGTTATTAATTCAATATCTCTTTAAATATTAGATTCATAAATTTAACCGATTCTTTTCTTATAGGAAACAATTAATTTAAAACAATCTCCGACAGATACTCTCACACAATATGCATATTTTTTGATACATCAACAAACTCAGTTAGCACAACAAAGCATAGACCAACAACAGAATAGGTAAATTTAATTTAATTTGATTTTTATAAATATCAAAAAGTGGAGAATGATTCAAGTGAAATATTTTTACAGCAAAGAAACCAACGATTATTTAAGTACTTATGCCACGTCTACTCAGGAATGCCTTTGTCCATTCGGTAGAGTTTTCAGACTTCCATGTCGTCATATTTTAATGTTGACGTCTGAACTGAAAGTGTGTGAAAGATTATTTTCTATATTCACTGATTTGGAACGTAACGATTTATTAATACCTTTTTGCATCTTAGGTGAAATCTCATATACCGTTTGAACTACGTTGGACTGTTTTTCATTGTCTTTTTGGTTGTGAAATGGAAACAACGACAACTATCGATCAAGTGTCGAAACAACAGACTTCAACTAGTGAAGCAAGTTAGTTAAATTTGTCAATTTCTGGATTTTCTTTTCTGGTTACAAGACTAGGTTGTGGTCAATCTATCTACAGCAACTAATTTGCTCGAAAACCATGCACTATAAATTGCTGTGATTGAATGACAAAAACTGAATGTAGAGGGTTGAACAAATGCCGCATGCTTCAGTCAAAAGTCTGAACGTTTGGTCAGGATGGGTTAGATCAGGTTTTTTTCCGTAACATTCATTGAACAAATCTTTTTCATTCGAGCATTCAGATAGAGATAATAGCCATTTGATTTACGTATATAGAATCTGAATAATAAGGACATTTATAAATACATACATGTTTCCAATATCTTTAGTTTGCATACACAAACTCCGACAGTCATTCATTTTCGAGCAATTCTGCTGCTGTAGTCAGATTGACATGTACCTAAAATCGATTACCATAACTTTTAAAACTATTTTAGGTGATTCGGTACAACTAGACCAACAACACATAAAACAGGAATATATCATGACGCAGAGAGAAGGACAGGTTCAGACGATATTGACAATCGTTTAAAATGTACTAATACATTGTATATACGAATGATTTTTTTTAGGTGATATTCTGTACACCTAGCAGCGGGACATTTTCTACTAATGAAAACGTACAATTTATAAAATCAGAACCTACTACTCAACCAGCGTAGCAAATAACATATTGAATTTATCAAATACGCTCATAGATTCTAAACATGTAGTTGTAACCATTTGTAAAAAATAATTATAATATGTTTAATCGTAAGATTTATTTATTGTAATTATATGTGATTGTGTGTTTTGCCGATTGACATTGTAATATTAATTTTGTATTATACTACGCTTAATCTTAGTGAGAGTGTATTGTAATCCAGTCACATCATGTTTTGGTGTCACACATTTAGTCAAAATACGTCTTCTCAAAAAATTATATATTTCAAAACACCATTGTACCTCATTGAATTGCAAAAAAAAAATGCTTTCGAAATTTACAAAGCTTTTTTGTGTAATTTGTTATTATTATTTTATATCAAAGTTGTTTTCCATGCAAATATGATAATTTTTGAAAACCAAATCATATCAGAGTATGTATAAGACCTTAAAAATTTGTTAGATTCTCGTAGCTTTTTCTTTCTTACCTCAAACAATATATTGAATCATTTGTTATACCTAAATGATTTGAGCAATGTTCAGGGAAGTCGATTGAAAACAATTTCAAAGACAAACCTTCTTCATATATGCAAGGCTCAAAACGGGTCGTGCGTCCATTTCAAAAATATGAAATTTTAGTCATCTTACCAGAATGTATTATTGATAGCTGTATTCCTAACCTATCTTAACTGTAATACAAAAATTATCAACAAGTAGAAACATCAAAGAAAAATTATATTGACTGAAATATATGTATAGACAACAAAGTCTTCTTCAATTTATTAATTTGACTAATTTGTAAACTGGTATTGATATTGAATTGGTATTGGTTTAAAAGTACTGCAAAATAAATAAAAAGCAAAACTCTCAATTCAATTTTAAGGGCCCAAATTAAAAAAAAACTGAATTAGTGAGAACTAAAAAATTTCAAATGAAAGAAGTTTTGCAGATTATCGAACATTCCAGTTGGTTAAATTTTCTATTTTGAGTCTTGCATATATACATATATGTATGTATACATAATTTTATTACAAATCTAACTATAAAAATATTTCAACAATTTTTTTATATGAATATCTTGAATTATTTGAGTGAATTTTTCTATCTAATATACATATAATCTATTTTCATAAATTGAACTACAGCTATTATTTTGTTTAGCCATTTTTTATATAAACAAGTAATATTTACAATTCATCTTTTATTATTTACTAATACTTTCATAGATAATCCATTAATTATAATTCCTTATTATCAAAATAATGGATAATTTTGAAAAAAAGCCATAATTTCAAAAGTAGTTTCGATGACAGGTGATAATGTTTAAATAAATTAATAACAAGTTTAGTAGTTGAGAAATTTACTTTTAATGTATTTTATATATTTTAATTGTCGTTTTTCACAATACATATACTTGAATATTAGTTGTTATTAAATGTATATTTAAATATAATAATACTTAATATTTAGAAATTTTGTAAATATGTTAATTAATACATTTTTATAGGTAATTAAATTTCTCATCAAATATGAAATCATTTTACATGTGTGTAATTTCTCAAAATAAATAGACATGTTTAATTTTTGCAAAATCTATTTTTTTTTAACATTGCACAATTGAAAATGAGCCACATATTTGTACCAGTAGCATACTAGATAATATTGAAAACACAACTTTTCAGAATAAAAAATGTATCAAACATTACTTTTGTATTTCATATTACAATTTGATTATTATTGTTTTGAATTTTTCCAATATGAGATGCTTTTAGATATGGCAGAACCTTAAGGCTTTGTACTTATATGACTTTTAAGATGAATAGAATTAAACGAAATCTTTGGGATCATTTTATACATTATCAGCCTTAATTTTTTTATGAATAAAATAGGAAAAAAGTGTACGAGATAATTGAGAATTGGTACAGAACGTCTAAATGAATTTTTAAAAATCATGCGATATTTAAATATATTTTTGCATGCATAGACTAGTTTTTAACAATTCGTAACTTTTGAGACTTGCACTTAAAACGAAAATTCACCGACAATGATATTTAAATATGAAAATTCAGTATATCTACAATATATTACACGTATCAGACATGCACATTTTTAAGTGTTCATAAAATAATATGGGGTACTTTGATAAAAACGAAACATGAATTTGTGATAAAATTGAAACGTGACAGAACACTTAATTTGCACATCTTTGAAATAATAGTTCACGATTTCCAACTAAATATTTCTATAAAAATATCACAATTTCGAAAATATATCATGTCAATTTCATGACTTAGAGAGGGGCAATTTATTCCAAATGCCGTGGATACGTGACGTTTCATCGAAAAGACTTCGAACTAATATGACCTGAAATAGAAGATTCAAATTATCGTTAAAAGTATAAACGATCATTCATATTCCAAATCGAGTAGCATACCTGAAGTATACCGATCGTTAATACAGCCGCTGCATTAGAAGCTGAATAGATCGTCACCCTGGAAAGGCTGCGAGCGGCTGCGTGATCGTCTCGTGACGATCTCGCAGCTACCGCTTCCTGCAAACGACGCACTTTCATTAAATGATTTGCTACTCTTTCTGCTACATCGGTTAAATCTTCTCCGAAGCCATCGGGGGTAGAATCATTTTCGTCTGCCGTTTTATCACTATTTTCATCACTATCATCGTCGTCGATTAATATATCAAAATATACCTAAAATGTAACCATTTACATGAAATTCAGATCAAATGCTAGAATTAATAATGAATAAACAACGTACTGTCTTAGAACTGATTGTACTATGTGTGTTGTCAAAACAGAAACGGTAATCACCAGTAACGGGAGCCTCCGTTCTTGCAATACCTGACTGTCTACGGCCTAATGCAACTAGTACACGATTTTCTGGTCCCGACAGTAGGAATCCAACATCTAAAGATCCTCTAGTCCCGTCTATCACCTATAATTAGTTTTAAGTTAGCAATGTTTATGTGTATTGAGAAATTATGAGTTTGTTACCTGAAATTCTACATCAATCACTTGACCTTTGGTGGCTTGTTGATAAAAGCAATCTGATTTGCCTGGATCTATGTTTATTGTTAAATCTCGTTCAAATCCCAATGATAAATTCAAAAATATCGCGAAGATCAAAACGATCTGAAATCGATTAGTGTTTACGTTATTTTTTTTTACATTTTTAATAATAACGAGTTTAATTTACTTACCGACTTCGAAAAGTCCATATCTCGGACTGAATTCAAAGAAATACGAAAGTGTCACTTCATCGGTGAACGTTATATGCTGGCTTATACTATACTCATACGATGTATTTATAGCAGTGGTTCTCAAACTTTATGTTACTATACCTCCCTTAACCTTCCTTGTACGGAGCATAAAAAAACAGACGTTCGTCCGAAGCTGGGTATTTTAATACCCCATTATATTTTCCATAATAACGCATTATTTAAAATAAAAAGATGCGTATATTTGTATCTTAATCATTATTATATGTTCAAACATGGCATATTTGTCATTTTAGGGTATTTTAATGATAAAATGCTCTAAAATGACGGTCATTATTGACGGAGATGAGCTCCGCCGTACTAAATGAGCGACACCATTATACTGGGCCGAATATTGGTACCCATAAATAATTATTTATTATCATTCTATGAGAATGTGGTTGATATTTGCGTAAATGACGCTGGCGCGCATGATTCTAGCGAACAACGATGCTAACGCACACGATACTATCGCAAGTGGACATTAACACACACCAACGCCTGCGCACACGAACACTGATTGTGAAGCACATTTTCAACAACTCGCATAAATAAAACCATTTCTATATTAGGTGGCGAGCGGAATGCAGGAAATTTTTCCAGGAGTATATGAGATGAACGGAGGTAACGCATTCGAAAATATTAATTGATTTTTTCATCAATCAATCAATATAAAATGAGATTTTACTAGACAGCGGGACGATTGCAGGAAATTCTATCGGAAGCGCAGGAGACGAACGAGGTAAATTTAATCAGCTCGTTTTTTTCCGATTTATGAATGGAAGGATTTTTATTATTTTTTGAATTGATTATGAATGAAGGTGTGCATCGATGAAATCGTAACTCGCAAACATAATATAATTAATTTTTGAATTTAATTAGGCGGCGGGCGAATTGCGGGAATTGTTCCCGGGAGTATATGAGATGAACGGAGGTGACGTGTCCGAAAATTTATATTGATTTTTTTCATCTATCGGATCAATATAAAATGAGATTTTTACTAGGTAGCCGTCCGATTGCGGATTTGTAAACGGAACGCAGGAGACGAACGAGGTAAATTTAATCAGCTCGTTTTTTTCCGATTTATGAATGCAAGGATTTTATTATTTTTTGAATTGATTATGAATGAAGGTGTGCATCGATGAAATCGTAACTCGCAAACATAATATAATTAATTTTTGAATTTAATTAGGCGGCGGGCGAATTGCAGGGGAGTAATTTTATAATGATTTTTTCATCTATCGGATCAATATAAAATGAGATGAACTGGGTAGCCGTCCGATTGCGGTTTGTAAACGGAACGAATATTTAATCAGCTCGTTTTTTTTCCGATTTATGAATGCAAGGATTTTTTTATTTTTTTGAATTGATTTTTGAATGAAGGTGTGCATCTATCTATCGATCAATATAAAATGAGATTTTTAATTAGGCGGCTAGGTATGAACCGTCCGATTTTCTATTGCTTTTTTCATCTATCTATCGGATTTTGCGGATTTGTAAACGGAACGCAGGAGACGAACGAGGTAAATTTAATCAGCTCGTTTTTTTCCGATTTATGAATGCAAGGATTTTTATTATTTTTTTGAATTGATTATGAATGAAGGTGTGCATCGATGAAATCGTAACTCGTAAAAATAATATAATTAATTTTTGAATTTAATTAGGCGGCGGGCGAATTGCGGGACATTTTCTTATGAGTACATGAGATGAACGGTACATCGATTTTTTTCGATCCTTCGATCGAAATAAATCGATGTCAACATATAAGTATTAAGTTATCTTCAAAGTGCTTAATATTTCATTAAAAACGTTTTGTGTATTAACTGAACTAACCTGACTCGATACATAGTTTTCATTACAGCCAATGCTAAATAGTTCATTTCGCATCTATCTACATCTATCTATATCTATCTATCTATCTATCTATCTATCTATCTATCTATATATCTATCTATTACTATTATAAAACTGAAAGTCCGTCTGTCTGAGACGCTTTTTTTTTAATTAAAGTTTGTCCTTTATAGAAACTGAGACGAAACCACCTAGAACGTTGAAACTTTCTCAAATACCTTAAAAATAATCCTTTAGTGACTGGCGTACTTTAGAATCTCGAAAAGGCCGAATTAAATTACGCAAAAAAATTAATTAATTGAAAATTTTTTTAGGCGCCTTTTGATTTTTTTCAGGTTTTTTCACAGTGGGGGGTTATTTTAGGGGGCGGTTTATCTTGCTATGGATCCCTGTGTGACGATCTATTTCAAATTTCGGACGGGGTGCGGTATTTATTGAAATATATGAAATTGAATGCGTAAAAAAAACTCGAAATTTACGATTTTTTTGGACGCCATATCTTGATTTTCCATTGAGTCGCTGTCATTTCATTTCAAGGAAGACATTCAAGTGTTTCAATATGCCAAAACCGTATCTATTGTACATATTAATAAGTCATCGAATCCCTTATCAATAGTTTTTTTTTTTACATAAATTTATCGATTTACCGAATCATACGAATGTCAAACTGTGTAGTTGATTTTTTTTTTAATTTATTTTTTTCAATTTTTTTTCAAACTTTTTTTTTTAAAGTTTTAATGATTTTTTTATTACCATATTTAAGCGTCATGTCAATGTCAAACTGTGGGTTGATTTTTTTTTATTAATTTTTTTCAATTTTTTTAAACTTTTTTTTTATGAAGTTTGAATGATTTTTTTTTTTATTTCTATAATTTAAGCGTGCGGTTCTCAAACTTTTTTATAAAGTTTTAATGATTTTTTTTTATTTCTATATTTTCGCAATACGAAGTCAAATATCGATTTCTTTTCAGATTTCGATTTAATAAATGATATTAAAATAATAAATATTTTCACGATAAGTTTTTTTTTTCGATAAATAATTTTTTTAAATTTTAAATAGATATTTATTTCTACAATAGATATTTAATCAGTAGATTTGGGTGTGTAGCCAGGGCGAGCCGATTCGCCCGAAGGGCTTACCCACTAGCGTTAAGGTATCATATAAAATCGTGCAATCCTCAAACTTTTTATAAAGTTATAATGATTTTTTTTCATTTCTATATTTTTTTCGATAAATAATTTTTTTAAATTTTAAATAGATATTTATTTCTACAATAGATATTTAATTAGTGGATTTGGGTGTGTAGCCAGGGCGAGCCGGTTCGCCCGAAGGGCTTACCCACTAGCGTTAAGGTATCATATAAAATCGTGCAATCCTCAAACTTTTTATAAAGTTATAATGATTTTTTTTCATTTCTATATTTAAGCGTGCGGTTCTCAAACTTTTTTATAAATTTTTATAATTTTTTTTTTAGATTTCGTTTCAATAAATGATAATAAAATAATGAATGTTTTCAAAATACGTTTTTTTTTCGATAAATCATTTTTTTTCAAATTTTAAATCGATATTAATTTCTACAACTCAATATTAGTGGGTGTGGAGGTAGCCAGGGGCTAAGGTCCTAAGTGAGGACTGGCGCAGCCAGTCCGAATACGCTAGTACTATTATAAAAACTGAAAGTCCCCTGTCTGTCTGAGACGCTTTTTTTTTTTTTTTTAATTAAAGTTTGTCCTTTATAGAAACTGAGACGAAACCACCTAGAACGTCGAAACCTTCTCAAATACCTTAAAAAAAATAATCCTTTAGTGACTGGCGTACTTTAGAATCTCGAAAAGGCCGAATTAAATTACGCAAAAAAATTAATTAATTGAAAATTTTTTTCGGAAATTAGTAGGCGCCCCTTTGAATTTTTTTTTTCCGATATTTTTTTTCACTATTGGGGTTATTTCAATGGCGGAATAACTTGCTATGGATCCCTAAAAGACGATCTATTTCGTATTTCGACGGGAATGCGATATTCATCGAAATATTTGAGATCCAATGAAATGAAATACGCGAAAATTCGTTTTGTACGCCAAAAACGGTCTTTCGGCCAAATCTGCCAAATAAGGCCCGACGCCATTTAATTTTGTTCAAATATAAATTAGTATGGAAAAATATGTTGAGCGAAAAACGTATCTATCGACATATAAATAAGTCATAGAATCCTAACCAATAATTTTTTCACATTAATTTATCGCGTCGATTTATCGATTTACCGAATCATACGAATGTCAAACTGTGTAGTTGATTTTTTTTATTTATTTTTTTTCAATTTTTTTCAAACTTTTTTTATAAAGTTTTAATGATTTTTTTTTTCAATATTACTATATTTAAGCGTGCGGTTCTCAAACTTTTTTATAAAGTTTTAATGATTTTTTTTTATTTCAATATTTTCGCAATACGAAGTCAAATATCGATTTCTTTTTAGATTTCGATTAAATAAATAATAAATATTTTCAAATAACGTTTTTTTTCGATAAATAATTTTTTTTCGTTTTAACAAAAGCCTGCGATCCTCAAACTTTTTTTATGAAGTTTAGTGGATTTGGGTGTGTAGCCAGGGCGAGCCGGTACGCCCGAAGGGCTTACCCACTAGCGTTGAGGTATAATATAAAATCGTGCAATCCTCAAACTTTTTATAAAGTTATAATGACTTTTTTTTCATTTCTATATTTAAGCGTGCGGTTCTCAAACTTTTTTATAAATTTTTATAATTTTTTTTTAGATTTCGTTTCAATTAATGATAATAAAATGATAAATGTTTTCAAAATACGTTTTTTTCGATAAATCATTTTTTTCAAATTTTAAATCGATATTAATTTCTACAACTCAATATTAGTGGGTGTGGAGTGTAGCCAGGGGCGCCAAGGTCCTAGCGTGAGGACTGGCGCAGCCAGTCCGAATACGCTAGTATTATATAAAGTCACGCTCGATAGAAATAGTTGTATTGCTTTATTAAAATGATATTTCCATAAAATTTTTTGCACCCCTTTACAACAGTTCGCGCCTCCCAGTTTGAAAACTGCTGGTGTATAAGCAATCATAATTATTCAATATCCGGCACCAAAACGTAAGAAAACAGAGCACTTTGATTTGTATTACAATTTGTTTAAATCGAAAAAATATGCTCAAGACACATTTTTCGGTATAAGAAATAACTACAGAATAAAAATACTAGCCGTAGTTATCGCTTTTAAGACCACAAGAGTACTGTCAAGCGACTGACGGGTCCACGTGCTTAATCAAAACGTACCACGATGAAGGGAAAAAAAGGCTCCAACAAAATTTCTGGTCGCAATAAAAATTCATGGAGACGCGTAGACGTAACAGACCTCGAAGATTATATTGACGATAAACTTTTACAAGAGCGACTTGGGTAAACGTTCAATTTATGTTTTTGTTCTTATTACTTACGTTTACCATATATACTGGTTTATCAATACAGTACGATTTTTAGGTTCTCTGTCCTGGTCAGTCGTGAGACGAAACCGATACTTTTTTACTTATACTTTTTTTTAATACTGTGAAATCTAAAATGGTTAATTCAATAAAATAATCGACATTTCTGTGTTATCGATACATGTGCTTGTGGTCCTTTTTGTATTAGATGCAAATTGGTTATTTGTAGGGCTGCCAACAGGTCTTTTTTTTACAGAGAACATGTTCTCTTTTTTAACATAATTCTTTTGTTCTCTCTCTTTTGCAATATACCCAGAATGTTCTCTTTATTCAATTCCAAGAATTTCTTCTTTTTCAAATCCAATTTTGACAATAATTTTATGCAGTTTGTACTTTCGGCGTTGAAACTAGAATAAATGATTATTACCCTTCCCCCCATGAATTTCCACACACATATATATTTTATATAATGTGATTTGCTGAAACTAGAATAAATTATTACTACCCCCCCCATGGATTTAACCAGCACAATTATAAAGAAAATTATTAAAAATAAACATTTTTTTTAAATGTTCTCTTTTTTTGACCATAACAGTTGGCAACCTTAGTTGTTTGTATTTATTATTTACCTTTTTGGATATTATTTTAAAATCTATAAAATACGTTTACTTTATTTTAAGTAATCAGTTTTGTTTTTAGAAAATGACAGTCATTTTATCTTATGTTCATGTTTCAATTTCAGTACAGATTTTGAGAGTAAGCCAGATGATGAATTATTCGTCGTCGACACAAAGCCTTTAGATGAACGTACCGACAAGCGAAAAAACAAAGGCCGTCTAACAAAATTACAACGCAGAAGCTTATTATTGAAAGAAGAACCCTCTTGTTTCCGGGCACTCGTAAATGAGTCTAAAGTTCCCGATCCTAGTGGCAAACGAAATCACACCAAACCGGTAACTCTGAGTCGGAGAACTATTGAAAAGAAAATTAAATCGGGTATTGTACAAAAAAAGCTCGATCATGCAAGGTTTAATAGGGAATTACACCGACAGAAAGTGCAAGAATCTAAAGAGTCACGTTTCGAGTTCCAAAAAGATCTTTGGAACGAAGAAGGCTAGTTAACAATATTATTTGTTCAAATATGGTCAAGTCACCATCTTGTAATTGTTATTTTTTCAGATTTGCAAACGAAAACTGCAAAAGAACCTTTCACAGAATGGCTCAGCAAGAATTCTTTAATATGCAATAATTTAAAATTGAGAAATAAAATTATATCGCGTAAAAAAATAACCATTCCATCAGTTTCGCTCCCTCACGAAGGCACTAGTTACAACCCGACGTATAAGGTTTGTAAATATATATATGCTCAAAAATGAGAGTGAAATAAAAACATGTATTTAAGATAGGCTCATTGTGATAATCATTACAATTTTATAGGCTCATCAAGAACTGTTAAAAAATGTAGTAGACGATGAACTTAAGGTTATTAAGGAAGAAAAACATATTGAGAGAGTCACTTCGCAAATGTTTCGAAGAGTTACTCGTCGCGAATTGGAAGTAAGCAAATTTAATTTAAAGCATTTACTTGAATGTATCGATATGAATAGAATACTTATAAACTCTGATTAATCTTGGTTTTCAGAAAGAGCATATGGAACAGCTTATGGAGGGTTTGAATGAAAAAGTCAGTGACACAGAAAATAATGATGAGGGAGGAGAATACATAAGTATAAATCCACCAGTGAAGAATAAAAAGAAAGACTTGAAAACGAGAAGACACATAAAAGAACATAAATCAGAAAAGGCTAAGGCTAAACAAGAAGCGATAGAAAAAAAGAAAATAGCCGATATTTATAAGTATTAATTTTAAGTGTTTTCATTCATAATATTATATTTTGAGGTGCCATCTACATAGATAATTTTCACAGGTTGAGGTTCATTAAAAATGATGTAACAGAAAGAGAAACTTCGTTAAAAACCAAGAAGCTTACTCGTATGGCAAAAAAAGCAAACACAATCAAATTGCCGCAAATATCTTCAAAACCTTTCAAAGAACCCCCACTCATATTCCAATCGTCTGAAGATTTGAGTGGCAATTTAAGAAATTTGAAGCCCCAAGGTAAATTTACGTTAAAATCATTTTGTAAAACATATATTATCATCGGTGTTATGTGCGCTTCGATAAACAAACAAAAATTTTGTGAAAAATAGACAATAATATATTTTGCTTGATTCTCAGGTGGTGGTCTTTCAGAACATTTTGTATCATTGCAAAGACGAGGTATTGCATCAGTTTCGACATCAATAACTCGTAAGAAGGCAGCAACGAAAAGATATAAGTTATCTTCACATCGTTTACCATGGGAACAAATAGAAAGACCTGTGAAATCTTCGAAACAAAAAATGGAACTATGAAATGTTGTCTATTAAAATATTGAAATATTACTGACCTTTTTTATTCTATCCTATTACTATCTGCTTGATTTAGTTTTGTCCTAATATTATATTATTAAATTTTAGGTACTTTATTAGTGAGCTAATTATTTTTCATTGTCATTAAAAAAGATTATTGATACAATAACAATTTATGACTGGAGAAATTGTTTCAATTGTTTTTTTACTTTTTTAAAATATTATCATCAAAGTAATGCAGGACAAGGTTTATATTTTATATAACTCGTTTGAGCTGGCCTTTTGGGCCCATCCCCCACGCTCAGGCTCACTAATATCGAGATCTAGAAATAAATATAATTTAACCTCCTCAGTCCCTTTGTACATTACAGTAATACACATAGACTCTGTTACCTTTTTTTTAAAGCTAATTTAGATTTGTTTTCATTGGGACTCTGTAAATTATAGTGCACACTTAATGCTTAGCATGCATTCATACAATTTCAATTCAACAAATTAAATTAATTAAATCGAAAATATAGCGCTCTGTAAAAATTTACTTTAGTTCAACTCATGCTTCTGGGAAAATTTCCTGCAATTAGCCCGCTACCTAATAAAATTTTATTTTTATTTCCAATATATTTTACAAAATAGTATGTATGTTTTCATGTACAAAATACGAAAACGGCATCAACAAGTACAAGAGTCAAAATATGTATTGCATTTATACATCTGTCCAAGCGAATATAGGAATTAAAAAAAAAAAAAATACTTTATACAAGGAGGGCTGCAGCCCCGCAGCACTATGGGATGAGCCGCTACTGATAATGACACATAAATTTAGTGATGGTCTGTTCATTCAATATAGCTGGATTGTTAACTGATCTAAAATAAATCGATATTTTATTAAATATCAAGCCTAGATTATTGAATATAATAAAAACAAATAAGTTATTGGACATGTTTATTATATAAAATATGTAATGTCAAAGAAAAGAATCTTATAATTGGAATTAAATAACTTAGCCATCACGTGCAAATAATACATAATTGTAGATAATATTTAGAATTAATTCCATATGGAGGTGGAACTCGATAAACGGGAGTTTTAAACATTATCGATGTATTTTCTTCAAGTATCTAGGAACATGTACTTATAAACGTCAAAATATTATCATCATAGGAGCAAAAAGTTTATTATTGATAATCTAAAAAAGAATTGAATTAATTTTGAAAATGTTTATTAAACTTTCAAAATTGAATATAAGAAAATTAGTTTTCACAGTAGACAAACACTATACAGCAAAAAATATAAGATTTATAGGTACAATTTTATACAGTTCTAAAATAAAGGTATGACAAATCATTTTTGTTTTTTAAATAAGTTTATTATTTATTGTGCTCTGTTGAGAATAGATTTCATCAAATTCGACAAATGCGCACTAATTCCAATACTCGTATTTTAATGTTTTTAGTAAGAGTGGCCTAAAGAAATTTGAATTTGTACAATAATCAATGAGAGTGATTTTCATATTCAAATCAAAGAACAAAAACATTTTAGCTTTTGATTATGAAACATTATCAATTTATATTTTTATATAATAAACAGGTTGAAAAAGTAACAGGAAAATTTTAGCAAAGTGAAAATTAATCTTAAACTTCTATTATTATTATTATTATAATATATATATATATTCATATATTTTACACATATATTGCTTCTGAGATATAAATTTCTAGCAACAATAAACAATCCGAATTTTAATTCTATTTTTTTACACACATTACTTTTAAAATATCCCTTGTTTTGTAAATATTAAAATTGAGGTTACAAGGATGTGTACTTACAAATGACACCAAACACGCATTAAAGACGCACACACGCATACATAATGCAGCACAATTTTCGCAAGCACTATGAACATAGCGGAGCACGGTCGATAATTATGAAAAAAATAAAAATCCAATAATTTAAAAACATTATTTATTTAAAATAATAATAATAATAATAATTAAAGCCCAGGAATAAAATAAAAAATCTCTCATACTAATACATTGATATGCAATAATATATCACCTTGATAAATAATAAAAAGGCATGCGATAATAAAAACATAACATCCATGTAATTTGGTTGTTTTCCATTGTCGTGAGATTCGTACGTAAACGTATGGAAAGGTAACTTGCTTCTTTTCAGTTTCGAAAGAATGACATGAATGTATTTCATTGATTATGCTCGGAATTTTTCTCCAAAAGGAATATTATTATTTAAAAAGCAACTTATAGCATATTAGCATACATAAACACACATGTGTGTGTTTGTTTGTATCATTTTGTGGCACAATGAAACGAGGTTAAACAATATTTGGTTAAAGAAGTATATTAACAATTAAGATATGTGTCTCGATATATATATTTTTAAGATTAAAAGATAAACTCAAAGTTAGGGAAAGAACCGCAAAACATACTTTAATATTATGCATTTTATTATGATTAATACAGGTATCCTTATGCACGCTCATTTAATAAAATATTACGTTGAAATAAATAACTTAACATATCGAAAGATTTGGTCGTAAGTCCATTTTTTATTGCATTTCAATTTTATAAACGTTTTGAAATGTTTTAATCGTTAACGAAAAAGTAGAATAATACCCTACAAGTAATACTAAACATTTAAAATATGTAACGGAATACTTTTACAGTAAATTTACATTTATGTATATGAATATTACTAACTAGCATAATATACAAGTATGATTGTGACTAATCGCCGAAGAGGAAGGTAAACATTGTCAAAATGGAAGACATGAAAAAAAAGTGAAACACGCACAAAACTCCCTCATACCGAAAACAAAAAGATAACGCTAGTCGTAAAATGAAAATAATGATGCGAATAAATAACGATTTAAAGCTAATTACAATAAGGTAAACAATACTACAGAAAAAATGCAACAAAATTCCCTAAAACATTGTTACTTTTATTCAGAAAAATTAAGTAAGATAATTTAAAAAGGAAAAATCACAAAGTTAATCGATTAAACAAGGTTATATAGGAGATCTTTGATATAAATTAAAACAATGTCTTACATTGCCGCAAAGCAATTATAGTACACAAAGAGAATACACTTTTGTAGAATGATAAAATTAACATAATGTAAAAAAAAAAAATCAAAATTATGCATACTTTCAACCAATTGAATAATAAGCAAAAACGTTATCGTATTTGAGAGGACACTATTTATTATACAAAATGAAATTGCACATAAAAAAATATATACGTATATATAATCATCGTTTAAAAGAAAATTAATGGAATGATATTCATAGAAAGAAAAACAGCTTCCGCCAAAAGAATTAATCAATGTATGATATATTGCTAAACAAAATTATAATATCACATATATTCAAAAAAATCTGATCATGCTTCAGTTCATGTTACAAAAATGACAAAGATTTGTGCCAAATACATTCACGTGTGTAAAAATGACAAAAAAAAATAATAACAATTCTAGAAATAATATTAATGATTTAAATGGACGGCTAGTTTTTTTGTGATATAAAAATATAGAAAAAAATCATTATTGTATTGGTATTTAGAAAGCTCGATACATAGAGTAATAAATATGTAATGTTAAAAATAAAAACTGCGAGAAATATAAAGTGATAATTAAAAAGTCGAATACACGTACAATCTATGCGTAAAAAAGGCTTACACACCGACACGTTGCAAACTACATTTTTTCTCCGTTATCATACCGTTGATTGCTAGATGAAAACTACATAACGATTTGAATAAATTCAAAGGTGAAATCCTAGATATTTTTGAGCGATAAAATTACTCGATAATTTTAGGTGAGATTGCCGCTTTTTGGTATCTTAATTTTTCATAAAAAAAGTACACCTAATGGTAATATACAGTGGAATTGAATACGGCAACAGATAAGATTTCATGAGCTGAAATCAACCAAAGTTTAGTAGATATTCTATAATTGTAACCTCAAGATATAGTTTTATTTACGAATTAGAAGAGTGGCACAGAATAATCAATCGTTAACATTTATTTGCTAGGCCTCTAAACGTGAACGTTGAATCAATATTGAGAAACAATATCATCATCAAAATCATAAATACACGCATAGTGCAATCACATCGTACTTAATTCTTTATCTATTCTATAAAACGTTAATATATATGAAAAATTTTGAACTTTGTTGATGTAAATGTGGAAATTAGCAGAATTGATTACAAAAATACAAAACCTTTCTCAGGTAAATAAAAGCACAAAAACATCATAAAGCAATGTTACATTCAAATTTGTTATTCATTAGCAAAATAACAGTTAAAAATATTTGATTGCACTATACTTAATCGAGTATGCACAAGAATGCACGTATATACATATTAATTATTAAATTTTACAATATAACAACAAACATACTTAAAACTAACAGCTGGAATAAGTCTTTTAACTTGATAATTTGATTTTTCGAACAATTGCAAAAATATTTTTTTTTTAACATAGAACAATAAGAACGCAAATTAAAGTACACATTTTTAATATTAATCGAAGGACACCAAATTCGAACTGACCTAAAATTTTCAAAACGAAAAACACAAAAAAAAATCAAATGATAACCGGGGTTTATCAATGTGATAAAAATAAATTCATTGTAAAAGTACAAGAATAATAAAATATGACAATGAAAATTCAACAACACATTTATTATTGGTCAAATACAATACTGCAAAATTTTGAAATTACTTATATATAATATAATACATATAAGTATGTAACTGTAGTCCGGACGCAGTTATTGTGATTTGATTACGTATGGCACAACAGATTAAAAAAAATGTTAATACAATACGAAATACGCTAACTCAATACATATTCACTAGTTATTTGTGGTACGAGATTGCATTGAGGTCAATATCACTGAACGTTGCATATTTCATTAAATTGTTTTAAACACAAACAGATACTTTTCAATAATTATTGGGCATTTATATAATTATACACAAGTTGCAATCAAACTATTTAGCAATTTTTACAAAATTCCAATAAATAACCCCACCACAAAACTAGTTTTTGTTAATTAATAAGAGATATTGCATGTAAATCCTAAATTATCAACGAATAATACAAGTGTGTGTATGAGCAGCATAAGCACACAAACACTAATATTTGCAACCAAATTTATGCATACATATGTACACACATGCACAAATACACATGTCTATATCCAAATTTACAATTGTATTATATTCACCTGTGTATTTATGCAATTATAAATCTAATTTCATTATTAAAACTATAATAATCACGAGAATGTTCAACACTTGATGAATGCAAACATGCGCACATACAACCACATACAAACACACAATTATTGGCAGTTTTGTAGGTTTCCGCTTCTAACGAATCATTTTACTTGACTGGACAATACATTTCGTGAAAAAGAAATGATTCACTATTCACCACTGGTCGATAAGTATTCAGAAGCGTTTCCTCGACAGATGGGACACGTACGGTTTGCCTGCAAAATTTTCATTATGTTTACACGTTATTCTAACATTCTAACATCAAAAAACGAGATGCGTGTACTTACTCTGAGCCATTTGTCTACGCACTTGGCGTGAAATTCGTGCGAACATGGCAAAACACGCAGAAGTTGTCTAGCTTCCCACTCGCACATACATACCACACACGAACTTTGATCGCCTGTAACAATATCATAATTATCATCATGTTAATCGATAAAAAGTTTGCTGAAATTCAAAACTAACCTTGATGGGTGGATGCATCATATTTGTAACTTGGCAATTGGTCAATTTCTGGTTTGGATAATCCTCTCGGCTTAGCTTCGCCGAGCCTTTCGGCGAGACTTAATAATGCTTCGTAATTTTCAGTTTCTGGCGGTTCAGCTCCGGTAACTTCAGTATTACTGTATGGAGACAGTGGGAACATTGCACTGAAATTTTAAATTGATCATTGATCATATTTGATAATCGGGAAAATATATATTAGATTATTTTTCTTATGAATTAATATATACTTACAGGAAATTCAAGAAAAATCCTGGAGGAGGAAGAGGAAGAGGTGCACCAGCACTCAAGCTTGCATGTAAACTGGATATTCCTATAAAAAAAGAAGTATGATAAATGTTTTATTAATTTTCTAATGACCATAACTCAATGCACATTGATGATCACCAAAAATTACAGGAAAATTATTTGTTACGATTATAAACAATGAACTAGACCAGGTATCAGCAAACTCCGGCCCACGGGCCGGATTCAGCTTTTAAAATTATTTTTAGTTAAATCAGTTTTAATTTTAAATCAGTTTTCTTATTGCACTTTGAGTAGAATTACTCATATAAACATCTTCGAGTTAGCTATCTGGCCCGCCGAACATCAAATTTTTACATTGAAGTTTTGATGTTTTAAAGTTTGCCGACTCCTGAACTAGACTAATCACATCTACCATAACATACGTATACTTGAATATATTACCATGATGGTGTGGATGATGCGGATGGTGATGGTGATGATGCGGATGATGCAAGTGTTGCAAATGCAGCAGAGGAGGTGGCTGGGGACGAGGAGGCGATAACGGCCATCTATTGCGAAGTCTGCGAACAGTACGACGGCCTTCTCCGCCACCTCCATTCCCTCGGCCCTGTAATTAATTAAAAAAAATATTTTCTCACATCTGTATACACAAAATATTCATCATCACAATCCCTTTCATTTAGATTTCTTTTCAAATAATTTTTATCGAGTATTAAAATTTAGTATGTGCAAGAAGAATATGCAAAGTGAGATTCAACTCTACACAGCTGCACATATAAAAAACCGATTGAAAGTAAGTTAAATTTAAATTCACCTCTGGTCCCAATAAAAGAGGAGGAGTCAACTGTGCTGTAGGTAAAAGAGAAGATGGCGAATCGCTACCGCCTCCGGCACCACCGCCAGTTCCTCCGCCAAGACCAATGTTGATATCAGGTCCATCACCTCTCTGAAACAATGAAAAGTTGACGGTCGTATTTTAGCATTCAAATTTTTAAAACATATTGAGTAAAAAACATCATTATTATTCGATAAAAAAAAAACTGAAATTATTTTTTAGACATATGAACATACACATTTCATATATTTAAAGGTGGTTTGCGTTTGTACCTGAGGATGATGAATATAATGATGATGATGTGACGGCGGCGAAGGAAAACCTCGAGGCGCTGGAAAACCACCAGGAGGACCATAACCGCCGAGCGCTAATTGAGCTCCTCCATGCGCGTAAACTCCGTGAACTTGACACGATAGAGGGGGTGCAGGCGTGTACAACGGTTGATATGGCCAAACATCTCTGCGACCCAATGGCACACTAGCAGCGACCTGAAAACCACGCACGTTTATACAATGAAATTCAACGATCGCGTACAATTTCCACAACCAAGAGTTTAATCACCTGATTGATATCTAGCATGAGCGGCTGTGGTGGAGGAGGCGGACTTGGAAGAAAATGTTGTGGAGGATGAGCGTATGGTGACGTTTCAGGACCGGGCCACGGTCTATCAGGTACACGACCACCAAATCTTCCTCCGGCATGACCACCCCCACTTGCTCCTCCGGCTCTTCTTAATGGA
Source organism: Hydropsyche tenuis (assembly GCA_009617725.1). Classification (NCBI taxonomy): domain Eukaryota; kingdom Metazoa; phylum Arthropoda; class Insecta; order Trichoptera; family Hydropsychidae; genus Hydropsyche; species Hydropsyche tenuis. Next base: position 47,353 of record VTON01000122.1, on the reverse strand, counting down.
GGACTAAATTGAAATAAAATTATATGTATCAATAATAAAAATATGTAGAAAAAAATGTACATGTGTCCTTTGCTTAACACGGTAGATAGGTTCTGCTAGATCGCCGTGTAAAATGAAATCGTTTTAAACGAGTCATACAAACGTATGAAAAAGATAGATATTATTAAGAAAGATAGGTATTTTTAGAAAAATTAAAGAAATATACATCAATTTCATGAGCTTTCATTATCGCTTGAAATTGACAATTAATTGAAAACGAAGAGTCATAGGGAATACTTAAAAAAACTAAACGTGTACATATTTTTTTCTAGTGTCTTTTTTTTAATACACAAAAAGTGCACAGACACATCATAAACATAATTTTTAGTAATTTGCATTAAGTAGCTCGGTGAAAAAAGAATTCCATAAAAAAACAATAATTTCTTTTGACAGTTTTGTTTTTCTGTTTAGAAACTGTGTCAAATGAGTAGTGTTAAACGAGGGATACTAGTATATGTATTATTTATACCTAGGTTGCTGTTGGGAGTGATGCTGACTGTGGTGTTGAGGTAACTGATGGTGTAATAAAGACGGAGCGTGCATGAAATGTGGACCACCAGCTGCTCCGTTCCCTCCTCTGTCATTTCCATTGAGTCCGGGACCGCCCCCACCGTTCATTGACACCCCTGACAAAGATTCACCACCTGTTTCGGTTACATTTATTCAATTTTAAATTGTTACAAAATATAGTCTTTCTGTTGCAATATTTTTATAATGTTATTCAGTTTTATAATAATAGTATAAATAGATAGATGGGGAAAAGTTTACTTAATTTATAAATAAATTACCTGATGACATATGTCGGGAGATGCGACGCCTCTTCCGTGATGGACTATCCGTTTTTCTAGGTGTTTGCTGTTCTCTAGACGGACCAGCGGCAGCTGCCAAAGGATTCGTATCCTGCAACTGATCGAAAACGATAAATGAAAACGTTCATATGAAAGATTTATAAATGTTAAAAAAAAAAATTACATGATGATGGTGATGATTAGAAACGACTGTTTCAATACCGCCACTACCCGAAGCCATTTGATCAATGATAGAGTGAGGTCCACTAGCACCGCGTCCATCTATATTTTCAAAAATAATTATGTTAATACTAGAATAATAACTGTTAAAATGGATGCTAAATTTTTAACAACATTCTGAGATTCAAAAGTTAATTTGAAACTTATATAGATTATTTAAAAAATAATAATCATCACCGTTACGACGAGGATGTGAATTGTCGTCACGTAAACAATCATCTCGATGCGAAGGCGTAGGAGGAACGGGTTTTGGATAACCGCCGCCACCGCCACCACCACCGGAGAGATAATTGCCACCGCCACCACCTCCTCCTTCGTTGCGTCCACCGTTTTCACTAAAATCAGAAATTTTGCAACGTCAATACAATCGACAGGGTAAACTATCATGACACAAAACTAATTCAATAAAGGTATCAAACAGAAAATGAAAATATTTTACCTAAAATTCCAGTAGTCCTTGTACCGCGGGTGGCGTCTCGGAGGACGTCCTCCTCCGCCGGTTCTTCCGTAACCTCTGCGCGAACCGTGGCCTCCGCCTCCACAATTCATGACGACGTTTCAGTCGAGCTTCATTTAACTATCGTGTACAAAAAGAAATATCTGCGACAAAATCAAAGTATCGATTATGAAACGGAAGCTTTTCGTAACGATCAGGTGTATGGCAATGGATCGTTTTCGATAAAAAAGTCATCAAAAAGAAGATTTAATGCGTCAAATACGGTTATTGTCAAAAGTCAAAGACTGTCCTGTAGAACGAACCGGTCGCTACAGATTTACAAAATTGAGCGAGAGTAAGTAAGTAAGTAAGATTATACAAAAAGGACTATTTTTAGGATTCGAAGATCTTAATTGTTGTTTCGATTCATTGTTGGGTAGGGGGGTATATGCGATAAGGAAAAATATCAAAATGCTGTATTGCAATATGGCTTCGTCTCATGGAGAAAATTATTTATATACGATGATTTGTTGAAATGCAAACTGGAGAGAACAATGCAGTGTAGTACATGGTTTTGGTGTCCGTTCAATTTTGCAGACGAATAATCAGTAGACGGACGAATTCACTAATTCGACACTTTCCATACTGGGAAACACTATTAGAGAATTTAAAACGTTCTTTTGACAAATAAAAAAAAAAAAAAAAAAGCAAGAGTCAAAATAGAAAAGGTTGACGTTTTTACGTTCACGTCGGACACGTGAAAAGGCCTAAGAATTTTAGAGTAAATAATCACGTTGGAGTACATTTGTGAGGGTGTCGCTTCTTGGAAAAAAGTGCAGCGCAGAGCAGAGGACAAGCGAACGGCATAGAGTACGAGCGATCGCGTGCGTTACGCGACGTACGCACAAGGCCGCAAATGGCGACGTCACACGACGTAAACAAGGCTCGTCAAGCAATGGACGGCCTAGGGGCGAGATGGGCGAGGCAGAGCCACGATCGAGCGACGGGAAGCGGGGGGAGGGGGTGGGGGAGGGTGTGCTCACTTCACTTCACTTCACTTCACTTCACTTCACCTCTGCAGCCGCTGGCTTCCTCTGCGTTTCCCCTTTTCCCTTCTCCCTTCTCCCGTCTCCCCTCTTTCGCCTCTCGCTCTCGTCACCGACGGACCCGACTCACTCGCCCGTTGCCATTGCGCATCACTTTATTTATATTTCCATGCTCAAGCCGTCCGCTCTACGGCCATCGGGTGCGAGAGAGACGCGCGCGCGCTGGCAACACTTTTCGGTTTCGCTTTTCTTTTTCCGCGCTCGTTGCGAAAACTCGCTTCGTTTTGCGGAATTTTGGTGTTCGTCGTCGCGTCACAGGTTCGATCGACGATTTTATTGTAAAACTGACGCACGACGAACGTTTTTTCGATAGAAATTCTAAAAATAATTCGACGGAATTCCCAGACGTTTGTCCGAACGACCCTAGCGCATACGACCCTGGCACGCACCGACATAGCACACACCGATATTAGCACACACCGACATTTCAGTGTGAAAAAAGGTGGTCAGAAGCTAACTCACACGAAGCAAACGCATACGAAGTAAACTCACAGGAAGCGAGCTCACACGAAGCAAGCTTACAGAAAGCAAGCTCACACGAAGCAAGCTCACACGAAGCAAGCTCACATGCTTTCGAAAATTTTCAAATTTTCAAATTTAAGTGAAAAACGTTTAACACAAAACTGAAACCACCAAAATGCGTTTTTGTGTTAAAATAATTTCACGTTAGACGTAATAGTATACGTCCGTAATATTTTGTCAGTACCAAAGTAATATTTCTTGTTAAATGATACGAAACTTTTCGAAAGCATGTGAGCTTGCTTCGTGTGAGCTTGCTTCTTGTGAGTTTACTTCGTGTGCGTTTGCTTCGTGTGCGTTAGCTTCCCCAACCATTTTTTTTACCACAAAATACTTATATTGTTATTTACATTTTCAAAACCTTTTTCACGAATTATTTTCGATTGTCATTGTGCTCAACTCTCGCTGTGTAGGTACGTAGCGATGATGATAAAAAAATCGAATAATTTTTCATTCATTTTTATTGTATGACATTAACACATTGTCACTCGATCCAAAAGTATACATAATTCATGAATTTGAATTGTTGCTGCATGTCTAGGCATTTAACTCATTTATATCAGCACATTGTATCAGTTAAATTTGTCGAAAGGTATCTTCATCGTCGTCACCGTCCCCGATGCGTCTCCGATCGCATACGAATTCAAGCTACAAAGCAAAAGTTTTAACAATTTGTAATGTAAATTTTAAAAAGCGTGAAAAAATAAAACATGTTCACTCACTCTTTGTTGTGGAACTCCAATGTACAGACGCCTGCGTCGCCTTCGTAAGAACCTCGTAACGAAATCGAAACCATTTTTTTATTTTCGACATCGAAAACCTGAAGGTTAACGAAAACTTATCGTCATTATTTTTTTTTCGTCATTTACTATATAAGTACTTATAATATCTCTTTGTTACCTGAATAGGATTCGTTTCGACAAAATCTGATCGTTTCGTCGCCGTTGCTATCACCAACTTTTCGTTCGACGGCACCCATTTCACAGTCGAATATTCAATTTCCGTCGAAATCGCCCGCAACAATGACATCTACAATTCGTCGAATAAATCTTATCAAACAAACGTACATAAAAGAAACAGTAATGAGATGTTATATAAATCACTCGAAGCGTGTCGTATATTCGTATTTCTCGGTCGGCTGCATAAGTCAAGAACGTAAAACGCTTTGTCGGAGAAAATTGCAGTGATAATACACATCCGTCATGCGATTTTAAATTGTCGATCTGAGGATCGAAAGTTGCCACTAAAATATTTATAAATTCAATTATATTAAAAAGAAATTAACGGTGAGTACAAAAAAGATTAATGTTCACAGCCGAGCGGTTTTGCGGTGGAAGTTTTGGACACCAACAATTCCCCAGTTCTGCACCCCACCACAAAAATGTCGTCGTCATTTTTTCTAAACGAATATGCAGAAATAATTAATCATTATATTTTATTATTATTATTATTATTATTATTATTATTATTATTATTATAGAATTTATGAATTAGTTTTACCTTTCGTTATCGAATGTTTTGAAAATTTTATAAAAATCTATACAGGATATATCACAGGGTGCTTTGATTTTTTTATTAATCGTACTCAATTCATAACTGTAATAAATAAAGTCTGATATTCAAAGTTTGCATAGAGTAAAAATAATAATTAAAAATATTAAATTGTATAATACCAAATCATTTTGACCATAGAAAATTGATGTAAATTCACAACCCAAAATATGACTTTGCCATCTGTACCAGCAGAGACTAAAATCTAAAGAATGTTTATATATAAGTATAAAAAAAACTGAATCATGGTAGCGAATTTTTATATTTACTTTTTCCGACATAGATACAGTTTTCGTCAAATATTTACTAATTTGCTCATTATTAAGCCATAACAAACACGTTATCATTTTTCCAGAATGTGAATATGAGTCTGAACATATCAAAGGTTCTCTGTTTGAACCATCATACAAATTAGTTAGATTATATATCAAAATTTCTCCTAAAAATCATGAAAATAATATTCAATATATGCATTTGTCGATATTTTTTAATAAAATTCGATTCATACCTGATACAGTTGCAACTGAAAACAATCCATATTCATTTGAATGAAAAACAACAGCTGTAGAACAGGAAGATATCTTTGATTCATAAATATGCTCGTAGTCTTTCATGTTACCTCTAAAGAAACATAAATGTATTATATATTTTTTTAATTTAATTTAAAATACATATATTTTTCAGAACATACTTTTTCATATAAACATAAATCTGACTATTGTGTTCACACCAGCTGTCGTGGTCAAGATGTCCGGTAGCTATGGCTAACATATATCCTACACAGCTCCAAGACAAATCTCTCACTGGAACCTGAAGATATAAAAATATTGATCAGTTTTCATTTTTATATTTTAAAATAAAATTATTATACGTACATCATTTTTATTTTCGAGATTTCGTTGCGAGGTTGTTGTCAATTCATTTTTATAATTTAAAGTTTTTTTCAAAGAAATGCTATGTTGAATGTGAATTTTAACATCTTCTTCATCATTTTCGGAATCTAGATTATAGCTAAATTTTTTTAAAATTAATGATAAATATTTTTTATTGATTCGTTTTGCGTCATTTTATAAACCAGGGTTCGAACCGTTATTTTTTTTATTCTGGTTTAACAAAAAAAATATCGGTTCAATTTCTGTTCGAAGCTCTGTTTTAAATCATACTTATCGAACGCAGAACTAGATTCGATGAGTTGTAATTCTGATAAAACCATTGGCGTGATATTTTTGAGCCATTTTTCCAAATTTTGTAATTTTTCCGGCGAAAGATTCACAATTTCGATACTTGTCATGCTCGGATCGACTTGTGTCTTAAAAAAAAAAAAAGAAATCACAGAATAATTTTAATGAATAATAATTTTATTGAAACAGAAAACTCAATACGTCAGCATCTTTCAATATTTTCGTCATACTCGTTTGATCCGAAACTGTGATCGGTTCCGTTTGCGAGTTTTTTTCCGTTTCATTCCTGAAAATTTTTTATACGTAATCAATATTCATTATTATATGTTAACAATATTTAAGATAAATCAGGCAAGTTAAGTTGTTTTCGGTGCGAGAAAATTCGATTCACAATGGCTTAGAAAATTTTAAGTATCATCACTAAATTGTTTTAATTGAATTTACTTTTCTTCATTCCAATTGGAATTAAAACCAACCACGTTGCTTTCGTATCGACTGAACATTCTCGATTATTTAGCCAATGCTTCTGCTTTATTGTGGATGACTTTAGTATACACGGTTGCTAAGTTGCGTTGCCATACATGTTTTTTTTTACAACCAAATGCTTTTTTGAAATGCAGGTTTACATAATTAAGTTTATGTTTTATGATTATTTTCCACACCATCACATGATTGTATTTGACTTGACAGTTGAATACACGAGATTGAACACATGATAATTGAACTTAGCGACAGTTGAACATAATGACAATTGAACACAATTAGCAAAATATTTCGCAATTGGTTTTCGAAATACAAAGCTACGAAATTATTAAAATAATTAGTTGGTTGACTTGACTTTCTGCCGTATTTTCAAGCTTTTATTAAGTCGCTGTCTCACCATACGGTGTTAATGCAATCTCTAGTCATTCATAACCAGTCTCAGCTAGTACTGATAAATAATTACAATTGCGCATTGTGTTAGTTGTCTTGAAATTAGAGCTTTGGACCGACCAATTTTTTTTAAGTTGCTCCGCTTCAACATCAAATTGCTCGTTTTACTCACCGTTTAAATAAAATTAATTATTAAAACATTTAATATACAATATACATACAAGTAATATAACTGTATCACTAATGAGTGCAAGAGAATAGTGAAACAAATCAATCAAATCTAATGATTATTAAAAATTAGATGAATATAAGTGGCTAACATTTAGATAAAATCTTATTTTTTTTCAATACATATTTTAATTTAATTTTTTTTTCAATTATAAATTAAAAAAATCGGAGCAGTGGAGGGAGCATTACAAATTTTCGTACTCCGGCTCTGCTCAAGTATTATATAATAAAAACTCTGTGCTCCACCTGCTCCAGCTCCACTCTAAAGCCTTACTTGAAATCACTAATAATTTTCAGTATACAAATCCATGAAAGCAAATATCCATGTTATCTCTTTATCACCATGATGTGGACACATGCTATAGTAAAAAAAAAATTACACATGCATTGGAGAGGCTAATGTCCTGCAATTAAAGCAACATAGGTAGTTCAGGGTTTTTAAACTTTTATTACTCGTGGCCTCTAGTTAATTGAAGTTATTTAAGAAATTATTCGAATAATTGAATAGTTTTCACCAATTTTCAAATTTATGTTTCAATTTTATCATTCTTTTTTAAATATAAAATACTAATTGATATGATTGTAAATCTAAAATTTTATTTTGATAATGTACCCATTGATATTTAACGCGCTAAGTAATGCTAAGTAATTCTTATACATGAATCTATTCTAGGAATAAAAATTAAATTATGAACAGATAAAAGGTTGGGCATCCATGAATCAACTATATAAATGCTTGATAAATTATACGAAAAACTCAGTGTGCAACTGGCCATAGTAGCGTGTGGTTTAACAGGTTTCAAGAATGGAAGAACATCTATTATTAATAGATCAATCGCGATGGCCATCCCTCATTGCGCTATTTCCAGGGCCCGAAGGTATCACGGCCAGGGTCACTATTGAAACACAAATTGCTAATATCAAAAGTAATCCGGATCTGCCTGTGAAGTTTTACTCTCCACTCGGTGACCCAAATCATGGTCTTGTTGTTGTTTTTGAATTGGTTCGTATATGATTTTGTATTATGATTTTTATAGGGTTTCCAGACATTTGTCCAAATGACACTAGCATATTTGACATTACACACCGATGGTAGAACACAATCTGTGAACATTTTTCAAATAGAATTAATATAAATTATATAGCATTAATTAGATCGTTTAACCATTATGTAGTTCTCCAATTATCTTAAAATATTTATGCCACGTATGATACTGCTGGTATGTGCCAGTATTGTATATGTAAGTATTGTTTGGGCAAATGATTAGTCATCTTTTTATAGATAAGGTTCGATATTCTAAATGTTCCCATCTTTTTTTTACGTGTGACTTCCATTTCTAAAAGTAGCTCATATCATAAAGAAAATTAAAAAATAAACATTAAGAACCTCGCTGCGGTTCATTTAAATATATAATATACATATGTTATATTATATGGACATTTTTGTTGATTGCTAATTTTGAAATGTTCATAAAAAGGTATGAATATTTTCTTGTTCGAATGTATTTTACACAATTTTCGAATGTATTTTTATTTATGTATTTTGAGTATTGTTAATTTTTGGCTTGTAAGCTACTGCTTATGCGGCTGGTGCATATGGGCTGCTTTACGAAAGACACTGTCAGCCCAAAAAGTTATAGTGGAGATAAAGTAAAACCTGTCTGTGTTGGTTATGTATGCTGCATTTAGGCAAGGAGCTCTGAAGCCCGAGAATGCATCAGAATTTTCAGTGGTAAAGCATGGTTGTAAACTGTTTGGGCTAGCAATATCTTTCGACTTGCAGTCCACAGTACAAGCCATTACTACATAGAAGATACACTTTTGAAATTATGGAATTTGAAAACTATCAAATTGTAATTCCCTGTTATTACTTGTCAACTATTTGAGCCATTATTATTCACAGGTTGACTACGTGAATGAAATTTCAATATTTTGTTTAAATGAAGACAAATCTATTTTATTAGAAGCCATAATGAATTCAAAAGTGTTTAACAAAAATAAACATAATTTGTTTTGTTGTACGATGCCACAAGTGTGCCCTTTGATTATAAAGCTGGTTGAATGTTGGGAAAGTAAATACAGCAATGACCAAACAGTTATTGCATATATAGCCAAAGAAAAAGCAAACGAGTTTACAATCCCGTATGTATTAAACTGATATCATTAAAATATATTGAAATTATCAGATTGATTTTGTGTTTGAAAAATAATCTATCAGTTGTTATTAAATTAAATTTTTTTTTTGTTTTATAAATTTTTTTCTAGAGACTGTCCTGGTATGTCAATTCAGACATTAGAATCTAAATATTGTTATGAAATAGATGAAGTGTGGCCCCACCGTCATCCAGGTTCCGATAAATATTTTGAAGCCATGTTAAAAAATGGGTACGGTATAGGTTTAATAGATAATAATAACAATGAACTAATAGGTTGGATATTTACTAACTTACGTGGCGATCTACACTCCCTACATGTTAAAGATGTAAGTTTTCTTTTTCTTTCATTACAGTGCATTCGTATCCTGAATTAATTTTTATTTTAGAAATATAGACGTCGAGGTCTTGGAAAAGTATTGATAGAGATTATGAGCAAAAAAGTAGCAAACAGAGATATAGAAGTTTTTGGATGTGTTGTAACAGATAATGTCGCATCAAAAGCATTATTTGCGAAATGTGGATTCGAATTTTCATACATTACTAGTTGGATATTTGCCATCCCAGAAAATCATTAACATTGAAACTGAGCAAACTAGTGGTGGATACTTGAAAGTTATTGCTGGAATAAATATACATACATTGAAAAATAAACATACTCGTATAAGTAAATATAAATGTAATTATAAGTTAAACTTATGTTGCTGATTATTTCGAATATATTAGAATCTAATAAACAGTGACTCAAAGCTATATTGGAATATGTACTTTGGTTTTCAAACTCCATAATTATACTCATAAACACATTTGAGTAATAAGAAAATAGAGAATCATGTTTATCGTGAATACAATATTAAAATCAAGTAAAAATAAAAATAAAAATAATCGTAATCATAAGAATCATATAAATTCATATGATGTTCTCACAATTAGAAGAAAAGCTAAAAAGTGCGAAAGATTCGAAACTAATCCAAATTGAACACAATCTATATTAAACTGTGACTGTATGTGTTCAACTGGGGGATCAGATGTTTGCCCAAACAACACTAGCACACACGACTTTAATCGTACTATTATATTTGAAAATTTTTCGCGGATTATGTTTTGTAGTGTCGTGTGTGATGCTGTCGGTATGTGCTAGTGTCATTTAGGCAAACGTCTGATTGAGAGAACCGTTCATCTCATAGTCAATCCGGTTACCGTTTGCTGTTTTCGGCGATAATTTTGAAAGTGCTTACCGGTAGTTACCGGTAGGTAGCAGCGTAGAGGTAACAGTTAGCAGTTATTAGTCGAGAGTTTAGCGCGATTGGTACGAATGAGTGAGAAATAGTCGATTGTGCAGCCACGTGATTACATAAGGCCGGGTGGCAGTCAGTGAGTGTACCGCACGAGTGTGTTGCAGTACTAGTACTCCAGTAGAGGCAGCCGCAGCCAACCGCCACACCTTCACTGCACTATTACAAGTACGTCTTCTTCACCCGAACCGCCCTTTTTATTTATCTGCATTTTTATTTTCATACATACACTAGTTGCATAAGTCTATCATTTTTAATTTGATTAATTTTTATTAACCGGTCGTTTCAGAAAAAAATGTTTTCCTCCCTCGTCGACATGGCGCGTATTTCCCCGTTCAGGAGTCCCTTCACCACTGCCCAATGTGAAACTCCTAGGGAAAACATCACTAGCATCTCCAACGCTCTAGTCCCCGTAAGTACCCCCTTTAGGTTTGAAGGGTTAAAATAATGTATATCTACACTAATTTTTGTTCTAATTAACTTACTGTTAAATTTCTATATCCTTAATCAATACTATAATAGTTATCTTTCGTTTTGTATAGACCCGAGTGATCGCTGCGGCTGCAACCCCATCCACCCAAGTCGACTCTTGCGAATTTGGCTCCAATAAATATTTCATGCTTTGCGGTCTCGGTGGTATTTTATCTTGCGGTGAGTGCTTTCGATTTGCATTTTCTTTCACACCGCACATATTACATAAACATATTGAGGTTAAGACAAAAATCAATGTCAAAGTTTAATTGAACTAGTTGTTTGACATTGAAGAATTGGCCTATATTCATTTTGGACCCCTTCCAAATGTCACAACTCTTATTTACTATTTTTGTAATGAAACCATTAGGGTGTTAATTTGATATATTTTTTTTAATTTTAATATAACCATTATTTGCCTTTACAGGAATCACTCACACTGCTGTGGTACCTCTCGATTTAGTCAAATGCCGTATTCAAGTAGATCCCGACAAATACAAGAATGTCGTGAATGGCTTCAAAGTGAGCATGCGCGAAGAAGGCATGCGCGGCCTCGCCAAAGGATGGGCGCCCACTTTCTTCGGTTATTCTGCACAGGTCAGTTATTTTCATAGTAAGGTGTTAATTTTCTTTTTTGTCATTCCATTATATAAAATTTTCGTTCATCAGGGAATGTGCAAGTTTGGCTTGTATGAAGTGTTCAAAGTACAATACGCTGGTATGATATCTGAAGAAACTGCGTATACATATCGTACATTCTTGTACTTGGCCGCCTCAGCTTCTGCTGAATTCTTTGCGGATATTGCTCTATCACCCATGGAGGCAGCAAAGGTAAAAAAAATATTCCCTTGGGTTTAATAATTTCTGTCATAATTTTTTTATAATATTCCCATTCAATTAAAGGTACGTATTCAAACTATGCCCGGTTTTGCTAATACCCTTCGTGAAGCTCTTCCCAAAATGATCAAAGCCGAAGGTTTCTCTACATTCTACAAAGGCTTAGTACCATTGTGGTTGCGACAAATTCCTTACACCATGATGAAATTCGCCTGCTTCGAAAAAACTGTAGAATTACTTTACAAGTAAATATAAAACGAAAAATAATCATATTATGATATAAGTTGTTCGTTTAATCAATAATTTTGCTATTAAGGTATGTTGTACCTAAGCCACGTGATCAATGCAGCAAGGGTGAACAGTTGGTTGTCACATTTGCCGCCGGTTACATTGCTGGTGTCTTCTGCGCTATTGTATCGCATCCTGCCGATACCGTTGTATCCAAACTTAACCAGGTATACAATTCGATCGATTAGATCCTTTTAATAGTGATGATTTATTAAATTATTTTTTTTATATAATCAACAGGACAGTACAGCAACCGTTGGATCCATAGTAGGTAAACTCGGATGGGGCGGTGTATGGAAGGGTCTCGGACCGAGAATTGTCATGATCGGTACACTTACCGCATTACAGTGGTTCATATATGACGCTGTTAAGGTAAAAATTTGTTTTACAGTATAAATATGTATTTTATCGTATACGACGTTGATGTTTCGAATTTTTTTCATCAGGTATGGCTCAGAATGCCACGACCACCACCACCAGAAATGCCAGAGTCCATGAAAAAGAGACTAGAACAAGAAAGCAAGAAACAATAAATAAATAGGTTTCAATTTCTAGAGTCAAATACTGTTGTTAGTTTTGATTGAATTTCCAAACTGTATACCATATAATTATTGACTCACTCAAAATTCAATTCGACGAGTTGATGCTTTCCATTTATAACGAATTCTATTCACTATTCCTAGATTCAATTATAAATAAATCCAAATCACATTAATTTTGTTTTTCTAAATGCAATGTATTGATTTAAATAGTTTTTTTACAGAAGATTTTTGAATTTGAAGAGAGTTTGTGCTTATCATTTTATTATTTTTGTATGATTTTACCAATGTTTATGCAAACTCTTTTCCTTTATTTTTTGTAAAATTTTACTAGTACAAAATATGGTTTATTTTTTTTAATGTCTTTGTGACATATTCCTCCAGTATTTTATGTATGCGATATTGTAGGTTCTCATTACTATAAGGGATAGGCGAAGAATATTGAACAATTAAATTATTTTACTGTTTATTACATAAAATGTTGTAATAATGTTTTAGAATGCAATAAACGTATGAACTGACTTGTTTTTTTATTATTTATAATGATTATTCAGTATCGAAATTAATAATTCTTTCCTAACCTAACCCAGATTTTGCCCTTTTTTTTCATTACATTGATCAAAAGATTGATTTCAAATGTAATCACGTGATTACACAATTCAGAATTAGGAATGTCAAGTATTTCGGTGAAGGTTATTTCTATCACAAAGGGTAGGCAACGTAATAAGATTAAGAGGATGGTGCTATTGGTACTATGTACTCATTTCAGCTGTCAAATGACGTTTACTGCTGTCTAGTTGTGTTGTCAGTTGTCAGATATTTTTTTAATATGGTTAGTACTTATTGAATTGAAATAAATTGTATTTATTTAAAATTCTTTTGCAAATTTTTATAGTAACCAAGTTTTGTGTTTAGAAAAGGCAAATTTTATATATTGCTTTACTGAATTTGTTAAATTTTTCATAATCGAAAAAATAAAATTTCAACTTATATGAACCATGTTATAATAGCTTTTAACGTTTTTCATGTTTCGTTATGAATGAAAGTGGCGTAATCAATTTTCAGTACCAATATCATATTTTCAATTATACTCGATCTAAATTTTTTACTACTACTTTTTAAATTTGATATGTTTACGAACCTCAGAAAAGAAAAATAACTTCATTACAGATAAAATATTGATAAAAGAATACCTAATATCTCGAAACGAAAATAATAATGGAGATACGCAATTTTTAAATATAACGGCTCATATGTAAAGCAAAAGAATTGTATAACATATCAAATATAAAGCTAATTTTGATGAAATTGAATGTATAATATTTATTTAAGTATTTTTTCCAGGATATCAATTCATTTTCTAATGAAGATTTCAATGCAAAAAATTGGATCAACAATGCCTACAGATTATCAAACACAAATGATTCCAAAGAGGTAATATAATTATTTAGAATTTCATTTTCTTTAGTCTATTACTCTGTAATGGCAAATACAAATGTCTGTACTAAATTTATTTCAGATTTTTCTTAATACTACGCTATCTACATTACAACTTCATATGCAACAGCTTAATAATGCTATAGACGAAACAACGTCCCAGGTTTTATTATTTTTTCTTTGAGATGGCAAAATGTTATTAGTGCTGTAAAATTTTATACAGTTATTATTTTTAGGTTTTTTCGGGACTTCCAAAAATCATTAATGAATCACTTAATATACAAGAAAACTCCAAAGATCTTTCAGTATTATCTACAGAGCTGGAAGAAGCTTTAACGATTGCTCAGCAATCGGCTGGTCATCCTCTTCATTTATTACAACGTACAGATAGATTAAAAACAAAATTAGAGGTATGTAATTTGGTTTATAGTTTTCTTAATATAACATTAATTGACTTAGTGATTTGATAATATATAATAATAAATCTGTCGTTAATTGATATTTTTAAAATAAAAAAAGAAATATTTTTTATAATAGCAAGCGAGACATGCATTACAAGAAGCCGACAAGTGGGCAGCTCTCACGAGTAAATTGGAAGCTGTTTTAGAATCTGGAGAATTCACTGATCTTCCAAATATCACTAGGCTATTAGAAGATATGAATGAATGTTTCGAGGTTGAAATTGATAATTTTATTATGTACTTATATGTTAGTTTAATTTTCATAACTGAAATTTGATGAAAATATGTTACAGATGCTATCGGGTTCAAGTGATTACGAAGACAAAAGTATACAACTAGAAGGGTTGAAAAACCGATTAGAAGCTGTTTTGAGTCCAATTGTCGTGGAAACTTTCACTGAACAAAAAGTAGAGAAATGTAAAGAGCTATGGAAAATATTTGTTGCAATGCGACGAAGAGATGTACTGAGTGTTTATAGAGCACGATGTGAAGCTAATATTCTTAAATCGCGTGTGCCTATAGGGTTTGTCATGTTTTCACCGTCGGCATTAAGAGATTTGCATGCCATTTTTTTGCGACATGCAGCTCATCAGCTCGAATGGGCTCCAACTGTATGCGTTGGAGAAGAAACTCTCTCGTGGCTAGTACGTCTGTATGGAACTGTTCTAACAGAAATAAATGCAATGGAGACTCTCACACCCAGCAATAAAACAGATTCTGCTTCTGCACAACTAGATCAACTTAGTGAATTGATTACAGCCTGCGATCACTTTTGTTCTGAAATATTTCTTATCACAAGTAACGATCAAGAAAAAAAAGGTTTGATATTTTATTGTATTTTCTTTATATTTTTATTCTTATATTTTCACATTTGTATTGTTTTTCAGGCAAAGTATCAGAATCAGATTTTCAAAATTTTGGATATGCCGTTTATAGTCCTGTTCGCAATGGACTTTCCAAATTAGGCAGGTTATTAGCGTCGGCTATGTCTGATGATCTTGGACCGACACCTGTATTAGATGTGAATAAAACTAGAATTGAACTATTGTGTTGACATATGTATATCATAATAAAAAATAAATACGTTTTAACAGGCAGAAAGTTTAGATATTGGAACTACGTTGCAACTGCGAATCGCCAAAGGATTACGCATAGGAACACAGCGTTTGATCCAAGGAAAATATTTGTCTAGACAAACTGCCTCGATTCATTTAACATACGCCGCTCAAGTAATCGTTAATTTGCCAATTCAATAAATAAAATGTTATTTTTTACAAACTATTTATATTCATTAGTGGCTGATTGAAGAGATGTGTTCGGGATGGAACATTGCGAATAATTTAACTAGTTGTTTGCTACTAATGAAAGCGTCTGCTCAGTTGGAGAAATTAGTCGAGAAAATTGAAGAAGTTTTGTCGTCTCCTGAAAAAGGTCAGTATTATATTTGTATTAAAAATATTAATTTCATGTTTTTTACTTTAATATCGTTGTTTTTTTTAATTATTATAGATGAAGTTCCAAAGAAAAATACGACAGATTTACCAGAATCTCTAAGAAATTGGAATATTCTTTTGAAAACTGATTCAGTGCCATTGATTTCAACAACTCCATTAAAGTCTACGCCTTATGAATTATGTGTTAAATTAAGAGAAAAAGCACTTAATTTAGTCTTAGCACCCATTTCCACGTATATAGGTATTCATTATTTTATTTATATAATATTTAACAATAAGTGTAATTTGAATATTATTCACTATTTGATTTACATTTTAGATGGCATAGAAAATCTTCATAGTTGGGTTGATAACGATCAACACACTGTTGATTTGCCCGATTTCAGTTTGTCTCCACAAGAATACATCACACAAGTAATTAGTACTTTACGATTATTTTTTATTCCACTACTCTACTAAAATTAAAATGATCAATAAATTTCGAGAAAGTAGAAAATAAGTATACATTTTTCAATATCATTTATTTCCATTCAGGTGGGACAATATTTAATGACTTTACCACAGCACTTAGAACCATTACTTGATCGAGGAGAAGAGTCGTCAAATGAAGATGATCCAGCCTATCGATTCTTAAATGAGGTAATAGTTGTTGTAATCAGTGAATTAATTTTCAAATAAATAATATACATATATTTTAGGTGTGTAATTCAGCTTGTGAAATGTTCGCCAAAAAAATTGATTCTATCAAAAGAATGGATCGATTGGGACTTCGTAAATGTTCTACTGATATAGGTATAAATTTGATACTTTATAAATAATTGATAGTATTATATGTATTTGATTAATAATTTTGTTGTTTTTTTTCTAGCATATTTAACATCTGTTCTAGAAGAACTTGTAGCTGGTTCATCTGGTTTGCAATTATTATCTGATATTATAGCAAGAAAAGAGGTCAATGTTGAATAGATCAAAAATTTAAAATAAGCAATCTCCAAAGCTGTAGCCCACTGAAAATTATTTTCATTTCAATTAGTTGAATAAATAATTTTGACATAAATTTACTACATATGTATATTTTTAGAAACAGCTCTCCATATTTTGATGGATTTTTTGTATTGCTCATTGAAAATATTACTAAATATTGTTAAATATATTCTCTAAATCAAATTTTACTAATTTTTTTTACTCATTTAAATATTAACTTGTATATTGACTTTTTTTCCAATAGTTGACATGTCTTATGCATGATTTGTAACGCATGGTCGGAACTAATTGTAAGATAGAAAGACTATTCTGAGGCATCTTGGTGTTTTCTGCCTGCCTGATTATGAGATGGGTTCTCTGGTTTTTTTGAATATGTAAAACAGGATCAGAATAGTCTGGAATAGTTGGTGTTGAGAGCAACAGAGGGAGAGGAACAGCCCCTTCACGATAATTTGATCAGATCAGTATGTCGATTGGTCTAACTGTGATGCAGACATTGCAATGTTGAAAACTGCAACATATTAGGAGAGTTGGAGGCAGGGATGTCATTTTAGATTTTTCTAAGGGGGGGGCAGGCCAAAAATTATTTTTTTATTCCATAATTTTAAATTTTCAAAAAAATATTTTCATAACACTTTTAAAATTATTCAAACCTCAAAATTTTTTCCCTAAAAAAAGGTCAATACTTTTAAAAATTATTCGAACCATAAAATATTTTATCATTAAATTCATACTACTATATAAATTCATACTATTTCTAAATTTAGGGGGGCAACTGCCCCCCGAAAATGACGTCTCTGTATGGAGGACAATTGTGAGCCGAAGTATGAAAGAGATATTTTTGGATGGTCACGATCCTAAATCACGAAGAAAGTGACTAGATTTATGTTTAGGCTACGTTCTCATGGTGAATATTTGTACTTGTGTTTCCGCACAAACTATATTTGTGTACATGCATTAATAGTACATTCTACATTAGCACTACCTGTTTAAATTGAAATGCTCCTGATCTTAGAATTAGTGCTGAAAACAAAATGATTATGTAATAATCACAGGTGCGTTCTTTTGCAATTAAACATTTAAATATGAACATGAAAAAATGATTGCTTTTTATCAACGTGATGCTTTAAAATTTATCTTTCTTTTGATGAGATAACCTCACTGACAATGAAGTTAATGAAAAACAATATTTATAAGATTCCATTTCAAAAAATGTTGACTGCTTCTTTCAACTTAAGTGAATTCGATTATGTATCTAACTGACCGTTGATTTTTCAACGTAAAAATATATTTGTCGAATTTATGACATTTTATTTTATCGATAATTGACTGTTATATGAACAAAGTAATCAGTTTACAGTTATCAATTAATAATCGATTATCATATGACATTTAAGAAATTTGATGAATATCACTGTAAGTAATTATTTTTTATATCATTCTTATATCAGGTGAGATCTAATTAGATTTGATGAATTATCTTATCATATAAGATTTTATGAAATCACAAATAATTTTTTTCACTAATTTTTGAGTAACCGTCACAAATCCTCAACATCACTTTCAATATGAGCTCTTATAAATTTATATTATTTTTGAGTTTATTGGGAGTATTCTGGACCAATGTGAATGCTTACAATGTACTAGTCGTTTGTACACTACCATCAATGAGTCATTTTATTCTTTGCAGAGGTGTTGTTGATATACTCGTTGAAAAGGGACATAAAGTAAGATTTTTATATTTATAAAATATATTTTACTAAAAAATTGTATATAATATTTAACTATTTTGGAATAGGTAACCTTCATAAGTCAATTTGCAACAAAGAAACCTAAATTTAGAGATTTAACAGTGCCCGGAATAATGTATATAAAAGGTTATTACATACTTTAAATATTATTAATACGACCATTAGAAAAAAAAGTTATGATATTATTTTTGTAGATCAACATATCGTTGGGTTTAATGTAAGTAGTATGTCAGGATTAGAAAAATTTAAACGTTTCAGGGAAATACCATATCAATTTACTGAGCCCTTATTTGAAGATGAAGATATTCAAAGATTTCTTTCAGACGAATCTGAAGAATTTGACGTAGTTATTTATGAATATGGTCTTAATGATATGATTTCAGGGTAAATCTATACAATAAATATTTTATGTTATAGTGAATGTGCATCATCAGTGGAAATATATTTCTACTAGAAGGAATCTAACCAATTTAGCTTATTCCATTGTTGAAATATACTTTATTTAACTTCTATCATTTCATCAAAAAAAAAAACCTAACCCAATCAATATTTTCTTATGAAGAGCAAAAATATACTTTCACTATGACATAGTATATAAATTGAATATAAAACACAAGTATAATTCAAAAATAATATTGAACATTGGTGCATTTTCAGTTTCGGTGCAAAGTACAATTGTCCTGTTATAGTATTATCCTCAATAAGTCCAAATTCATGGCTAGCGACTATGACGAGTAATCCATTTTCTGTAGCAACGGTACCAAATCTTTTTTCACAGTTTTCTAAGAATATGAATTTGAAACAAAGAGTTATTAATTTTGGAGTAACAGTACTGCAAGAAATAATCGGAAGGTATCAATTGGATTTTCTTTCACTGATTTTCGCTAATTATATTCATAAATTATACGAAGCATTTATAATGTAGGTTATTTTTGGATCCCGTTCAATCATCTCTTTATCAAAAATATTTTCCAAAGGAATCAGAAAGAATTCCATTTAGTGAATTGAAAAATTCCATAGCAGCTCTATTAGTGAATACTCATCCATCGATTGGTGTAGTAAGACCTTTTCTTCCAAACGTTGTAGAAATTGGAGGTTATCATATAAAAAACCCTGAGCCTTTACCTGAGGTTATTTTCAATTTAGTTCACTGTTTTTGAAATTCAGCACTTATTTTTAGTGTACATATTTAAATGATACATTTAATTTTTATAGGATTTGCAAGATATATTGGACAATGCCAAGCATGGTGTAATATATTTCAGTATGGGTAGTAGTTTGAAAAGTAGCCAAATGAATCCTGAATTGAAATCTGTTTTACTCAAAGTGTTTGCTAGTTTGAAACAAACTGTGTTATGGAAATATGAAGAGCCATTAGAAAATATTCCAGAAAATTTGCATATTCGACAATGGTTGCCCCAAAACGACATATTAGGTAAGCATGTTTCTAATATTGCAAATTTATTAATGCATTATATATTAAGAAATTATAAAAGCCAAAAAAATCTTTTCAGGTCACCCTAATGTAAAATTATTTATATCTCACGGTGGTTTGTTGAGTTATACTGAAGCTGTTCACTTTGGTGTACCAATGATAATTATTCCAATATTTGGAGATCAGAGCCATAACGCTGAAGTAATAGAGGAGAAAGGCAATGGATTTATTTTAGAATTTGAAAACATAACAGAAGTTTCATTTAAATGGGCGTTAAATGAAGCAATTGGAAATCCAAGGTAAATCTAACAATAAGATGTTTTGAAATTGCTTTACTTTTTTTTCAAATTTTTATTTGAATATATATTCAGATATAATAAAATCGCAAAAGAAGCTCAGCAACTTTACCATGATAGACCCATGAAAGCGCGAGATCTATTAGCATTTCATGTCGAGCATGTAATAAGGACAAATGGTGCAAAACATTTATCTCCACCACCACTGAGTTTATGTTCTCGTTTATTGATAGATGTAGCCGCTATTATTATAATACCATTAGTATGTTTGGCTTTTATGATTTTATATGTATTTTCAAAATGTTACAAAAAGAAAAATCACACAAAAGATGATAAAAAGAAAACAAACAAAAAACATGATAAAAAGAAAACTTTGTAATTTTATATATTATAAATATTTAATTGAATCATTGTCCATTCACACAATAAAATAACTCTTTTAAAGGTTTTTAATTATATTTTTACTTTATTACATTGATGACTTATTTTTAATTACATTAGCTCAAATGTATAAAATTATCTCAAGTGGCTTCAGGCCATAAAACTATTAAGAAAATACCCAAAAGTAATTTATTAAAATCATATGCACTATGATTCATAAAAATTAATTTATCCTATATGCTGTATGTTTCTGTTGACAAAAATGTTTGTCACTGTCGAATGTTTGATATTTGTAAATCTGAAAAATTCATAGAACAACAAAAAGAATAACAAAAAATTCGATTTAAAATTCAAATGTGTGTGAAAAATAGTTTCCAACATAGTTTCTCATAAATGTATAATAGACCATAAATTCTGTTTTGGTTGGGAGAGTCCTGTTTTTTTCGTTCTTTATGTTAACCGTTCTTCGAAGGAAAAATTGTGAAAACTTCGAAGCGTAAATACATTTTATTTATATAGGAAAGGAACAATTTTTCTTATTTTTGCAAGGTGTCCCATTTTGGGCCTTGAGAAATATGGTCACCCTGAATTTTCAAAAGATTGTTTCTTGTGCAGTGTATCAGAAAGAGTCGAACAGGTTAGTCGTGTTGTAAATTCCTATTAGTCGTATTTGTTGCATGAACCATGATTATATTGATCCCTCGTTTCAACAGAAATGTAGCGTTTATAACAATTCTCTAATTAAAACGATTAGTATTTATCTCCTTTAACTATCACCATAAAAAATATTAATGGGTGGGTTAAACGTTTTGACCGAGAGCCGGTATAATCTATACGCCCACAAATGGTCTCTAAAATCATTGATACATGTAGTGGAACTTTTCATCTATGCTATTATATAATACATATGAAGTATTCAACACACGTACAACCATTTTCATATTTGTATTTGTTGAGTTTTTAATATTTAAAATATGTAATTAATGATTTACGTCAGTTTATCGAGCGGTTGACATATTTTAATATTTTTAAAAATTAACCAAACCTGACAGGTTTCCGAAATCAAACTTATTTACAATGATTATCATACCATATATTATATTAAAAGATAATGAAAGGTCAACATACAGTTTCAAGGACGACGAACGCCTTTGTTGATTATTTTGAAAGAAATAGTGATGACATTCTTTACATTCGTCTACACTACATTGTCAACAATGATAAATTCCGATTTAAAATTTGATTTTTTTTTAATCAATCAAAATTAGAATCACGAGTAATTTAATTTAATTTCGGAAAAGCGATATTTTATTTATCAATTACCTTTATATTTACAATAATATCTACAAAAAATATGTTAAATAATACAACGTATAAATATAGTCAGATAACGTGAAATGATACGACACGTTTACAGACATTTCTGTCGTCAAATTATGAATCGATTATCTGACCAGTTTTTTTATGTATGTTTATATTATCTAATTTTCAACAGTTAGAATGATGGCACCAAACAGCAGTATATTATTTTGGTGCACGATAGCAGTTTTCTTGATTCCAATAAGTGGTTATAAAATCCTTGTATATTGCCCTTTTCCTGCAAATAGTCATTACAATCTTTGTCGAGGAATCGTGGACACGCTAGTCGATCGAGGGCATGATGTAAGTGTCAATAGATGTTATTTTATGAAAATTGTCGCGATAAATGTTTCACTTTTTGAATTTTCGACTTTTTTTCAGATCACATTTATAAGCCCGTATGTGACGAAAAATGCTGTATTTAGAGATTTAAATTTGCCTGAAATATTGGCTGCAAAAGGTAAAACAATATTTTTGAATTATTTGCATCTCTCGAAATCATTATTCCATCTTTATGTACAATCATTCGTTATTTGATGTTAGTTTTTCAATCTTTCAATTCATTTTAAATCATTTTTTGATATACTTTATTTATATTGGAATATATAGAATCGCAAAATATGACCCCAAGTTTCGATATGAACAAAATGAGTGTGATAAGTTCCTTTACGCTACTGACTTCTATGCAGGCAACAGTAGCTGAACAAGTATTTGCAAATGATCGTATGCAAAAATTATTGTCCGACAAAAAAGAAAAGTTCGATGCAGTTATATTTGAATACTTTTTCAACGATATGGCGATTGGGTAAGTAAGACAGAAAGACAGTTAAGACTAGTAAGACAATTTACTAACGCGAGTAACTTTGGCGACACGCTCATGTATCGATGACAAATTGTCGCTGATTTTGGCATCTACCAGTTGTTGTTGATACTCTAAATTCAAAGATCATGTCTAATTGTAAAAAAACCTACGATTTTTCATCTGACAAAGAGTAATATTTTAACGCAAAGCTATTGATACTTTATAAAACTATTGTCGAAAAGTTGATCGCATAAGTTTGTCTGTTTGTAATAAATTAGCCAATTAATTATATACACTATGTTCTCTTTTTTATGCGAATTCGGAGTTATGCGGTTTTTTTTAAATACAATATTTTTTTTTATGGACTATATGAACGTACAAATGTATGTAAAATGTATGTAATAACTTAACTAAGAGTACATTGTTAATAGAAATACATTTTTTATGCGATTTTAGGTATATTTTATATTGCAGTTTCACTTTTTCTATGTAAAATCATATCTTTTTTATGCGGAACGGAACGCATCTACCGCATAAAAAGAGAACCCAGTGTATATGAATTTATTGCAGGTTCGGTGTGAAATATGATTGTCCAGTAATTACGTTGTCGCCGTTCAGTCCAATAGTTTGGTTATCGTCACAAACAGGTAATCCCACGCCTGTAGCAACAGTACCAAATGTTATGACAACTTACACAAGTCGAATGACACTTTGGGAAAGAATAGTTAATTTCTTGATGACGGGTTTTCTAGATGTGATTGCAAGGTAATCAATGTAATATTTAAGATCCTTAACCCTTTTAAATTCTAACTATAATAATATACGTTTTTATAGGTTGTACTTGCGACCTGCACAATTATCATTATATGAAAAACATTTTCCCGAAGAATCGAAAAAAGTCCCTTTCGACGTATTAATCACACAAATTTCAGGTATTTTGTCTAACAGTCATCCGTCTATAGGAATTGCTAGACCTTTCCTTCAAAATACAGTGGAAATTGGGGGTTATCATATAAAAGATCCTGAACCGGTACCTGAGGTCCAATATTTTAATTTTAAGTAATAATTCAAATTTTCAAATACTTCAAAATTTTGATTTTCTTTTATTCGAAGGACTTGAAAAAAGTTATCGATGGAGCTAAGGATGGGTTTATATACTTTAGCATGGGAAGCAATTTGAAAAGCAGTGCAATGAGTGATGAATTGAAATCGTTATTGTTGAAAGTTTTTTCTGGCTTGAAACAAACAGTACTTTGGAAATACGAAAAAGATCTACCCGAAAAACCGAAAAATGTGATCATTCGAAAGTGGATGCCTCAAACAGGAATACTAGGTAAATTTATCGAAACTGTAATATTGTATAAACATTTAACACATGACCCAATATTTATTATGAATAATTAACATTCGACTACAGCTCACCCCAACATCAAATTATTTATATCGCACGGTGGTCTTTTGAGTTGTACCGAAGCAGCTCATTTCGGAGTGCCACTATTGGCCATTCCTATATTTGGAGATCAGCCTCATAATGCAAAACTACTCGAAGAACGGGGAAACGGGCTCATGTTGTCATTTCCTAACATATCAGAATCTTCATTCGGATGGGCTTTAAAAGAAGTCCTAGAAAACCCTAAGTAAACTATAAAATTGTATATTATACAGATTAATTACAATAATTTGGACGAGTAACGATCGTTTTGACATTTCCAGATACACTAAAATGGCCAAAGAAGTCCATCGATTGTATCACGACAGACCGATAAGTTCACGTGATCTTCTGAACTATCATGTGGAACATATCATCAGGTCGAAGGGTGCTAAGCATTTGGCTCCAGTTTCTTTGAGCAGATGTGCTCAACTGTCGTTAGATGTGATCGGTATAATTTTAGGAGCTTTGTTTACAGTAATTGCACTGTTTTCATATATTGTGAAGAGATGTTGTTGTTCATGGAAAAAACAAGTGACGAAAAATGATAAAAAGCAAAAGAAACAATAAATTTGATTATCTTTTACTTGTTATTTTATTTAATTTTTCGAATGTACGCTGGTAATGTCGCTAGTCGGAAAATGGTGCAATCAATAGATGGATACCCGCATTGTTGGTTTGATTGTGTGATCATTCGGCAAGTGGTGGCTTTTAATACTTACTTAAACTTCCTGAGTTACCCTATTTTATTATCAGTTATCTTGTTCTGCAATAAATTTTATTGTGTCATTAATTTATTATCGGAATAGAGTAACATTCACGAATATCGAAATTAGTTTCCTAACAATGCATTATTTTTAAATTTCTATCTGTCATTCCTAGTATAGTATATTCCTGCATTATGTAATATTATATATAAATATTTGAGTTAGAAATGAAATAATCTAATCACCTCTTCGTGATGCACCTAGAATTGCAAGGCCGTTGCTCAATTTTTTTCTTCTTTATATAATACAAATAACAGATAATTAACAGATAACTCTGTGTTCAAAAGGTCAATTTATTCAATTTTAGTACTACTTCTCACTATATCCACTTCACATATAAATAATTGGGATGTCAACCTCATTGACCAACCCAGGTCTCGTCCCTTTTGGTCTCTACGGTGCAAGTGAAAGTTATGTGAAACCAGTTTAATTTTAATGTATCAATGTAGAAATGTGGTAAAAATTTTGTTATTCAAAGTAGATTTAGGTGTGGCTCACCTTCATTTACATTGACTGTATACAAAAAAACGTACTATTGACGACCAATGTGTATTGTTGATTCTTAATTGTATTGGCCTTGACGTTAGAAGTTAGATGATTTTAAATTGCGCAATACGTACTTATGTCTGTTACCAACACAGATAGGGAAGTCAGATTTATGAAGGAGATAGGAGAGCGTTCGATAAAAATCAATCAAAAGCATCGAAGAAGGTTATCTTTTTAAAGTAAACATTAAAATAAGAGTTAGTTAATAAAAAGCTTGAAAAATCATCCATAACACAACTTTGATAATTACGAGTATACATACATATATCACAAAAGAAACTTTCAAGAAAAATTCAACCAGTGACCGATTTATTTATAATCTGAACTGAGTAAAAATTTATTTTCACTGAGAAATATTTTTTTGGAAATAAAACAAACGTGATTGTCCTTTTATGGTAATACAGAATAATATATCTCGAAAAGAAAAAAAAATGTGCATACTAATAATAATAATAAAAAGCTTGAAAAAGAAACAGGCTCTGTGAAAAATTTTCTTTATTAATTATATTATTCAACCTTTAAAGTAATAATAATACACAACGTTATATAATACATACAATATAAGTATACTTGTGTTTAAAATCTCGTCTTGAAATATCTATTTGCTATAATAATAAATACATATGTACTTATTGTTAGACTTTGATATGTTGGTTTATCTTTCTTGTATGTAGTATTTCACTAGTATAATTGTAAGATTTTTATTTTAACATGCAGATATGATTCTATAGAACTGATTGTGAGCGATATCTGTAGGCAGGGCCGGCCCTGGCAAATGTGGGGTCCGATGCAAAATTAAAGCATAGACAACAACAAAAAAAAACAACATGTACATATGTTTCGTCAATAACAATGAAGACTGCATGTAAACTGCAATATTAAATTTTAGGACAAAAACAATATTTTAAACCTGTTTTATGAAATTTTTATTTGAACGCGAGTAAATCGGTTACTTGTACGGTACAACTTGAAGTTGTACCTAAGGCCGACCCTGTTTGTAGATAAGATAAACAGTTCTATATTTTACAATTAGATATTACGAAAATTGTCCATCAGAGATGAAAATATGGCTATACGATGTCGTATATAACATGTTATACTAATCGAATATGTTGTTTGAATTACCTTGCAAGCTATTATCACTATTATACATAAATAAACTGCAATATTCTATTTAAATTTATTTTACCATAAGTAATTAAAAAATATTACAATAACATACTTAACATATTTACTAAAACAAAAATCTCTTCAATACAAAAAGAAAGGAGAAAAGAGAGAAACCTCGTGTGAAAAAAAAAATTTTTGATTAGCTAGATTTTTTTTAAATAAATTTATTGTCAGTCAGATAACTAAAAAAATCTCGAAATGTTTAAAAAAGTTAATCTTTAAGTTTGTTTTTTGTGTAAAAAAAAAAGTTCGAGTTTATGAACTCAAGTAGCCAGGGCCGCGTCTAGGAGTTAATTAAACGATTGTTTTTTGAGAAAAAACATTCATTTTGGAAGTTTGACATGTAGATTGCCGATTGGCCACCTCTTACAATTAGACTCGTTCTCAAAGATAAAATCATCATGATACAAACATCCATCTATCTCCTGATCCAGTATTCTTCAACCTTTTTTCACTTGCGGACTGGCAGAAATAAAAATAAAAATTCGGAAAGGGTGAATGAGCATATTTTGCTGTCTTTAATTTTTATTTCATTCGATTTGACCCAAATTTTTCAAGCTTTTCATTATTTTTAATTTGATGGTGCGGGCCTGTAAACAAAAAAATCAAAATTGAGGTCCGGTAATCATTCGATCTTCGCACTCTTTGACGGTCGCTTTTCTACTGAGGTCCTTCCAACTCTGTAAGTACACATTTACCATTTATTTCAAAGGAAATTATTTATTCTATAAAACATTTGATATAAATCCAACGTTCTTATGGAAACAAGTGTGCTTATTTTTTTTTGTTTTATAAAAAATGCGACAGAGATGAGCTGATACACATTTAATTTAACGTTTTTTCAAGCTTTTTATTAACTTACTTTTATTTTAATGTAAAAACCCAAATATGTACATACTATGTATATGTTCACTCTTAACGTACGTGATTTGAAATATGTGAAGTTAGGTTTAACTTTAAGATCGTGTATCATTATATTTTCGCAATACAAACTGAAGCAGTCAAGAAGTGTTTTAATGATGGTAAATTTTGTTGATGACCTTGTACATTCGACTTTGGCCATTACATCTTACAATTACACAATAGTATGGGTCAGTCTCGGCAAACCGCGGCTCTTTGGCCCCTCGAATGCGGCTCTGCCGCAAATGACCTGATGATATGACATGATGATTTTTAGCACCTGGAATTGCATTTCTGACTCATATGATTGGTTGAAAAAAAACTAGCGTTGGCTATTCTTTTAATTAATTAATTTAGTCGATGCTTGTAAAACCTGTTAAAAAAGGGCGTTCTTTCTGAAAAAAACAAACCACTGATTGGTGTTAGAAAAACTTTCAGGCAATAGTATTCAAGTTGCAAATGAAAACCCCGATGATGAAGAATAGCATTTTATATTAGCAAATATTCATTTTTACAATTCTATACATATATTGATTTACTTACCATTGAAATTTGTTTTAGATTTCGACATAAGAAATGACTGTAAATTTTTTTTTCGGATTATTATTTCTCAGTGTAACGTTTAATTATGTAGATGTTACGGAAGGCCATAAAATTCTCATGGTATGTCCGATGCCATCAAGAAGTCACTACACTCTCTGTAAAGGTGTTACAGATACTTTAGTCGATAATGGCCATGATGTAAGTAGACAATTATTGTAAAATAATATATTATAATACAAGTGTTTCCATATGAAAAATAATTTTCAGGTCACATTCATGAGTGCTTTTGCTTCAGATAGTAAAAAATATAGAGATATACCTATCACTGATTTGGTAAAAACTCAAGGTCGATCAATTATATTTCCAATTAGTGTATCTTTTATATTTCTAGTGAAATTAATTTCTTGTATATTTTATAAATTACTTATTGATTTACATATAACATATAATATTATAGATGCCACATCTCTTGGATTTGCAATGGTGAACTTGTCTCAAATAGATCTTGTTAAATTACTTAACAATTGGCAACCGATGATAATAAATACACTTTTTAATAATGCTAAGGTAATAAATTTTTTGGATGATAAATCAGAAAAATTTGACCTTGTTATTTTCGAATACTTTATGAATGAAGTTTTAGTAGGGTAAGTTTAATAATATTTATATGAGCACTAATTGTAAGTTCACTTATTGTTAATGAATAAGTAAATAAGTAAAATATGAGTTTCTGTTTTTCTACAGGTTCGGTATTCGCTATAAATGTCCAGTTATGGCTTTATCATCAATGAGCTTAATGTCATGGCTTGCTACAATGACTGGCAATCCGCTATCTATCGCAACTGTTCCTAACTTATTTACAACATACACTACTCATATGACATTAGGGCAAAGAGTTGTAAATACCTTAATAGCACTTTCCCAAGAAATTTTGTCTATGTAAGTGAATTATCTATTGTGAAGAATCTATTTTCATCAAAATACATACATATATCATATATAATTTCTCATTATCATTGAAATTGTGTTTGTATAGATTTTCGTTACAACCAACACAAAAAAGTTTGTATGAAAAATATTTCCCTGCAGAAGCTAAATTAGTACCATACAGTGAATTGAAAACTCATATATCCATGGTGGTAGTAAATAGTCATCCATCCGTAGGAGTGGCCAGGCCTCTTTTGCCAAACACTATTGAAATAGGTGGATATCACATTGCAGATCCAGCACCATTGCCAGAAGTAAGTAACTTTACTTTTATGTTATCAGAGACAATATAGTGAATTTTTTTATTTCATCTTTAATTATAGGATCTTCAAAAAAGATTAGATTCTGCAAAACACGGTGTAATTTATTTCAGTATGGGAAGTATTTTAAAAAGTAGTGAGATGGATGTAAATAAAAAAAATGCCATCTTGAAAACATTTTCAACTTTTAAAGAAACCATTCTTTGGAAATTTGAAGAAGATTTGCCAGGAAAACCTAAAAATGTTATGATAAAAAAATGGATGCCACAGTCTAGTATTTTAGGTTCTATATAATATTTAAATAGTAGAAAATATTTCATAAGTTTGTGAAAAAAAATACTAACAAAAGATATTTTTAGCACATCCAAATGTGAAATTATTTATTTCTCATGGAGGTTTGTTGAGTTGCACAGAAGCAACTTATTTTGGAGTGCCTTTATTAGCGATTCCAGTATTTGGAGATCAGTATCATAATGCTAAAACAATTAATGAAAGGAGTCAAGGAATCATGTTGGAATATGATAATATTACAGAATCAACTTTTACTTGGTCCTTAAAAGAAATTTTAGGCAACCCCATGTTAGTATTATATAAATTTAATACGAAATATTAATTAACCTTAATGCCTATATTATAGTTACTAAGGAATCTATAACGTGTAATGTCCTCCTATTGCAACAAATTAACTTTTCTAGATATACTAATAATGCCAAGCGAATCAAGGAAACATATCACGATAGACCAATGAAGCCTCGGGAACTATTAGCATTTTATGCAAATCATGTTATTCGAACGAATGGAGCGAAACATTTATCACCTCCTCCATTGTCCCGCTGTTCGCAACTATTACTTGATGTTGCATTTGTAATTTTGGTACCTATCACCATTTTAGCACTTTTGTTAATTGTTGTATGCAAAAGGATGTGTTGTGGAAGAAAAAGCAAATCAGCAAGTGTTAAAAAAACAAAACAAAATTAAGGGACATTAATCGTAACTCTGTAAAAAATGAATAAACTCAAAAAAAAACATGTGGGTACATATAATTTAAAAATTTATGCTTCGAGTAATATTGAATGCATTTATATAATACTTGTCGGTTTCGACATTTACAGTTGTAATCTGGATATAATACTATTTTTACTCGATACGATGATACAATTAGATTATTGTACTTTGTTCAGATCATTGTACAATTATTGACATAATATAAGGGCAATGATTCGATAGTAATGTGTGATATCGGGAGATTAGATGAAGCAGAAATGAAATTAAGTGGATATTCATGTACAGTAATGTATCTAGGAGGGGGCATTACAAAATCTCTATTTGAAAAATAATTATATGAAAATACAGAAGTACATATTTTCTAAATATGGCTATTCTATACAAAAAAAACTGAGTATGCAAAATTGACATTTTTGAAAAGTGATTATTTGAAAAGTATCTATAGTAAAATAAAAATTATTTTATATATAGGTACTTAAAGCTGCGTCAAAAAAAATGTTTATTTTTATACCTATTTTTCCGATCGGGAAGGTGATGATGGTTTTTTATTTTATTTTGCATTTTTGAAATCAATTCACATTTTACTACATATTTTTGATAACTACCCTCAAGTAAAGTAGATACTGAAAGTAAGAATTTTATAATAGTAGCTTGGTATTTGCGTAGCATTTATTAAGATTTTTAAAAAACTGAAGGTGACGGATTTTTTAAATTATTTTTCCGTTAATTTGCACCTCAAAATATAGATATGTAAGTATAAGAAATCATTATTCAATTTCAGACACCTTTACCCATGTATACCTATATAATCATTAGCATGCATTTTTAATTCCATAAGTATTGATTATAAATATTTTGTTTTAAAAATCTCAAAAAATGTATCACACATATTTTAAAGAAACTATTTAATTTAATAGTAGCCATAAATCCAAAAAAGTTAGTATTTTGCTTAAGTTTTCTGAAATTTCGTCAATTCTTGATTCTCTTATTCCGAATTCGTAAATTTTTTTTTTGATTTTCCGAAGATAAAAGATAAAAAAATATTTTAATTGTATTAACACGATCTTTGCTATTTTTGACTTTCCTCAAATTATTTTTCGGGGCCCGCAGCCGGGACTGTATTATGTAATTTGTTATTCTAAAAAAGATTTTGTTATCATTCGGATTTTGCAATCCAGTATTCTCTAATTGCAAGTCAACTACAGTCAGAAAAAAATACGGTATGTATGTGTACATCTGTGTTGTTTATTAGAAATATGTATGTGTTGTATAGAAACTAAATAGCTAAATCACAAGGAAAATATACAATATACTTAATGCGTTTAAATAATTTCACATAAAATAGAAAAAAAAAACAACTTAAGTACACGAATACTCGAATTTCAAGATGAGAATCGAATCGATGCAAATTACGGAGGCCATTACCGGTAAATTACTAGAATAATTACTTAGTTAAAGCAATTCAATATTCAATTCAAACAATGATCACAATAATTGTTTTAATTCAATAATTTACTGGTAAATTTTTATATCTCGCGGTAAATAAAAAAAATATAAAAACGTCTTTTTCATGAGTGCGAGTCATTTATGTATTTCTGAAAAAATTTAAAAGTATTTTTGAAAATACTTCGGGTCGTGTGAGTTTGATTTTTTATTTGGTTTTTCGTTCCCTTTTCCGGTTTTACCTGTTTGTTTTTTTACAAAATTTAATTAATTTGAAGATAAATTAGTAATTAGTTAATACCGGATTACGGCAAATTTGGCTTCCCTAAATTGCAATTCGTACAGTTTTTTTATGCAAGAATTAATAGCAGAAAAAACAATATTTTTTATTACTGTAACCAAGATTTGTATTCTTATATTACTATAGGCGTTAAAATTAATATAATATTTATTTAATTTCTAAATGAGTTCCATCAATTTTTTTTTGTTCGTTTACCGTTCAAATAATTTTTCGAAATTTTAGGTCTCTTACATTCACTTTGCTTATTACTACATCTGTATCTTATCAGTTTTATCTATTTTCTGTTATAACAAGAGTGCTGATCAGCGAGTTGATATATTATAAAAGAACAAAAAAAATTCATATTCTATCGCAGGTTAAATACCTAGCTTGAATATTTCACTTTAGTGTATGTAGTGTGTCTGTAGTAAGTATATATTATGTATATAAAATAAAAATTTAAATTAAAAAAAATAGATTAATATATTTTGTGAAAAATCTTTCAAGTTATCAATTGTTTTTTTTTAATTGAACTTCATTATTTCTCTACCGAGAAATAGTGATACTATTATAATTACTACGTTACTTAATAAATATTGATGCGCGTTCCTACTTACATATTTCGATTTGTTCACGCACCTTCTCTATTGTTTTGTGTACTTTATTTTAATTTATAACGAGTAACGACGTATGCATAGTTTATTGAATAAACGTAGTTCTTATCAAATTTATCCCGTAGGTGTAGATTAACCGATAAACGTTAATATATACATTTATAAGATCATCATTCATAATTATGATTGTTGTGATTACATATTACAAAGTTTCTTTCATGACGGATGACAAGACCAAGGCCAATGAAAGGCAAAATTTAGCGAATATCGATTTACGCGAGGCAAATAAGAATAATGATTTATCAAATTATGTTCATATGAACTTTTTGGTCAGGTGACGATGACAGGTTATACTTATAATGACTCGCGCATTACTATTGAAGCGCGACTTCAGTGCAGGTGACAGTAACATCGGATTGGATATTCCACCATTTGCTATCATCGGTGATATCTCTGTACGAAGTCATACGTTAATTAAAAAATATTGCTTATTCTTCACTTCCGTTCTCCGCTGTTACTGTGGTCTCTTTCGTATTGTTAGTTAGTTTTGTCAGTTGCACCAGAGTTCATTTAAGTGGGCAGTGGAGGCCGCGATCTGTATGGATACGCTTAACTTTGATCTGGAAGCTATTTTACAAGTCAAAGGATGGAATTTTGTTATTTGTTTTCTGTTCCCCTTTCCCCTTCAATTTTCGGAACTTTAAAATTTTCACTCCCTAGATACCGTGAACTCGGAGAAAGGTAGGGATTTCAGAATTCTTAGTTTCTTTATTTAGTTTTTTATGGTCATTTTTCTTGATTATTTTTATTATTACACAGGGACCTCTCAAAATAAAAACACGTATTTAAAAAATTATATAAGGCTGAATATAATATGACAAATAAGTTGTTTAATCATTTCATTAGTTTTATATATCACCTAGTTAATTACAAATTAAAATTTGTTACAGATTTCAGTTAGACTTTAGAAATGAAGGAATTTATTTTTATCGGATTATTGTTTCTCGGTATAACATTCAATAATTTGGATATCACAGAAGGTCATAGGATTCTCATGATATGTCCAGCACCTTCAAGGAGTCATTACATTCTCTGCAAGGGCGTGACAGATACTTTGGTAGATGATGGGCATGATGTAAGTGAAGAAATTAAATTTATTAGCTTACCACGTATTCTATAATACTTACTATAATACATTATTTCTATATGTAAACATTTATTTTTAGGTTACATTCATAAGTACATTTGCTTCAGGTAGTAAAAAATATAGAGATATACCTCTCACAGAATTGATGAAAACTTTAGAATCCCAAGGTTGATAGATAATATTTGATTTTTTATATTCTGTGAAAAAGTTTAGTTATAAGTATGTATGTATAGTAAATTGTTTGTTAATATAGAAAATCAATCTCAAGGATTTGCAATGGGGAACATGTCTCAAATAGAAATGCTTCAATTACTAAGCAAATGGCAACCTATGATAATCAATCTATTTTTCAACGATATGAAAGTAAAGAATATTTTGAATGATAAATCGGAAAAATTTGATCTCGTTATTTTTGAATACTTTATGAATGAAATATTAGTAGGGTGAGTTTATTGCATTAGCGTGACATTCATTACAAAAATGTGTATTTTGCAAAAAAATATAGCTATATTATTACACCTTTTCAATATATTTTTTTGTAGTTTTGGTGTTCGCTATGAATGTCCAGTTGTAGCTTTATCGTCAGTGACTTTGATGTCTTGGCTTGCAACAATGACTGGAAATCCTCTATCTATTGCAACTGTTCCCAATATCTTCACATCATATACTACTCACATGACTCTTGGACAAAGAGTTGTAAATACTTTAATAGCACTTATGCAAGAAATTATGGGAAAGTGAGTAAATTATTATACTATTTTATTTCAGCAGTATTGTTTCCCATATTCACTATAATTGTCTTTTCATAGATTAATGTTGCAACCAGTGCAAAAAAGTATGTATGAGAAATATTTTCCTGAGGAATCTAAGCTAGTACCATACAGTGAATTGAAAAATCATATATCGATGGTGATGCTTAACAGTCATCCTTCAGTAGGAGTGGCACGTCCTCTCTTACCTAACACTATTGAAATAGGTGGATATCATATTGAAGATCCAGAACCATTGCCAGAAGTAAGCATTTTTAATTTTGTTATTAAAAACTAAGAGGAAGTTTTTGATTGATAAAAATTTATTTTTTTTTTTAATAAATTGTCAAGTTTTTAAACTATTGATAGGTATATAATATTGGAAAAAATTAAGTATGTTTCCTATTTATAAGGAAAACGACGGGATTTTTTAAAAATTTTATTGAAATAACTACCGTGTTTTTCCAACTATAAGACAGGTCTTAAATCAAGTTAATCAAATTTTTGACTGATAATGTGATTCTCCAATTGGTTACACAAAAAGGCACCTTATCTACGGTTAGCTGTTTGATTTGTTTATTCAGCAGGAATTACTTTTGGAGTAGGGTTTATAATATTATACATTAATCTATCAAATGGTGGTAGGGCTTAATATAGGAGTGGTCTTATAGTTGGAAAAGCACAGAAATTGTAAGTAATAAATAAAAATGAGTTTTTTTTATGGTAATTACAGGATCTTCAAAAAAATTTAGATTCTGCAAAAGACGGTGTAATTTACTTTAGTATGGGTAGTAATTTGAAAAGCAGCGATATCGATATAAATACAAGAAACAGTATTTTGAAAACATTTTCATCTTTTAAAGAAACCATTCTTTGGAAATTTGAAAAAGATTTGCCAGAGAAGCCCAAAAATGTCATAATAAAAAAATGGATGCCACAATCTAGTATTTTAGGTAATAGTAGAAAAATATAATTTTTAAATTCATATACAAGAAAATTACCAAAAGATATTTTTAGCACATCCAAATGTGAAATTATTTATTTCTCACGGAGGTCTGTTGAGTTGCACAGAAGCAACATATTTTGGAGTTCCTTTGCTAGCGATTCCAATCTATGGAGATCAATATCATAATGCCAAAACATTGCACGAAAGAGGTCAAGGAATAATGTTGGAATACGATAAAATCACAGAGTCATCTTTAACTCTGTCTATAAAAGAAGTTTTAGGCAATCCCAAGTTAGTATACATTTTTTAGTATAAAAATAATTACTAGACCTCTTTTTGAAGTAAAATTTATTTTTCTAGATATACTGACAATGCAAAAAAAACTAAGGAAATATTTCACGATAGACCAATGAAGCCTCGGGAATTATTAACATTTTATATAAATCATATTATTCGGACAAACGGAGCGAAACATTTATCACCTCCTGCATTATCTCGCTGTTCGCAACTGTTACTTGATGTTGCATTTGTAATTTTGTTGCCCATTAGCATTTTAACACTTTTTTTAGTTATTGTATGCAAAAAAATGTGTTGCAGAAAAAAAAACAAATTAGGAAATGATGAAAAAGTAAAACAAAATTAAACAACATTATTCATGACTATGAAAAAATTTAAAATGAATTCAAATTTTAAGTCATTTTAATTGTACATAAATAGAAAAAAAAATAAATGCCTGTTTCCATAAAATAAATAATTATGTCTATACATTTAGTTCAACGAAATATCTACATTCCTACACTTTATGATCACGAATCTTTCTTTTCTTTTTCTTGATTCCAGTCTTTCAAACCTTCAGGAAGAGTTGTATCTTCTTCAAAGGAACCAGTTCCTTCAACAAATTGTTCATATGTGGATTTTTCAGGGAACGGTCGAGGACCGAGTAACTCAATCATATCATCTCTACCAAGAATTTCTTTCTTTAATAATCGTTCAGCTACTTTGATTATGTTTTCTTTATGCGTTGTTAAAAGATTTTTCGTACTTTCATGTGCACCTTTGATAAGACTTCTCACCTATAGGGACAAAAATATTTTGTATACAATGAAGACAATTAAAACTATAATTATATTTGCACAATAGTCGGCCTTTTTTCAAATTATAGTATACCTCAACATCAATGAGTTCAGCAGTTTTTTCTGAATAAGGTTTTTCCATAACCATATCACCGGGTTGAGGCATATCAAATGATACATTTCCAACTTTTTCGTTCATGCCATAATGAACTACTTGTGCGTATGCACTTTGTGTTACCTGAAAAACAAAGAAATATGAAAAATCATATTATATGTGAGTAACGATATTTTCGAGAATTTAAATTCAAGTCGGACTGAAAAGCTTCAGTATTCCTGTTTATCACTTTTTATAAAAAAAGCATGATTTCAACTAACTTTTTGAAGATCGTCTTGGGCGCCTGTTGTGATTCTTCCGAAAAATATTTCTTCGCTGACTCTGCCTCCCAGAGTCATGCACATTCTATCAAATAATTGCTCCTTAGAATATAAATATTGTTCTTTGGGTAAATATTGTGCATATCTAAAATAAAATAAATTGAATCAATGTTAGTGACAAATACAATTCAAAATCATAAATTCTGAACAATAATAATAAAAATAAATATACCCTAGTCCTTTTCCTCTGGGAATTATAGAAACTTTTAAAAGAGGGTCAGCATGTTGTAAAAACCAGCCAGCGACAGCGTGACCAGCTTCATGATAAGCCACAATTCTTTTTTCTTCCGGTTGAAGGACATTTGATTTTTTTTCCATACCTATTGAAAATGTATAAAATAAAATATGTTATCATAAAAAAAAAAAATAATAAATAAATAATAAATACCTGCTACGACTCGTTCAATTGCCTGTTCGAAACTTGCCATTGTTATATCGGTGTGCAAGTCCCTAGCAGCAATAAGAGCAGCTTCATTACACACATTAGCAATATCAGCTCCAGTGAATCCTGGAGTAAGTGCGGCCATTTTTCTAGCTAATTCATTTTTGTCCAAATTAGTTTTTAATGGAGCTAGATGCACTTTAAAGATTGAAGCCCGTCCCTAAATAATTGACTCATTTATAACAAATTTATGCAAAAGGGGCATTTTACATAAACCTGGATATTAAATATGAGATTTCCGAAATTGTAGTTTTGAACAAGAGACTTACTTTAATATCTGGAGCGGGAACAAATATTTGGCGATCAAATCTTCCTGGTCTAAGCAGAGCCTTATCTAGTATGTCAACGCGATTTGTGGCAGCAAGTATTACAACGTTTGTTGTTGTATTGAAGCCGTCCATTTCAACGAGCAGTTGGTTTAGAGTATTTTCTTGTTCTGAATGTCCACCAAAGCCTCTACCACCTTGAATTGTAATGAAACTTGTGAAATAATCCAAGAAAAAGAGTAAAAATAATAATGTTTGCCTCTTTTTCTGCCAACTGCATCGATTTCATCAATGAAAAGAATACATGGAGCATGTTTTCTGGCCATTTTAAACATGTCTCGTACTCTTGAAGGCCCCACACCAACAAACATTTCTAAAAATTCAGATCCTGAGACTGTAATGAAAGGTACATTGGCTTCTCCTGCGGTGGCCTTTGCTAACAAAGTTTTTCCTGTACCAGGAGGTCCTGTAGAATATTAAATGTATATTGATGAGACTGAAATGAATAATCACGATCTGTTTGAAATCTTTTTATGCTATACACTAGGTTCGATTTATTTATATATGTTTTTATAAAATAGTGATCTTTTTTTAATTTAATAACATCAATTTTATTAAACTCTAAAATCCGTAGCAAAAGTAAAAACCATGCAATTCCTAGAATGAGTTAGTAAAATATACTTTTAAATTTTTTGACGTAAACCTTACAATTAGTATAACTCATAACTATATTTTCTCCACACGTGATATAGAGGTTTTGAGTAATTTTACCTGTTAACATTGCTCCCTTTGGGATTTTGGCACCTAAGTTAATGTATTGCTGGGGATTTTTCAGAAAATTAACAAATTCCATAATTTCGATTTTAGCTTCCTCACATCCTGCAACATCTCTAAAAATACCAAATAACTTAGTGGAAAAAAATACAAAAATTGAACGATATATAATAATTCATACTTGAATTTCACTCCGATATCTGATGAATTAATAAGTTTCGCTGTAGAATTCATGACTCCACCGAATAGTCCTCCACCTTTGCTACCGCCGCTCATCATTTCGGAGGATCTTCGCATCATATAAATCAAAAAGCCAATGACTAGTAACGATGGCAAAATGCCGCTAAAATTAGATCCTTCCAATTCAGTTCTATATACTACCGGAACAAAATTGGCAGGATCGACGTCCATTTCGATTTGAACATTTTCTAAATTTCTTTCAAACGAATCGACACTTCCAATATTGAACCACAATATTTTCTGAAAAGGAAAAAGGCTGATTAAAATCAATTTTAAATTAAATAATTTAACAATAAAAAAAATTTTAATCACAGATTCTCCATCCATTGAACTTCCTGGCAGTAAAAATATCTTAACCCACTTTTTATTTATGACTTCTAATCTCTCCACAACTCCTTTTCTTAAATATCTGCAAAATCGATGTGTAAAAAAATAAGCTCAATTTGATCGAAAGAATATCAGGTTAAAATTTGGAACAATGCACTAACAAGTTACAGAATTCTTTCCAGTTAACTTCTTTGTATCTTAATTCTAGAGACGCGACTGCCCATAATAATCCTATAGTTCCTAAAGCTCCAAAAATCATCCATTTTTCTTTATCTCCACTTCCTCCGCTTCCTCCAGGTCCAGAACTACCTCTGAAATAGATATGTTACTGAGAAAAACAAATTCAATTGTAAAATTAAATAAAATAAATAGACATAAACCTTTTAGCATTAGATGTAAACATGTTCCAATTATCGGGTGTTTGTGTCTTCGATTCGAACGATGGCCTTTTAACTGTCGATTTAGGTGGCGGAGGAGGCGGGGCATCTTTGGACTGTATCGGATCAGATTTTTCAGCAGCCGCTTCGATTTTTTTACCATTTTTTCCAGGTTTGGGTTTGAAGTACTTTTCGAAACCTTTAGATCCCTCACAAAAGAATTTCCACTGTTTAATAAACGATTCGAACGTAGTGATTCTGCACCATGTAGCGATTCCACGTGTCTGCGGAAACAATTATATATAATTCGATAACCATTTTTTTTAGAGTAATTTGAAAGTGTTATGCAATAACACCGTCGCTTCAAGAACCACACGAAGAATGATCGAAAGGACAAGATACATCCATATATTTATACGAACCGAGAGTGAACTGACAAAAACAGAAATAAATATAAAATTGAATGGACCGGAATAAATTTAGAAGACCGTCTGACTGTATGGATAATGTGATGAAATAGAGAATTCCATAAGAGACACTGTCGTATTAAATAAGTACAAATGTAAAAATTGAAAGAACGGGAAGACAAGAAATACAAGTGGATTGCACAATAGTGAATAATATAAGTATGTGTGTTCGAACTAACTTCGGCCGCTGTGCAATTATTGATGAGTTGGGATGTGGTGGAAAAAAGCAGAGCTCGGCGGAGGCGCGAAGGCGCGCCTATCACCCGGTGGGCCATATCGATTACCGCCTAACTCGATCCTGCCCTGTCACACAACACTACTATTCGAAATATTACTAGGTTATGGTCACATCAC
Organism: Hydropsyche tenuis; assembly: GCA_009617725.1. NCBI lineage: Eukaryota > Metazoa > Arthropoda > Insecta > Trichoptera > Hydropsychidae > Hydropsyche > Hydropsyche tenuis. Next base: position 6,908 of record VTON01000122.1, on the reverse strand, counting down.
ACATACGATTGCCGATTATGTATGTGCATACTCTCTTATCGCTGCAAATGGCTATTCTGTATATTGTACATTTTTTCGAATAAATATTCGAAAGAGACTTGTGTCAAAATGATAATAGTTACCTATACTGTTTTTAATTTGGTAAAAGTGATCTTTGGCATACATACGAATTTAAGTTGGCACCTCAGAAACGGTTGGGGGAAGCTAACACACACGAAGTAAACTCACAGGAAGCAAGCTTACATGCTTTCGAAAATTTTCAAATTTTCAAATTAAAGTGAAAAACGTTCAACACAAAACTGAAAGCACCAAAATGCGTTTTTGTGTTAAAAGAATTTCACGTTAGACGTAATAGTATACGTCCATGATATTTTGTCAGTACCAAAGTAATATTTCTTGTTAAATGATACGAAAATTTTCAAAAGCATGTGAGCTTGCTTCGTGTGAGCTTGCTTCGTGTGAGCTTGCTTCGTGTGAGCTTGCTTCGTGTGAGCTTGCTTCGTGTGAGCTTGCTTCGTGTGAGCTCTCTTCGTGTGAGCTTGCTTCCTGTGAGTTTACTTCGTGTGCGTTAGCTTCCCCCAACCGTATAAACATGTTTCTGAGTTGCCAACTTACAATTAGATTCGTATGTATGCCAAAAATCACCTTTACCTCCTTTATTTCGGCGCGACAGAGTTGGCGGCAACCTTATACAATACGTGCTAGTATCATTTGGGAACCGATTTTTCGAGATTCGAAACGGTGCGAAAGAAAAAGAACGGTGGTGTTTTTGTTCTAATTTCGCATCGCAATAAACAACTCACATGTAGCAATGTGTGCATATATGCGGTATGGTTAGTGCAAATTGAGTGTTAATTCAAACGAGTCGCCTGTCACAGCTTTCATGTTGCGGTTATTTCCGAACGTCGTCAAAAGACCGCTGTTTTTGTTCTCGGCCGTAGCACTCACTACGCTGTGTCGTTCTACTGCTATGGCAGAAGGTAAAAGCGACCTCTCTTTTTTGATTACCCTAATATTCATACTCATTTTAATAGTTTACACCGGCCTCGCCAACTAGACTAGAAAAGCCATTCAGTATGGAAGGTAAATATTATAAATCAAAAACGAATTCTGCTCGAATTTGACGTACTCTCTATTCTTGTTAGTTAAATTTTTTTTTATTAATATTGAAAAGAAACGGTCTCATTGTCAGACTTAATCATCACTTAATTTATCGATCGATCAGGCAGTCAACTGATGGTCCACAGGGAAATCTGGACAAAATTTGAATTTTTTACAGTTCATAGGAAAGTGAAAATCTAATATTCTAAGAAATGATTCTTGATTTTGAATAACAATTTTTACCTTTGTATTGCATTAAATTCACTAACTGTTCTAGAATGTTGGAAATAATGGAGATAAGGCCGCAGCATAATCGTTGATCAAAGATTTAACAGGCGGGATAGTGAGCTCTCATAGAATATTAAAAGGATGTATTTCATATCAATAAAATAGAAATGATCTGATCTTTATTTATTTTAAAAATGTTGGTAGTCCGTGAGATTTCAAATTATGATTGGGCAGTCCACATCAAAAAGATTGGTGATTATTCTAAAAGACTAACGCATTTAATTCTTAAATTATTTCTCACGATTCGATGTACTGTATGTACCCAATGCCTTTGCTGGTCTAGTTAGGCAGTGGTGATTATCAATGGCTATGTACTAATGGGAGAGTACTGTTTATTCATTGATTTCACCAAACAATTCTTTGCCATGTGTCAATTCAATGTGGTAGACTCGTACGATAAGGTATTTATTTCCCAACTTTTTAACACAAGTCACGGAGATTTTGTCTTGCAGTGGACTTTTTATGGGTTGTTGTTGATGATGTATGTTTTTAGGTGTACATTCAATTGCCTATGTAACTGTGCCATCTGATGAAATGGGTAAATTGTTGGGAAGGAAAATTATAGAAAATAAGTATGCTGCTTGTGTTAATATTGTACCTAAAATTACATCTATTTATGAATGGAAAGGGGAAATTACTGAAGATAGTGAGGTATGTATTATAGAAGCTAAAAAATGATATAACAAGTTAATACATATTGTAATACTGGAATTTTTCAGGCTTTGTTGGTGATCAAAACCAGAACTTCTAGAGTCGACGATCTTATTAAATTTGTTAAAGAAAATCACCCGTACGAAGTCTGCGAAGTTATAACTACTTTAATTCATAAAGGCAATCCGCCATATCTTGACTGGATAAGTCAAGTTGTTCCAGAAATAAAATAATGTTTTTATTGTTTTGTAAATTAATAAAAATAATAATTAACAAGCAATGTATTTTCAATCGTCAATATTTATAAATATGATTATATAAGCGATAAGTTTTTATATTCTTGTTCAAATATACAATAAAAATAGTAATCACATGTTTCAAAATTTACGCAAATTTTTGAATGCGTACCTTTTATAAAGAAATAAACTATACAAATACATTATAGTCTTTGTAATATAACTATTAATATAAAATACACAAATTTATGCAGATACAAACATACCAACAGGCGTATGTGTGTATCATGGTGCACCGTCGATAACATTATAAATTATTTACACTTAATTTAACTCGTATTAATAAAATCCTCTTTTTTTCGTTATGACTGTTGAATGGCAGATAAATCGTAGAGTATCTCTTTTTTTGGCAGTGAATAGTCACTCAGGATTCATTCAGGCATTTCCCTGGAAGACAAAAAAATGGTTTTTTAATGATAAATATAAACATGCAAAACTATCTATGAAATTTGGCATCATTTTGAATTTAATATATGTAAAAATTCTATGATGTATTAATGTATATGTATATTTAATATATTAAATTCAATATTTTTATTGACAATTGTTCCATATTAATGACCTAATTTACTAATATATTAGTACATTATATAATACATAATTTTATTGAAATATATTTGTTCATTTGCTTCTTTCCTTTTCTTTGCATGCTTTTTTCATTGTGGAAATAAAAACAATATGACTATTGAAAAGGAAATTTCAAATTAATAATTTTGAATAGATAAAAGTTTAAATTAAACGTAACATTTTTTTTCGAGATTATGAATTAAAAATATTTTGGTATTGTATCAAAATGTTACATTTGGAAATACATGATTTTCTGATGTTTGAAAATTATAAATAATTATATTAATAACTAGAAACATAAAAACAAGTATGAATAATACAGAATTTAAAGCGAACGTATGTTATAGCATTACTTTTGACTCTTAAGCATGCTAAAATATTTTCTAAATCTATTATATGTTGCATAATGTTGTAAGTGTGTGAGATATAAGTGGCGTAATGAATATTATATAATATAATATCTTTTTATTTTTATAATTCAAATGATCAAACATCCTTTTGGATACAAAAAGCTTGTAGTAAAAGTGTAATGAAAATCTTTACAGCGTGAATATGTATCGTCATGCATCAAATAAAAGTTTTTACAAATATGTTTCGACTACTTATCTACTTAAAATTTTATAAAAAGAAAAACTTAATCACTACACTATTAATAGAAAACAAAACATAATTATGCATGATTGTGCATGAACATATATCATACCATTCTCAGAAAAATCCTGTGAAATGCATATTTCAAACTAACACAAGAAAATCAAATCAATAAATAAAACATGGAGAAAATACGACAAATTATGGATGGAAGAAAATTAGATAGTGAGAAAAAATACGCACACTACAAATACTTCTTTTATTTAATTTACATACAATGTGTTATATTATTTCCAAGTTTATTAATAACAAATTCTATAATAATTTAAAGATAGAATTCATAAAATTCAGCAAGAAATCTATTTAAGGCATTTTAGTTGACTAAGGGTTTGTATAATATAATAATAGTATATATATGTATTATATATTTCTTTAGGTATACTGCAAATTACATTACTAATTGTTTTCAATTAATATTTGTAATTATTTAATTAATTAGTATGTGTGTATGTCTAGTATAAAAACTTGTGCTCGTTTTAGTACTTTTTCAATCAGAATAAAAGTAGATATTCAATCAATTAAATATCGTAATTACACGTCACTTTAACATGTTCGAAATTAAATGTATTCTTACTAACATGGTGTAAACACGATAGTAAATCTATTGATAGCACTCACAGCCAATAACTTCTGAAATTCATATTGAACATTTACAAAACTAACAGGTATCTATAAAAGGAATATTTAATCAAAATACGCTAGACACAAAAATATAATATTAATAAATAAACAACAACTAAATTTTACAATTGTTCTGGAACTATAAAAAGAATTTGATCATATTTATAAAATGTCAACATGAGATTTTGTATTACATTTCATGTTAATTTAAATATGAAAATAATAATAAAATTTTATAATGATTATTTTTCAATTCGTATAAGTATATCATACTACTAATAATGTAATATAAAATTTAGCACCAATATCTAATAATAAATTATATTTATTAGTAAGTGTATAAAATTATGTAATACATAAGATTTAAGCTATATTTAATTTAAACAAATTACAAAAAAATGTACAATATTAAATGTTGTATTAAAAAAAATTAACAAAATTGTCAATTTTCGCCCTAAATATAATATTGTGAAATTAAAATAAAAACTAACATAATCAAATTTAAAATTTTCATTATATTATAATATATGCAAACGTTTATAGCGCTATCATACACTATGTTATTTTAATACGTAGTTATTAATAAAAATACATATAAAAAACTTCACCATTTCAATATTATTTTAATGAATGAACAAAACTAAACTAGTTTACAAGTAGCAAGTGTGTGAAATTTTGCAACTGTAAATACATTAACTAATAGAATCAAATTTAAAGCGTACATATTATAATTGTATTTGTAACGTATATAAATAAATTTGTTTTTATGTAATATATGTATATGCATAATGAAAAAGTAGCCTATAAATTATTGTTCAAAACTAAATTTAGACGTCATATAGTAATTGATTTACTATCTAATAATCAGATTAAATATAGAATGAAATCTGACGAAATATAATATGTATATTATACCAAACATTTCAAATATCAGAAATTTTCAGGATTACAATTATGTTATTTAATTATATATTGAATATACATATATACTTACACACAATCAGTTATAATGGAAACGTTCCAAACTTCAAGATATATCATATCTATCGTAACGGAATAATGAGTTAGATTGACAGATTTAAATGCAGAATATACATTATAAAATCGATTGAGTCATTTTTGTAAAATAGAAATAATCATTAATTAAAAAATAAATAAAAACAATCTTTACTAGAAGAAGAAATGTATAAAAAATAAAGAACTCGAAAAATGTCTACTTTGTACAAACAGTAAACATAAATATGCTTTTAAGTTTGGTTCGTTCACATTTGTACTAAATGTATGTTAAATGAATCGTTTAAATGTAATTTAATTACATTTTGTAATTGCAGTTCGTTTTTTAACGGAATATTCATGAAAACATATCTGCACATTATGTAAAAAAATTACACTTTTTGTATCGTAAAGAAAGAAAGAAAAAAAATTAAAATTAGTCAATGAACAAACAAATATGCATATAGAAAAAAAAAAAACATTTACAAAAAAATATTTAAATATTATTACTTACTTGTAAAATCTATCATAATTTTCTACAAAGTTTTGGCAATTTATAACACAACCAACAAAAATAACATGTTATTTCATACAATATATAATTTCAGTACAAATATCATCTCATGGTTGATTTTCAATTTTAAAAATTCGAATGGTGTCATCCATTTGTAATCCTCAAATAATTTTATTTACATCCCCTATTTCGTAAAGTCTATTCACAAGAACAAAAAAGCAAAGAAGGGTCGAAAAAATACAAAATTGCTGTTCTCTTTTTTGTAACAAAAAGTTAAAATAATGTTATTTTACTTAATAATATAATATATTATAAATAAAAAAATTCTCCATTGGGGATAACATTTTGAGGTTTCCGAAATGTTTGAAATACAAATGGATTTTGTCTTAAGTCAATATTTATGAAACACAAATTTAAAAAAGTTTACTTTGAATTTTTTAAGCAAGGATAGTTTTATCTTTGTCAATATTTTCATAATAAAATTACATATATCACCCATCTCCTTTGTATACATTACTGATTGTAATGTTTCCAAATCACAAATAGCAAATATTATTCATTATCTGATTTTTGCCCATATAGCAGAGAAATTTCTACTATATAGTGGCTTAGTTAAAAAGATCTTTATATCATAAAAAATGTTTCAATAATTTGATATAAAAGTACAGAACTAGATTTTGTACTAAAATACATATGTGACTTATATCTCTGTCTAGTTTAGATTATTTTCAGGTTTTGTTTTTACATATTTTCAATAGCTGATGAACAATTCCCCCAGTAGAACAACAAGCTGTAGTCAGTTAGTAGGTTGGTTGGTCATACATATGTTAAAAAAACATTATAAAAAATTACAAAGATAAAACTTTTGTATTGAAGAAAAATCTGTATAAAACCAAAATTTTAAATAAATGTGCAAATGTTACATTTGATCTAACTTTGTAAGTCATTGTAGTCAGAGTATGAGAAGTAATCCCATGCCTAACAAAAAAAAGATTAAAAGTGTTGATTTATAATATTTAAAAAAAAAAATATAGATATGATGATTTGCTTTATTTATGAGCAACATATAGCTTATCACTTAATTCCATGTGTCTTGTATTGAAATAACCTTTTCATGACGAACTGATCCAAAAAAGGGGTAAGAACGTATTTAGACAAATTTTGCATTTTTTCTGTCAAAATAATGCAACTAAAAAAAATATGAACAGAAAAATAATTTTTTGTTA